>OZ008367.1:187885562-188485562 GCA_963931995.1 Phaonia tiefii | reverse complement strand
TTTAGATTCCTTTCTCTTGCATTTAAATGTTGAAGACATATTTTCTGGATGCAGGCGTTTTCTATTATAAAGCAAAACACTATCCCCTTTATTATTAAGGACATATAATATGCATTATGAAAATGTAGGATATTGTGAAATTCTTAAAAGGCTACTGAAATTCCATAAACATATTTACACTCAAAAAAATATATATAATAGTTTTATTGGTTCCGTTATGAAAATATGTCTTATTACACACCTTGCTGTATTAATTCTGCATTTCAAAACAAACAGCTTTCGCTGTTGCACGCCACTTCCGATGAAACTCGGTGCTTGGGCCTTCTGTCAACTCTGTTTTTTTTCCTGTGTAGTATTAAAAACACACCAAAGTCCTTAAGTAGAGGGTTCCGTTTTAAAATAAAGAAAAACCAACAATGTAGAAAATGCCTCCTTAAGGAAGGAAACGCATTCTCGTTTCCCCTGTTGTGTTATGATTATTCTTCTCGTTTTTGTTTCCTTCTTGTCTTTAAATCGTTCCACAAAAGTCAGGACACAAACACAACAATAGCCGTAAACAAGACGTGACGATGGGGCAAGCCAAAGCGGAAGTTATTCTAAGGGGGAGGGGTATAGAGAATCCGCTTTTTATTCTTAGGGAAGACTTTTTTTATTTCTCCTCGTAGCTGTCGTGCTGTTGTTTGCCATTGTGAAAGTAGGAAACAGATAATAAACGCGACTATTAAGCCAAGATATACTCTATAGCCACAAAGACCCACTTAGAGCAATGTGAAAAATCAAAACAAAAGCGCAAGTGGTTGAGTACAGAAAGAGAAAATATTTGGCTTTAAGGAATGAAAACATTTGGTGTCAACAGCCCCATATGTTGATGGCAGAGTCATGTTAACTCATCGTGAATGTGTTCAACATCGTTGAACTGAAAGACTAAAAGTTGAGTGTTCAAGTACTAAATGTTGGTTTCAACAGATTCAATATTTAATACTGCTACGACTTCACGAATTGTCTGTTTTTAGGGGTTTTGTATTTATCGTTAATAAAATACGGTAGAGAAAGCCGTAAGAGCATGTAGATTCTAACTATCTCCAATAATTCGGATTGGAATATTAAAGTATTCTCTTGGAACGCCAGTTTCCGTGTTGCATTCGTTATCCTTGTTATATTTGATACAGCCAAAAAGTATGCAAAGGTATTATTTCTTATTGCCACAACAACGTGTCCATAACATTGTATTCCACTAACATGATAAAACGATTACATCAACTATTGACATTGAAATGTAAGTTAAAAGCAAGTGGAATGCATTTTTTGGTAGTAACAAAACATAGTACATGTTTGCTACAACAAAGAAGTAATGGTATTTTTGATTTATACAGAAAATTCATTACCACGTCTACACTGAACGGAAAAGCATCGGCACCAGACAATGACAGATTGCCCATTAAGATTACTGTTAAAGTATTAGCGGCCAAACATGTATCGGGTTTTTCAATAAAAGCGCTACAAAAGTTTTTTTAAATAGAACAAAACCGGTTTTAGATACCAATGAAATTACTTCTTCCTGCGAAATTACGTTCGATGCCATTATGTATGGAACTCGATTTCTTTTGCATGGCCGCCACGGGCACGCTTGCAGAAGTCCAGACGCTGAACCCAATTTTCGACGGTTTTCAAGCATAAATCGGCCGATACTGCTGCAATTTCAAGTTCGATATTCGTACGAAGTTCATCAATAGTCGCTGGGTTGTTGTCATAGACCATAGACTTGACGTAGCTCCACAGGAAATAATCTAACGGCGTCAAATCGCACGACCGATGCGGCCAATCGACTGGGTCATTTCGTGAGAGAACACGTTCACCAAACTTGGTTTCCAATAAATTGGTTGTGGCATTCGCTGTGCGGCTTGTGGCGCCGTCTTGTTGGAACCACATGTCCTCCAAGTCCATATTTTCCAATTGGGGCCAAAAATATTCGGTTATAATTGAACGGTAGCGATTCGCATTCACAGTAATGTGCCGGTCTTGATCATCACGGAAGAAGTACGGCCCAATGACGCCGCCGGCCCATAAACCGCACCGAACCGTAATTTTTTCGGGATGCAATGATGAATCATGGATTACGTGTGGATTGGTGTCTGACCAATAACGCATATTTTGCTTATTGACGAAGCCATTCAGCCAGAAATGTGCCTCATCGCTGAAGATGATTGAGGCCACTGAAGTTGAGGCCACTGACTCCAAATTTCGGTAGTAAATTTTAATAATTTTGACTCGTTGTTGGCTCGTATATCTTTCCATGATGAAATGGCAAACCTTACTGAAGAGTAATGTCAAAAGAGCGGGAAAAACTATGGCGTCGTTTGCTGTCCCTATCGATTTACTTTTGTAGCGTATCTGTTGAAAACCCCTTTACAAGTGCGAAGAGTATACCCAGCGGCGGAAGTAATGACCTGGAAGGCCTGAAATCATGACCAAACAGGCCTTCTTTAAATTACGGTAGACCTATCATACACATTACCTCCTCCTTTCTTTTTAACATTACGTGAAATTGGGAGGCAAGGCATTCCTTGTCCATTGCCTAAAGAAGGACTGCAAAGAGGAAGGCCTTAGAAGGAATTTACTTTAATTTATTTTTGTTAAACAAAACTTAAATTAAAATAATTTATTTTATCACAAAATCATTATCCACTTCTACATAATTATTTAGTAGTATGTATGTATCTATCTTAGAAAGTTGTACCACGCCCAACTTCAAATTGAAAATTTTAAAAATACCCTGAAAATTATTAAATAAAAAATATAATTTTAAAACTTGTATGAAATTTTCCAATTAAATTACGGTTTTAAAGAATCGGAAAAGAAATTTCTCAAAAATGTAAAAATCTGCTTCTGGGTTATATCTGATGAAAAAATGCATGCATTCCGCAGGCCTTATTTTAGGAAGGCATTACGAAAGAAGCATTCCGCATGCCTTACTTGGGGAAGAACTTGCGACTTCCGCCGCTGGGTACGATCAAACCAGACACCATACGCAACGTATTCGTACGTTCTACAATTTGAGTAACTACAAATGGATGCCGTCGATGTCCAGTATGCGCACATACTCGTACATGCATAACTACAAGTGGTCACAAGTGTCGGATGCGTTGGGTGCTAGTTATACTTATCGAAAGTAAACACAGACACTCTAAAGTATCGGGGTGCACATAGAGTACTCTCAGTACTTCTTCAAAACATGTGAAATATCTTCTTTACTTGTTCTGTATCAGTTAAACATAAGGTACATATGTATGTATAACGGCGATTGGAAAAAAATGGTAATAATATCAGAAGATTTCACAATTAAAGCTGGTTTTTTCAAAAATCGCCAAAATAAGAAAATCACTATAATAAAAAAGTGGCTATAACTAGAAAACGGTGCGTCCCATCGAAAAAATAATACAAATTTTACCTTCATTGAAGACTTTAACCAATGGGTGTCTTCAATATGGCATCACCTTTTTTTTGAAAAAAAAAATCTCCAAAACTAACATTTTTCAAACAAAAAACCGCTAAAACGCCCTCATATTTATGTCTTACGAACGGAGGGTCCAATCGAAAAAATAACCAATGTTTGCGGTTTCAAAGGGTTTTACGTATGGAAGAATATTTTTTCGGAAAATCGCCAAAAAAAAATAAAATTGCTAAAATAGAAAGTGGCTATAAATCGAAATAAAGTGATGCCATATTGAATACATTGGATAAAGCCTCTTATGGAGGTAAAATTTTTATTATTTTTTCGATTGGACGCACCCGTTTTTGAGTTATAGCCACTTTTTTATTTTAGCGATTTTCTTATTTTGGCGATTTTTGAAAACAAAAATTCTTCCATACGAATTGGATCACTTTATGAAAAACCCCTAGAAATCCGCAAAAATTGGTTATTTTTTCGATTGGACGCTCCGTTTTCGAGACTTAGAAATTTTTTCCAACTTTTTCATATTTTCGATTAAAAATGGGGATGGGTTACCCTGTGTAACCCAATACCCATCTTCGTGGGTAGCTACCCATTGTTTTCCCCATTTCCCTGAGGGTAACCGTGATAAGTAATTCCCCATCGTCGTAAGTAGCTACCCATTATTTTCCGTTGTGTATGGTTACCCATGGGGGGTAAATACGAACTCTGAATTAAGCGACAACAACCTGCTTTGTTGAAGGTCCAATTAGTCTTGATGGTTGATGGTAAGCGATCAGCTGTTTGAGTTGGGGTTGCATTTTGCATGTGTTAGAGAGAGACAACTAAAATTGACGGATTACGACAGTAGACTTCTGCAGGTTGCAGAATCAACCGTCAGCCGTCAAGCCGATCAGCTGTTATTGTTATGTATTATACCAAAGATGCTACTATGCGCGGAGGTCATAATCAGGCGGTGGCTCTATATTATATTCCGATCCTTCCTGACTCTTAACTTCTTATCAAAGAGTTGGAGCCAGGTAAGAGTGGTTTTTATTCCCAAGTCGGGGAGATGGAGCCATGAGAGCGCAAAGGATTTCAGACCGATCAGCCTCTCATCGTTCCTTCTGAAAACTTCTTGAAAGACTAATCGACGCATACATCCGCACGAAAATGGATGGATCGCTCAAAATATCACGCAGCCAACATGCATATCTAAAAGGCCGCTCAACCGAAACAGCCCTGCACGAAGTCGTCAGAACTATTGAGAGGTCCTTGGAACACAAACAATATACCCTCGCGGCCCTCTTGGATATAGAGGGTGCATTCAATAACGCAAGCTCAGCAGCTATAGAACAATCACTTAAAGATCTAGGCGTGGAATCATTTCTCAAGAGTTGGATAGTGGCAATGCTACAGAGCAGAATTATCAACGCCTCTATGGGAAACAGCGAGTCATCAAAGCGAGTGAATAGGGGCACTCCCCAGGGTGAAGTCATTTCCCCCCTACAGAATAGTACTAAAACTTGGCAATATGAGGATGAAAACCGTGGCGTATACGGATGACGTGGTAATAATGGTGTCTGGTTTGTTCCCATCCGTGTTGAGCGAAATCAGGAATGGGGCCTTGAAATCACTTAAAGGATTGGGCCACTGGGAGTGGTCTTGGACTGAATCCAGGGAAAACTGATGTCATGCTTTTTACCACGGAGACCACGATACCAAAATTTACTACTCCTCTGCTAAGTGGAATAGAGATTCCACTGTCAACTCACGCCAAGTACTTGGGCGTGATTCTAGACCCTAAACATTCCTGGAAGCGTAACACAGAGCACGGCGCAGAGAAAGCAACCGATGCGTACTACGCTTGTCGGAAAATGTTCGGAAGCCGGTGGGGTCTCCCACCGAAAATGGTGCTATGGATGTACACTAGCATAATCAGAATACTCTCCTATCGAGCAATTGTTTGGTGGTATGTCGCAGGGAATACGTCTACCATGAAACTGAGTACAGAGATCAGTATGCATCGGCATAACAGGGGCAATGAGGATGTGTCCAGCTGAAGCTCTTAATGCAATGCTTTATATTATACCAATCGACCTTCACATCACAGGTAGTGCGGCCTGGAGTGCCACCCGACTAAACGCTCTTGGACTCTGGAAGAACGAGTATACTACACACAATCGCAAGAGAACTCAATATAACAACCAATTACTGTACCCCCTCATTGACGTTCGATAACCTATGCGATGTCAGGTTTCCCAGGAGAATAGAGAGTGGGATAAAGGGGAACCACTTACAGGTTTTGACACCACTGTATTTACGGACGGATCCCAAATGGAATGTGGAACAGGCTCGGGTGTCTTCTCGGAGGATGCAGGCCTCAATTATCCATTCAAACTCCCAGCCAAATGCAGTGTTTTCCAAGCGGAGGTACTGGCCATCAAAAAAGCCTGCGCCGCTCTTATACAAGGTGGCGCAAAAGTAAACTTCCGATGTTTTTTGGCTGTAATTTAAAAAAAAAATTAAAAACTTTGATTCTTCTTGTGGATTATTTTTATTTGGTCTTTTCATTTTTTTTACATCAAGTCGAGAATATGATGTCATGTAAATGGCCGCCGCCACAGTTGATTGTCATTTGAGCCCTTTTTATGGCATTTTCCATCACTTTGGCCAAAACTTCCGGCGATAGGTCCTCACATTCTTGCCGGATATTGTATTTAAGAGCTGCAAGAGTCTGAGGCTTGTTGACATAAACCTGCGACTTCAAAAAGCCCCACAAAAAGAAGTCTGGAGCGGTCAAATCAGGCGATCTGGCTGGCCAGTGCAAATCGCCAAAACGGAAGATTAGGCGCCCGGGAAATGCATCCTTCAGCATATCGGTTGTGGCACGTGCAGTGTGTGCCGTTGCACCATCCTGTTGGAACCACATGTTTTTCAATCCCAATTCATCAAGCCTTGAATTCATCGCTGATTAGCTGTCATCCGTTGTCGGAAGTGATAGTTAGCGGCGTCCCAAATCGAGCAAAAATTACATGCAACCGCTTTATAGTTTCTACGGAACCAATCTTCTTCATTATTTCTATTTTGATGAATCGACTGTAGTAGTCAACCACTACCAGCAAATTGTGGCCAGACGGTAATGTCCCCAAAAAATCGATGGCTAAGTGTTGCCACGATTGTGAAGGCAACTCCTTCCGTTTCATTGGTTCTGGTGGTGGTGGAGCTGAAACAAGTGTACATCCATGACAGCTTTTCACAAAACTTTCAACTTGTTGATCCATTTTAGGCCACCATACTTTGGCACGTAACCGACGCTTCATAACACTCATGCCTGGATGTCCTTCATGTGCTAAACGAATTGTTCTTTCACGAAGTATTTCTGGCATAATAATGCGTGTGCCACGTAACAGGATATCATCAGCAAAACATAGTTCCGTTTCGAATAACTTGAATAGCTTTAGTTCATCTGTCCATTTGTTTTTAAAAATTGCATTCTTCAACGAAATTATTGTACCATCCCTCTTTGATGCTTCAATGATTTCACCTAGTTTAAGTGCTTTCGGTGCATTTTCAAGTTGTTGCTCAGCCCAATTCACGAATTTTGTTCTTGTAAGGATGTAGGATAAGATCTTTTCGCAAAATTCGCCACAACGACGTCACAGAGATGCCCAACGCTTGAGAACGACGTGTGAGAGACACATTTGGGCTTTCTTGAACTGAAGCCTCAGCGGCAGCAATATTCTCGACACTATGGGCACTTTTTAGTCTCACTGGCACGGGAACATTTTGTACTGTGCCTGTGGATTCAAATTTTTCCAGTAGACATTAAATTGTTGATGTGGTAGGACGATTATTACGACCATAATTTGGACGTAGCGCTCTTAATGTTGAGGCCACTGACTCCAAATTTCGGTAGTAAATTTTAATAATTTCGACTCGTTGTTGGCTCGTATATCTTTCCATGATGAAATGGCAAACCTTACTGAAGAGAAATGTCAAAAGAGCGGGAACAAATATGGCGTCGTTTGCTGTCCCTATCGATTTACTTTTGTAGCGTCTCTGTTGAAAAACCCTTTATGAAGGGAATAGAAAGCATGTTAGAAAGCGATGAAGAGCCTCAATCGAGTCTATAGCTGTGCTACCTCCAGATATTGTAGGTGATGTCACAGATGAAGAAATGATTGATGAAGACCTAATTCCCATCAATGACATGGTAACTTGCGAAATAATTCTATTTCGAATTGTCATATTAATGCTGTAATCTTCAGGAACCTGCTACGTGCGAACTTGCAGGAACGTTTGAAATAATGAACGCAAATGATGTAGGATTAGAAGAGTTGCAATTAGAAACGCCGTCAACAGCTTCATGCGGAACACTACCAGCAAATCGAGTAAGACCAACCTACAAAGAGTTTGCCACTTTTGGCAAGCCAAAATGGACAAAAAAAATGTAACGCCAACAAGCAGTTTGATTTTGAAATTAAACCTAATGCAGAACCGTTGAAAATCATCCAAAAAAATCTTCATGGTAAAATCAGCGGTCTCTCACTAGTTCAATTGTTTGAAAAATTTTTTGATAAGGAAATGTTTGATTTTATTGTCACACAATCCAACACCTATGCACAACAAAAATCAGCAAATATTGTTATAAATGAGGTGGCATTGAGACATTTCTTTGGGATATTGATCTTGTCAGGATTCAATACATTGCCATCAATTGATGACTATTGGATCCTTGCTTTGGAAATCCAATTGTCATGCAAACTATGTGAAGAAACATATTTAAAGATATAAAACGCTTCCTTCATTTTACCAACAATGACAACCTGGATACAAATGATATGCTGTCAAAGGTAAACAATATTATATTTCTTTTTAAATGAATTTCCCAGGTTCGTCCTTTGTTTGATCTTGCCAACAAAAACTTTACACAATTTGGTGTATGGAGTGAACTGCTATCGATCGATGAACAAATGATCCCATACTTTGGTCGCCAGTCATGCAAAATGTATATCCGGAACAAATCTACTTATACGTTGTGAATGTAAAATTTGGTGCTTGTGTTCTTCTGGGGGATATTTATTCAATTGTATACCATATTCTGGTTCGAGTGACAACTATAATCGTCAAATTGGTTTGGGTGCCGACGTGGTTTTGAGACTGTTGGAATGTGTAGAAGATCCTATTCTTTATAAAATATATTTTGACAACTTTTTCACATCATATTATTTAATGTGCCTTTTAAGTGAAAAAAAATTTTGTGCCACAGGAACTGTTCGTCCTAATCGCATTGCCAAAGCGCCGTTACGAACTGGAAAGCAGCTGCAGCGAGGTGAAAGTGACTATCAATTTGATAGAACCAATTCGGTATTGGTTTGTCGTTGGGCAGACAACAAAGAGGTGACGGCTCTAACCAACTTTGAACAAGTTGAACCGATGCGCAGCGTAAAGCGGTGGAAAAAGGATACAAAAAAATATGAGAATGTGCTGCACCCATTGCTTCTTAGCTCATATAATAATGGTCTGGGGGTGTAGACCTCCACGATGATGCTGTTTGGAATTACAGGATAAATATAAGATCAAAAAAGTGGTATTGACCTTTATTTATTTCTGTTCTTAGTTCATCAGTAACTAACGCGTGGAAATTGCATTGCTTCTTGGAAAAAGGGCAAAAAAAATCTCTTATCGCAAAAAGATTTCAGATTTCAGAGATTTCAGATACTGCATCTTCTGAAGAAAGATCCGACAATTGCGTTTCCTTTCAATTGCCGCGTATTATAGGAGAACATATTCCAATAGTTCAGCCACAAGGAAAACCAAGAAGCTTAAAGGTTGTGGTAAACCAATAAAGTGGATGTGCCAAAAATGCAATGTACATTTGCATCCACAATTCTTTGAAAAATTTCATTCAAAATAAAATTAATATAAAATGCAAATAAATTTATTTTGATATGTTTCCTTATAGTTATTGTTTTGTTTTTTAACATATTTATGAACATTCATATGTATGAATATAAATTTTTTCATAGAGGGAATTTATGTCAAATCACGGCCAGTGTTTGCACTTGCGAACACCTTTTTCCGGGACTTACAGACAAGATAGCGACAAACTGATAATGGATTTGGGTTCAGAAGATCATAATTACTTTAGAAATATCAAAGTTTTTAAAAAAATCCGCATTGAATTTTCTTGGCTGAAAATGGGCTAAATATAATTTTTGGTGATTAGTGAATTTAGAAAAGTTATTAAGAAATTTATAAACTATAATTCCTTTGACGACAGCTACCGCTACTTATTTACCGTTAGACAAGAAATGTCAAAACATATAAAATATGTGCAATTTTTCATGACGTTTCCTGAAATAGTCGATTAACAGTGTACTTTTCCTTAGAAATATATTAGAGGGAATTGTGAAATAAGAAAATGGCTACAATAATGTCAAAGGTTGTAATGCAATATTTCAAGCTGTTTAGGATTTATTGAAGTAAAATCTGAAATAGGGCCCTGACCCATCTCTCAAATTTTCTCCGGCCTGCAAAATAAATTGTTACGTGTAGGGGCAAAACCGAACGAGGTTTTTTGCCACCATGTTCATTCAAGTGTTTTCACAATTTTTTGGTTTGTTTGAGGCCCGAAACAAATTCCTTGCATTTGTGTCATAGTGTCATAGATATAGACACGGTACTTTGGACTGTCCGGAGTGATGTGGTATGCAAAACGGTATCTCAAGACACTAATTGATGGTAAATAGTATCCTTAGCAACCACGAAACCCAACCAACCAACCACCTGGTGTAAGTCAATTTACGTCAAATAACTCTATCGCATCGACCGAACCACGAATAGTGTGAAAGATAGATAGGAATAATGACAGCTCTATATGACATTACTCTATGAGTAAAATTTTCAATGGCATTTGTAAAGAAATTTTAAATTAAACAACAATTTTTGATTGCATTATAATTAATTTGAATGGAGTCTTACCAACGGAAATCGGACAGAACTAACATCCACTTACACAGAATCTTATGCATATTTGGTCTTCACTGACAAATCAGGTCACAAAATTGCATGAGTTCCCCTGATTTCCAACTAAACAACAAACTACTATAATCGAAGACGGTACAAAATGCATTACTTCTCGGAAAACTAAAGCACATCTTAATATCCAAATCTTATCCTGGTTGAGCGGGAACATTTATTCAGATTCTGTATAAATTAATTTTGCACATTTGTTTCGAAATTACAACAATGAGAATGAGGTCACTTACAGGACTGCATTGTTTTTGTAGTTGTAATACATCAAAATGCCTCCAAGGTATCTCAGACGGAATAAAGAGTATAACATTTCATTTTCAAAAAAAATGGTCGTTTTAATTATAAGTTTGAATGTGTACAGTTATACAGTTGGCAGTTAAGAAAAGTGAAACACTTGCAAAAATAAACGCCCGCACAAAAGGGAAGGTACAAATGGTCGCCTCATCCATTGTTTGTTGGCTTAAAAAGCGTCTGCGAAAGACAAAGGCAAACAAACCATATAACCAAATGCTGAAAAAAGCGAAAGACAACATTTTTTTTTTGTTTAACAAAAATAAGCACATAACGAGAGTGAGAAGAGAGTGGCAAAAATAAAGTCCTGTCAACGGCAACCCTTTGAATTGCAAATATAATTTGGTTTTGTTCTCTCTTAAGATTTACAAGTTGCAGACATTTAACGGCCGTTTAAAAGGTATTAGGCGTGATTTTTGCAAAACAAAAAGGCTTAATAATGGTCTATTGTCTGCAGTTTGTAGGCCAACGTTAACAATGTGAAACGTTGCTATTACCAGACTAAAAAGGCTACCAATTAAAACCCATAATAAGTAGATGTAAATTAATTAGTAAATTTTATTCAAACTCAAGGTCATTTGATAGAAGATTACTTTTGGGTGACAACAACATCAGATAATAAGTGATTAATAAAAAAGTTGAATCAAACTTGCCAAACTGGGTATGTCGTCCTGGCGTGCTTTGGGATAGGAGAATGTTCGACTTGAAATGTTCTCAGACAATCAAGAAATCTATATAGGGGGCGGATCAATAAGTCCGTGACTTGTTGAATGAAGCGCACTTTTTTTGCAAAAAAAAATTATTTTTCAAAATAAACCCCCTTTAGCACAACACATTTACTTACTCCAACGTTTCTCAAAGTTTTGTCTCCCTTCCACAAAATTGGATTTTCGAGGTCCATAAAATAGAAATTTGTTTAATCAATAATTTCATCGTTGGAGCTAAATCTCTTTCCACCCAGCCATTTCTTCAGGTTTGGAAATAGTAAATAGTCAGTGGGGGCTAAAGCCGAAGAATATGGCGGATGAGGTACCATTTCGTAGACCAATTAAACAACTCCAAACAATCCTTTGAAGTTGTCACACGATTACGTTTATGGTCAATTGAGAGCAAACGCAGCACCCATCTTGCCGAAAGCTTTCTTAAACCCAATTGATCATTTAAAATCGAAACCACACTGCCATATGAAATGCCTATGGCATCAACAATCTCACGCACTTTGACTCTTCGATCGGCCAACAACATATCGTGGATTTTTTTGACATTTTCGGGTGCATTGACCTCAATTGGCCGTCCAGAACGTTCAGCGTCACTTGTACTTGTGCGACCACAGCGAAAGCCAGTAAACCAGTAACAAAAATGAGAGCCAAACAACATCGGATGACTTCTTTTGAAACACCTTGTATAATTAATGTGCCTGCTTGTCGCAAATACAGTATACTTGTGTCCAAACACATTTAGGATATTCACAAGCTGTACTAAGGTTGTAGGTTGTAAGAAAATATAAGACCTCCAATAGCACATACGTGAACACCCTGTCGTAAATGCATATACTACAATCCAAGACGTATTGAAGATGGTGGTGGCACTAGATGAAAGTGTATTTATATCAAGTGGCAGCATTAGGCGTTGTTGTAATTGTAAGAAAAATCAACAGGCATTTGGTTTTTATTTCATACCGACGTTGTGTCAAACTCTGCATGTATTTGTACCAACAATAAAAGTACACACGCATGTACACAAAATAAAATACACATGCATTTGACAGTTGAACACCCTAATTATGTTTGCTATTCAGTATTACATGTTGGAGACCACAATTATTACTATGTTATAATATATGTTTCTGTGATCCAAATATAACTTTGTTTGTTGTAAACTGTTGAAACAAAAACGTGACAGACAAAAATGCAACAAAAAAGCAGCAGATCTTCAATTCATGAAAACATTGCTTGCATATATACTTTGGCGCTGCGTAATGTTACAGGGGCATTTTTTTCAGCATATAAGCTCAAATGTGATCACGCACGTGTGTAGACAGATATCAGAGATATAGGGAGAACGTACATATATTATCGTTCAACGTCGCGAATGACTGCGACAACTCGGTTGATAGTGGTGCCTGCATTAAAATGTATGACATGTAGGGCTTGGCAGAACTTCTCACAATCAGTGACCTATGCAGTGTCCACTCGCTGAAAAATCTGTAGTTTTTTGTTGTTTGGATGCAAATATAACGTGTGATTGGAGCTTGTCGCAAATATAATATACATTTATTATATTTTGGCTGTTTTTATTGAAATACAAACACATTGTGTTTACTATTCAATATTACATGATTGACACACAATGATTAATATGTTATAAGATATGTGTTTGCGACCCAAATATATCTGTGTTTGTGATACAAATACAGATATGTTTGTTGCACTGTGTATGCTCTCTCGAGAGCAAGAGAATAAAAGAGGGACAACGAGAGAGTCTATCTTGTAAATGTGCATCTGTATTTTTGCATTATCAAAAGGATATCAAAAACGCTTAATCAGTGAAAACAGAATGAACAAAGGATGGGACGCTTAAATGGTTTGGTTTTTGTGTATGTGTGTCGTATATATTTATGTGTGCTACCAAAGTGAGAAACGATTTTGAGGAAAGAAACTGGAAAGGGCAACAACGTGAAGCCCTGAGCCATTACTGTAAAAATTGGAACGGCGGACCATTTGTGAAATATAATAAACAAAAACACAAGTAATTAATCCACGCTTGGCTTGAATGAACTAGATTTGTATATAAGTGTATTGTTTGTGTACCAACGCATAGCTCAAACCTTCTGAAAATAAAACCATGAGAGACAACAAAGGAAGAAGAAGCAAAAGAGCAGCAGGTTCTCATTTCATGAAAAAACACACAAATAATGCATTTAATGCAATCTGTTATTTTTTTGTATTACTTATTTATAAATGTGGATTTATATTGATAAAATGAATTATAATAAATAAAACATATATATTGAAATCAAAACATAATTCGTTTCTAAATATTATTATGTTTGGGATGGAAATACACACATGTTTCCACGTAAGTATATGGAGGTTTGGGGGAAACGCGCGAATGCTTCAACTTAAGTATACGGATGTTTAGGGTGAAGAACGCATATCTGTCCACTTAAAAACATACATGTTTTGCCAGTAAACATGCCAATTTTTGTATTTAAACATAAGTGAGTTTGGGATTTGCAAACATATGAATGTTTGAAGTGTGTTGCAAACATATACATGGTTCCTGCAGAATATGTTTGGGAGAATATGTTACAGAGGCCGCTTTTTTCAGCGTGCAGTTTTACACTAACTTATTGCAACTTACAGTTTTACACCGTTTCCGGACGGGCTTTCCAGAAGTTTTTTCATGGCTTATTACTAAACTTTGCCCAAAATTAGTCCCATGCAGTTTAATTTTCGTCATAAAATAAAATAATTAAATTTTATATATAAAATTCACTATCACCACCACACTTTGCCCAAAATTAGTCGCATGCAGTTTAATTTTTCGTCATAAAATAAAATTATTTAATTTTTTCCCCATTACATTCCATGAAGGGACAGGGGATAGTTTCTCACAGTCCGTGAGCCGAGCTTTATCTTGTTTTACAGTTACTGATTCTTTTAAAAATTTTGTTTTCCCTAAGCACAATTTTATTATTTTTTATTAAGCAGCAATTTTATTCCTCAAACGACATTTAGTTGCTTAGAATTTCGTTTCTACCGAACAAAAATGTACTCTGCCTGTATCGTATGTGTATTTGCAATATTCAATCATAGGCACAACATAACTAAATAAATGTTTAAATAAATATCTGTTGACTTAATCACCTGATTTATTTGTGTACATTGAATTATTGCACATTTCCATTTAGCATCAAAAACAATCAAGAAATGTCCAATTGATTTGTTTATTTGTATAGCAATGATTTGTTGTCAATGTTTAATGACATAAATAACGAGCAATCCGTTCAATATTTTTTAAATTTTATAATCTCAAATAGCAATAGAAACTCCGCACATGATGACACATATAAATTGTTGTGAGAAAATCCAAAAAATTTGCAAATAAGAGCTAAAATATTGAACTCGAACTACAAATGTGTACTAGAAATCCAAAAGCGTAATATGATTATAAGTGCACAGTGAAATACAGTCGTATGTACGTACATAAATTGTATGGAACGATTTTTTTGATGAAGCGTATAGCAACAACGTAACCTATAGGTGATTCTGAGAAATTTTGCTCAAGGGACCATAGCTCTAAGTCGGATTTGGAGCCCCCCAAAAGGTATTTTTCTCACCTTTCAAAATCTGAATTGATACCTGTAGAATAAGTCGTCAATGGCAGCATTGTTCAATTGAACAACTTTGTAACACTGAATAATGACGTTACAAAATAATGACGTTTACCAACACTAAACGTTGCCAAGCTTGCTTTTCCTTCTTCCTTAATCGTTCATCGTGCAATGCGCACGCAGTTTGCCACAATACTTAAATAAAAACTCGGTTATAACAATACCAATATTTTTTTTTATTTTTAAATTTAGTGTGACACAATCAAAGAGTGCAGTGATAATATCAAAGTTATTATGGATAATCAAGAACCATCAACATCGTCTGCGGTGTCTTCGCAAATGTAAGTAACAACATCAACAAGTTTTGAGTCTAGATTGACTAACATCCCTCATCAAGATATTGTTGTTTTCGGTTTAGCATGTGATTTAAATGATCTTAGTTTCCCTACTAAATGTGACATTTTAAAATATTATTTTTTTTTAAGTGATCGTGCTAAATTTGAAAACAAAATGTTCTCGTATAAAACTTTTACTCCTCACGTAACACATAAATTGATCCAAATTTGGTGTAAATTAAATATTGAAATCATTAATAGAAAGAGTGTTTTCAAAAAATTAACTGGTTTGCTTGATAAATACCAGAAACATGTACAACATAGAAACAAAAGAGATGAATTGAAAGCATTTGTTGATTCAATAAACGAATTATTTTAAATTGGCAAATGTAATTGCAAATTAAAAACAACAGAATGCTCGTGTGGACTGATTCCAGAACATCTAAAAGAATTTATGATGGACCAGCATAATGATAGGAAATTCACAATACCTGAATATACGGAAGACGTTGAAGAAGTAGGTACAACAATACCAACTCGTACAACTGGTACCGATGATCAAACGTACGAACCACCTGAATTACACATGGATGAAGATGAAAATGAAGCATCAAGAGAAGTTCCAGAAGCAACTGTTCAAATGAGACGAGGTTATTATACTCAAAGCTACGATGCCTTAAATGTTGCTATGATGTGTGATAGATTCGGTGTTTCAGATAGAGTCGCTTCATGTTTAGCAACAGCTTTATTCGAAGATATAAATTTTAGAGATGTTCATGGTAATCTTGTTATTATGGATAAATCAAAAGTGGCTAGAGAAAAAGTTAAATCTAGAGATGCAGTGCTTCGTACACGACATACAAATTCTTCCATAACTGTGTTCTCTTTCGATGGTAGAAAAGATGACTCATTAACTACAGAGAAAATTAATGACAAATTTCATACCACTATGGTGAAAGAACCGCATTTAGTTGTTCTGCCCTATAATGAGTTACTTGGATATGTAAATTTGGGTAGTCAAGGAGATGCAAAAACCAAACACAGAAAACTGAATGAATTTTTCAACAATAAAACATTAACAGTTGATCAATTAATTGGCATATGCCGTGATGGTGAGCCAGCAAATACTGGAACAGAAAATGGTGTTTTACGATTAATTGAAAAACAGTTAAATAGACCAATTCACTGTTTTATATGTCTGCTTCATTTCAATGAAATGCCATTTCGTCATTTATATCAAGCATTGGACAAAACAGTCACCAGTGGACCACGAGCAGCAAGTGGAAAGTTATTCAAAGCTATTCAAGAATGTGAGAAATTGCTGGTGTGTAACACTTTATTTTATGTAATATCATCGTTTATTATCATTATTAATTGTCATTATTTTACTTTTTCGATTGGAATTAAGTTAAAATAAAATAATTGCATTTTAATTGATCTAAACATTTAAATGTTCAGGTAGTAGCTGATTTTGATCCAATATCACTGGAGAATATGCCTGAAATGATGGATCATGAATATGAGCTCGAACTATCAACAGATGTTAAGTATTTATATCAAATAGCTAAAGCAATTTCGAATGGTATTGTTCCAGTTGATTTAGCTAACATTAAACCAGGACCAATTGCACATTCTCGTTGGTTAACCAAAGCAAGTAGATTACTACGATTATATGTAACAACTAATACACCATCGACCAATTTCAAAACTTTGGCAGTTTATATTATTACAGTTTATGTGACAATATACTTCAGTGTGAAGTTTTATAACACTGTTGTGTAAGGCAGTGCACTTTTATTAAAATGTATACGTTGGACATGATACTTACAACCAAACTTACGTAATATTGTAGATGGTGTAATTCAAAACAACTCATATTACGCACATCCAGAAAATATCTTATTAACAATGTTATTTGATGATCGAAAAGCAATACGGGATAGAGCTACCAAAAAAGATTTTACACTATCGAGAAAAATTGTACGATCCAACTAAACTCAGAGTTTACAACAAAAATATCTTAAATTTCGATGCTACCGATTATGTCAATATGGTTGATATGAATAACGACGATATATTATTTGAACCAGCATTTACTCAACAGATTCCATATGATCACTTGGTAGAATACTTAGATTTCGATGAACCACCACTGGCTGATCCACAAATTCCAATGCACATACAAGGAACAGAAAGACATGAACAATTATTAACGAGTGTTTCAAAACGAGTTATAGAAAAGAATCGTGAAGGAGTTATGGCAGTGACATTACAAAGTCGTAAGAAAACTCCTCGAATGGAAAGTAAAAAGGACCTTAAAAAATAATATTACCTCGTTAAAACATTAAATTGTATGTCGAGAATAATATTTAAAATAAATTGAATTAAAAATGTAATAAAAAAATAATTTAAAAAAAATTAGGTTACAGTATTTTATTTATAAATGCACTAAAAACAAGAAAATAATTTTTCTCTTAGCCTCAATAAGTATATTCTTCTTCATGATGGGGTTGTAGAATGGTCCGCCTACTTAGCACTTCAACAACAACGGTCTAGATACTTTCAATAAAGAGCGTAATTAAAATGAGTTAGTTAATTAATTTTCTAGGGATCTCTCAAATAAAACGCTTGCACTTTGACATCTAATTTTGACACTTTATTTGACATTTAATTTTGACATTTTATTTTGACACTTAATTTGACATTTAATTTTGACACTTAATTTTGACACTTAATTTGACATTTAATTTTGACACTTAATTTGACATTTAATTTTGTCACCATTTTTAATATAAATGCAAGCGTTTTATTTCAGAGATCCCTAGAAAATTAATTAACTAATTCTTTTCAATTACGCTCTTTATTGAAAGTATCTAGACCATTGTTGTTGAAGTGGTATGTAGGCGGACCATTGTACAACCCCAGCATGAAGAAGAATATACTTATTGAGGCTAAGAGAAAAATTATTTTCTAGTTTTTAGTGCATTTATAAATAAAATACTGAAACTTAATTTTTTTTTAATATTTTTTTATTTTTAATTTTTTAGTAAATACATTTTTAATGTTTTAATTTTTTTTTTCATATTCATGATTGGTCAACTGCAACTGTGTTAAAAATGAGTTACTAGATTTGAACAATACAGACTGACAGACAACAAAGCAAGTTAAATAAAACACTGTAAAAATAGTGTTTTTTGTTGAAACCTTGAAAATGTTGATTTTTTCAGATCGATTTTCCTACAAAATTGAGTTCAAAAACAAAAAAATTGATCGTAATAAAAGTTGTTGGAAATTATATGAACTTTCATAATCTCGAAAAAAATCGAAGAAAATTCAGAATTTATTAGTTAAAAGTTCAGTTTAGGCTATTTTTCGACAAAAAATTCCTAATATCTCTACTAAAAAAATTGGTATCAATACAGATTCTGAAAGGTGATAAAAATACCTTTCAAATAAGCCCACATTGAGAAATCTACTATAATTCTATCCGACTTTATGACGAATGTAATTAAATTATTCTATGTATATATGGAAAAATATCAATTTTGAAATTTTGGGGGGCTCCAAATCCGACTTAGAGTTATGGTCTCTTGAGCAAAATTTCTCAAGCGTTTTTGCTATACGCTTCATCAAAAAAAATTAACCCGCCCTAACGTACATATATTTAAATTGCTGCAATTAAATGTTTTCTATACTCCACAATTTTGTCATGTCTAAAACAAGGTATTATTGCCCGTTATTCGTTACTTTACGTTACAATAGTTAAATTTTCGCCGGTGCAATAATAAGTTATGGTGCAGTTTATACGTAATAAAGGGATAAATCAGTTGTTGTTTTTCTGTTCATACTTCATAGAATTGATTTATTCTGTTTATATTATGTCTCTCACCCCATCAAAAGTTTTAAAATTTTAAACAAACCAAACGTTCTCTTAAATTATCTATTTCTGTACTTTTCTTATTTTTCGTTTCCAAAAAAAACAAATTTTTTTATTATTTTTGGCTTTTAGTTCTACAAAATATTAATTTTTGAAGTTTCGACAATTGAAAAAATTTGATTAAATTTTTCCAGGGCTGTGTAGTCTGACCAAAATTGGACGACGTCGAGTCCAACTTCGGCTCCAGCAATATGATAATCCACGGACTCCTCTCCGACACCGTTTCCAGAAATTAGAACCTACACGAGTCCACTCCGACTCCAATATTAAATAAAACCATTTTCTAATGTAACATTTTCATTAACAACGAAATATTTTTTTTTTGGCAGCACAACTCGCAAATATTTATGTTGTTTGAGAAGGAGTATTTTTTTAAATTATAAGCCATAGAGTAATGTCATATAGAGCTGCCATTCTTCTCATCTGACATTTCGTTTCACACTATTCATGGCCATAGAATAATACATACCATAGAAGCTTTTATTCGCTCAATAAATTAAACGTCATAGGTACGATGGAAAGTAAACATTGGATGGTGGAAAATATGGGTTCAATAATACCAGGTGGTGGCAATAGTATACAGCGATCAACAAAGGAACAACACCCGAATTTCGTGTTTTTGTGGCAAACTAGTTGTGTTAAATACAATACAAATATATACCAACGATAAAAGTCAACAAAAAAGTGCAAAATACATTTAAATTTTTCAGTTCTACAACAAAAAGACAGGAAAAAGTTAAGTGAACATATTTTGTAACTCCGCCTGGTGTAAGATAATTTTAAATTTAATTGCTCTCATTTCCACAAACCTACGATGAAGAGTGTGAAATGAGGTCGGAGGGTAGTAGGGTAAAGTTGCTAACTTCTGAGCCAGTGGTCGGATTTGAAATTGAGGTTATGTGAATTTGTTTTTCCATTTTTTCCGAAAGCTCTTCTTTTTTAATTAATTCTGAAAGGCCTCTTAAAGACCTTTCCAACAAGCCCAAAATCCGACCACTGGCTCAGAAGTTAGCAACTTTACCTAACTTCAATCCGACCGCCAATCCGAAAATTTTGAACCCGCTGCCATTTCGCATCCTTACATTTTCGGACATGGTCCTAGTGGACTTTTCTTCATCAAATCAGTCAAGGAATACGCTGGAGAAATTTGCCCGGAACTTCCTGCATCACCCTGTATTTGTGGTGTATTTACATAAAAATTTTAACGCACAAATCGAAATGCCGTTGCTGATTTATTGTTGGATGGTTTGAGCCATTGCCTCTATCTGGTATTTCTAAAGCAATGATTTCCAAGATCTAACCGCCCATATGCGACACACCAAATGTCATAAATTTACTGAGTCAAATTGCTTCTCTATGTGTAATTTCTATACGTTTAATAATTTTATACGTGCATTTACATGATTTTTCATAATTGATATCATCAAACCAAAAACCATTTAATTGTTTTAGATCCTCGTTATGTTTAAAGTTGTAATTTCCTTTAAGGCTGTAAGAGATCATGTTTTCTCCGGTTAGTGAAAAAAATGTAAATGCCGCTGGTGGGATTCGAACTCACATTCGCTGGACGATCGTTTCGATGTTTGTGAAGCATCATCTTCAGCAGTGTCTACCCCGTTAAGCCACTGCGATGTGTATTTACACAAGTCACTAACCGAAGACATTTATTGATTGTGTGCAGAGTGATTGTTGTCGCTACTTACACATACCTACACGCACTGAAGCAGAAGTTTTGAAAGTTATATTTATAGAACGAACTATTCTAATTGTAGTTGCCTCGTTCTGTTTTGGTTTGGCCCTAACATATAATTCAAATTTTGTTGTCTTGGATCCTCGTTATGTTTAAAGTTCTAATTTCCTTTAAGGCTAACCGGAGAAAACATGATCTCTTACAGCATTAAAGGAAATTACAACTTTAAACATAACTAGGATCTAAAACAACTAAATTTGAAACACATGGTAGGACCAAACCAAAACAGAACGAGACAACTACAATTAGAATAGTTCGTTCTATTAATAGAACTTTCTTCAAAACTTCTGCATCAGTGCGTGTAAGTAGGAAAGCAATGTGTAAGTAGCAACA
This sequence comes from Phaonia tiefii, assembly GCA_963931995.1. Lineage (NCBI taxonomy): Eukaryota > Metazoa > Arthropoda > Insecta > Diptera > Muscidae > Phaonia > Phaonia tiefii. The sequence goes on along the minus strand of OZ008367.1, from coordinate 188,464,109 downwards.
ACAATCACTCTGCACACAATCAATAAATGCCTTCGGTTAGTGACTTGTGTAAATACACACCGCAGTGACTTAACGGGCTAGACGCTGCTGAAGATGATGCTTCGCAAACATCGAAACGATCGTCCAGCTTATGTGAGTTCGAATCCCACCAGCGGCATTTACATTTCATTCACTAACCGGAGAAAACATGATCTCTTAATTTAAATTAAATGATTGTCGACCTTCGTGAAATATTCACAGCATAGTAGTATTCAGATTACCGCGAGTTCACTGTACCATACATATTTTATTAACCAACTCCACGTGGCCACATATCTCAAGTAATATTAAGCTAGATTTTTTTTCGTAAAACATTTGAATCATATATTTCCGATTGTAAAGGGATATTTTGACCGTTATTGTAGGCATTAACAAGAAAGAGCACTAAAATTAATTGCTAGTAGGAACATATTGTTCAGCAAGTTTATTCCAACAACAAACTTCACTATATCTCGTCAAACTCAAGAAAATCCTGTCTACCACTGCATATGTCCATTTAGACCACCAACATTTTTGTTGCTCGGTGGTAAAATGTACGAATTGGATATGGTTTTTCATGTATAACGTATATTTACAGTATTTTTCAATTTGATATGAGGAGGAAATCAGTTTCATTAATTACATTTTGAAAGCCAAATGTCAATGTCTATCTTAAGGCTTTGCTTAAGTAATTACATGTGTTGCATATCTTTTGGCTGAAGTATATTGATATCCAACTCGTCGGTGAACAAGTTGAATGATTTTACATGGAAAACGTTTTATAACATATTATTTATAGTTAAAATAAATGCAAACCACAAGCCAACATAATTACGCACATTCAGACTTTCTGCTGCGTATGGATGTATGTGTATTGAATGTGTATTACACCATTAATTAAACACCACAGTGAACTGAAAAAAGAGCGAACAAATTCGCATTGTATGTTTCCCCCTCGATTAATTGAATTGGATGGGAATTGTTTGAGTTCTGTCTGTCGGAAAGTGTTGACCTTCCTGTATTTTAAATGTTGTAATTGTTTCATTTGTTTTTTGCTATTGCGATTGTTGAAGGGCATTTTATAATTGCCACCACTGTAAATGTCTGTGTTTTTTTTTTGCTGGTTTTCCGTTTGGAAGGGTATCGTGTATCAAAAATTAACCATGTCAATTAATATAATAAAGTTTATTTGTAACGAACTGCAATATTGTTGCTGGGAAGTGCTCAGAATGTTAGGGGTGAATAAGGAGCCCCGTTGGGTGACGATTATTTCTTTTTTTGAAACTCAATAAAGGTGCCATACGCTCGCAGCGATCATAGATTAATTTATACATAGATTTGTCAACACGCTCATCGGTGTATTGACTACAGGGAAGCGAACTTGTGGGAGTTGCAAGTTGTAACTCCAAGAAAATAAGTTTGTCGCTGAGGTTTGATACACACAGCTGAAAATTGTAACTGTGAATGATCAAGTTTATGTTATGTTCGATGTTCGCCCAATTTGTTGTAAATAAACAGAATACAGTTGACAGAAGTTCGTTTCCCCATGGAAGCAGCGCAATGTGAAACGTCAGATGAGACGGATAACAAATCTATTATAGGGCGGATCAATAAGACCGTGACTTTTTGAATGAAACACATGTTTTTTTGCAAAAAAAACTATTTTTCAACATAATCTGCTTTTAGCTCAATACACTAAGTCCAACGTTTCTCCAATCTTTGTAGCCCCTGCAATAAAATAGGATTTTTCGAGGTCCATAAAATAGGTATTTGTTTGATCAATAATTTCATCGTTGGAGCTAAATATCTTTCCACCGAGCCATTTCTTTAAGTTTGGAAATTGGAAATAGTCACTGGGGGCTAAAGCCAGAGAATATGGCGGATGAGGTACCAATTCGTAGCCCAATTAATGGAATTTTTCCATTAACACTACACACGCGTGCACCCATACGTTTATGGTCAATTGAGAGCAAACGCGGCACCCATCTTGCAGATAGCTTTCTTAAACCCAACTGATCATTTAAAGTCGAAACCACACTGCCATATGAAATGCCCATGGCATCAACAATCTCACGCACTTTTACTCTTCAATCGGCCAACACCATATCGTGGATTTTTTCGACATTTTCGGGTATATTGACCACAATTGGCCGTCCAGAGCGTTCAGCGCCATTTGTCCTTGTGCGACCACAACGAAAATCAGTAACCCACTTTTTTACCATTGAAATTGATGGTGCAGAGTCCCCATACTATTTATCAAGCTTTTCTTTGGGTTGATTGACGTTTTTTTCGGAAAAAATAATGATTAATGAAATTCACTTTTTTTACATTTTTGAACAAATGCACGAGGTTGTATATTTGGAACAGCTGTTAAACGTAAAGTAAATGACGGAACTTGCTCAAAATTTGACAGTAGTCAATTAACAAGTGGTACTTGAAGGGAGCAGTGTTGCATTTCATATAACTACGAGGGAAGTTCGAAAAGTCACGGACACTTTGAGCCGCCCTCGTATATTAATCTATGGCAGCAATAAAATATTCGAAATGTTATCGATAACAATATTTCAATTATAACTATTAGGGATTTACTGCCCAATATATCAGAATTTTATACTTAACTTAGCTAATTTCAGCTGAGGTATTAGGCCTGTTTTTCATCCTCTCCAAAATTAAGTTTAAGCGATTTCAAGTGGTCGTCAAATAAGTATAGCTGGGGGTAGAGAAACATGCCTATTTTTTAAAATTTTATTGTTTGTTGAAATAATACAAAATTCAAGAAAGTCCACTCATTGACATGTCAAGTATCGACCTCGGTGACAAGTTCATCATCAAATTTGCAAAACTGTGACTGTATTGGTACCATCGTTAGATCATCAATCGTATATTAGGATTGCAATGTAAAATCAACTTAGGAGTTTTGGTAAATACCAAGCGGATTCTTATGCCGTTTGGTGTAAAACTAATGTGGTGACAATTTGAGCCCAATCGGATAACTCTAAGCCGGCCCGACTTGTGGTCAAAGTATTCGGGTTTTGGCATTTTGGGTGTAAATTGGTATATACTAGAAACTTTTCATTTCTCAGTTCATTGGAACAAATACTTGCACATTGATTTAGTTTGACCTAATTATAAAGTGGTAAAAATTTGAGAAGCATCTCACCACTCTAGGGTTCAAACTCTTAATTTGAAAAAGTTTTAAATTTTAGGATAAAATTGAAATTTCGGTTTTTCGGTTTTTTCCCAAATGTTGTGTCTAAATGAGAAAAATATTAAACTTGGATACCAGCGCCTACTAGTAGAAGTCTATCCGCTGATAATAAGGTATGACATGATATAGTCTATCAACGGATTAAGGATTATATGGTGCGGCAAAGTAGGCCATCTCGAGGGAAAATCGAAAAGATGACCTTATAAGGGTTCCAAATCATAAAAATTGCAAAAGATGAGCTAAAAGCGTAGGTTATGTCCTCAAACTGATTCTATAAAATCGGATATGACAAGTGGCTCCGATTTTATAGAATCGGATTTAGAAACCGGTTTAAAAACCCGAGGTTCAACCGCGATCGATCAACCGCGATCGATCAACCGCCCAACATTTGTGTGCATTTGACAAAATTTTGTATAGTCCCAAACACCATTAAGATTGGTTCGGTTTTCGTTCGGAGTTATCTTGCTGCACAACCGGCCGGCCGCACAACTTATCTTGGTAGGGCGTGGCAAAATCACTCTAGTCTTAATCGGTGACGGGCGTTTGGTGACACGAAACCATCATTAAGATCAGAAGTGTTTCACGCGACTTATCTCATTGACAACCAAGCTTTTGTATCGGAGGTACGAGAATGGTCGTGGCAACCCCGTCAATTTTCTCCAGTTATGTAGACATTTACAGATTATTACCCAATGTTTGAGTTGAAGCCAATCAGAAAGAAGTTTTAGAAGAAACATGATCTTGTTGCAAATGTGCCGATTTGTATGGGAGGTACCAGAAAGGGCGTGACTAAAACGCCCATTTTCAATCCCAACCTAATTAGGGACAAATAATAGTCGCTAACAAAATATCATTGTGATAGGCAAAGATTTTCGGGAGTTATCTGGCCGAACAGCCAGCCGGCAGAACAACTTTTGTACCAAAATGGGGGTGTCAAAATCACCTTTGTATTAATCGACGACTGGCGTTTATTGACATGAAGTGTAATACCCAATTTCATTAAGATCAGAAGTGTTTCACGCGAGTTATCGAATTGACAACACGGACGACCACCCAGCTTTTGCATGGGAGGTACAAGAATGGGCGTGGCGACTTCACCATTTTCTCCAATTTAGTAAATATTTACAGATTATTAACCAATGTTTGAGTGGAAGCTAATCACATCTACCAGGAAAAGGTTTTAGAAGAAACAGGATTTCGTACTAAATGTATCGATTTGTATGGGAGGTACCAGAAGGGGCGTGGGCAAAACGCCCATTTTCAATCCCAAACTAACCTTGGACAAGTAATAGTTACTGACAAAATTTCGCAGTGATCTATACATATTTACGGCAGTTATCGTGTGGACCAGCCAGCCAGACAGACAGACGGACATGGCTCAATCGACTTAAAAACTCCCAAAACGAATTTCGTCCAAAGATGCTGAGGGTCTAATATGACTCCTTCCATGCGTTACATTTTTTCCGTAGTAAATGATATAGACCCCCATCCCATGGGTGAGAGTATACAAATAAATGTTATGAAATTATGTACCAGATAGTAATAAAAAAAATCCATTTCAACAATATTTCTGTCATGAATTATCATTTTAAGTTCTCATGCAGTTAAAAGAGCGGCTCTACGAAATAACCCCCGAGTGAAATAATCCCCAAACGAGAAATGAAATAATCCCCAATGCAATAAGCCTCCAAGAAAATGAAATAACTCCCAATGAAAGAACAGCCAAATAAAAATTAAATAAACTCCAAATCAAAAACGAAATAACCCCCCAGGCGCCACGAAATATCCCCCAATGAAATAACCACCAAACTCGAAACTGAAATAATGCCCAAAAAAATCAGGAAAACGAATTTGGGGATAATTTTCGGGAGTTATTTCATTTTTAATTTGGGGATTAATTCATAATGAAATAACCCCCAAATAAAAAAAAAAACCCTAAATTTTTTTGGGATAGTTTCATTGTGGTTTTGGTTTTGAGGGTTACTTTGTCTTATTTGGGGTTTATTTCATTTCCGCAAGAAATTACCCTTTTTACAATAATGAATTCCTCTAAATTCTTTAATAATAATATTGTAATTAATAATAACTATTTTGGGGTTTATTTCATTTACTTGGGGCTTGCTTCATCGGGGGGTATTTCTTTTCTATTTTAGGGGTTATTTCACTAGGCGGTAGTACCGATATCTTTTGGGGGTTCTTTCATTTCTAATTTGGGGTTATTTTCATCTTGTCTGTGCTTTATTTCATTTTTCATTTTGGGGGTTATTTCATTTGATTTTGGGGGTTATTTCATTGGGTTTATTTCAGTTTCGAGTTTGGGAGTTATTTCATTGGCGGCTATTTCGTGGCGCCAATCCCCCATCATTTGGGAGTTATGTCATATGAAATAACCCCTAACAATATAATGAAATAACCCCCAATGTTGAAGGGAAATGAAACAATAACCAAATTATAAACGAAATGAAATAACCCCCGAATTGAAAATATTGTTTGCTTGATATTTCATTGGGGTTTATATCTTAATTTAGAAAGCCCAATTGGAAAATGAAATAAACCCGAAAATAAAAGAAATAAACCCCAAAAAATTTGGTAGTTATTTCATATGAAGTATCACCCAAAAATGTATGCAAATATTTAGGGGTTATTTCATTCCTCGTTTGGGGGTTATTTCACTCGGGGGTTAATTCGTAGAGCCAAAATAACACCCTTTATATTAATTTTCAAGAGCGAAACAGGGAAATATTTAATGTCACAGATTCATATTTGAATCGGTAAATCACAAAAACTGAAACAAAAATTGGCTGACAACGAAAACTAGATCGAATCGGTTTCGAATCCATAAAAATGTATAAAAGTGAATCCGTCTCGAATCCATTTTACTTAAAAAAAACGACCCGAATCGAATTCGAATATGAAGTTCGTTGCGACTTTAGACGGATCCAAAAAATTAGGATTAACGATCCGCTTTGTTGACAGTAATTTCATAGGCAAACGGATTCATAATATTTCCGAAATGGATTTTCTCATAGGGCAAAATGTACGGATTCAAGGGGCACACTGGTTCGGATATAGACTCACTGAGCCAGTGATCGGATTTTTGGGCTTGTTGGAAAGGTCGTTAAGAGGCCTTTCGAAATGAATAATAATATTGAGTTGAAAAAAGTCAAATCGCCGAGATACAGAGCTTCCGGAAAAAAGATGGAAAAAAATTCACATAACCTCAGTTTGCTCAGCCAGATGGCAGGTAACTTGAAAGATAGCCATACCTCTTAACTTTCCAAAATGACCTAAACGAAGCCCAGAGGTCTTACCGTTCCAAAGTTATGACCATTCTTCTGCCGAAAATTTCAGTAAAATAAAATCCTAAACGTGTTAATTTACAAAAACAAATAAATGCTGTTATTTCGCTTCCAAAAACAAAAACAAAAATTTTTGCATTTCAGTACAATGGTCATAACTTTGGAACGGTAAGACCTCAGGGCTTCGTTTAGGGCTTCCGACCACTGGCTCAGAAGTTAGCAACTTTACCCTACTACCCTCCGACCACCAATCCGAAAATTTTTAAATACGCTGGAGAAATTTGTCCGGAACTTCCTGAATCGCCCTGTATGTAATTCTACTGTGTTTTATTTCATTTTAAATTTGTATACGTCTAAAACAGCACCCTTTAGAACCTGTTATAGACCCACTTAAGCTGAGGAACTAATATATGCAAATGACCGTGACTATAGAGTAATAAAATCTGCCTTTACCAAAAATGCTAACTTTTAATCACTTTATCTTATCTAATATCTAATTAAAGTCTGTCACTAAAATTCACCAAAATATTTATGAAGTATCAGCATCTTTAATCAATTTGTGATAGCTTTATGTTAATACTGTCTGCCTTCAGGCGCTATGGATGTAATTACTTATGTTGCAGTAACTTTGAGCCAAAAGTATACAGATTTTCTCATTTCTGTCAATAAAATTAAATATTTTATAGGGAAAATATTGTAGTTAATATTAGACGAACATACGAGTACATATAACCACTTGTGTACATTCCCCGGTATACTACAGCAGTGGTCCAAATATTAGCAGTGCTGTAATACTCATTAGCTTCGAAATTTATTAAGTAAGGTAGCCAATTATATGCTCATAACTTCAGTAGAGGTTGACACAACCTCATTAGGGGCTGCCACAACCGACCAAAAATACCAACAATTTGGTTGCGTCAGACTTAATTCCAAATTCGGTGTTTCTGTCAGAAATTTTACAAATTGTACTTAACAGAACGAATATAATTGCAGATTCAGTTGTCACAACCGAAGCAATTGTGAAACGAGGTTGCTTCAACCGTATTTCCGTTGTGGAGACTAAATTCGTTCGTGACAACCTCAATTCGGTTGTAGCAACCGCAATTCGTTTATAGCAACCGCAATTCAGTGGCAACAGCTGAATTTACGGTTGCTACAACCTCTTTTCCAAAAATTTGGTCTCTAGGTGAGAAGAGGAAGGAGTTTTGGTCGGGGGAGCAACAACGTATTACGGCACAATCAATTTGAAATTTCAAAGTGCAAAATTGCCTAGAGAAACTTACAAGAATCTGTTACAATCAGCTTTCGGTAAAACAAACGATATTTTTGGACCGATTCCATGGATTCTGGAACAAGATAGTGCTCCTATACATAATTCCAGAGTTGTAAAAGAATTAATTTCAAACCAAAATGTCGTCTTCTTTATTGACCACGATATTCTCCCGACCTAAGCATAATTGAAATGTTTGGCCTTCCCCCAAGATGTATGAAGGAGGCAGGCAATTCGACGAAAAGTAATTGCTAATTCAAGCCATTAAGGACTCGTGGAATGAGATTTCTTTGGATTATTTAACAGCATTTTAGGAATCAATAAAAAACCGTTTATTTGAAGTTTTTTTAAACAATGGAGGTACTACTCATTACTAAAAAGTCTACAATATTGTGAATACACAAAATATTAATGGTTCTAATTTCTAAATTATAAAGAAATGAATTTTTAGTTAAGATTAATTAAATGATTCTAATCATATGAACGGAAAATGTTGTATTATTTTTTGTCTTTGTTTTGAAAAAGGACCTTTTTAATACTGTTGCATTAAACTTCAGTGTTGTTGTTGTTATTTTTGTAATCTCAAGAAAATACCCTTTCCGATGGTCATTTTCTCAGGCTCATATCTTGCAAACCGTTCGAAATTTTGATTTACTCTCTGAGGGAAAGTTGTAGCTATTGTCATATGGATGCATTGCTTTGCATTCCTTTTTCGATTTCTTTTCTAATTCATTTCAGGTATATTGGTGGAGTCACAAGATCACCCTGTATGCTGTTAATGGAGTATTTGAAGAAGAAAAAGCTGATGATGGAGGGCAGTCTGGAAGCAACGTGCATGTGGATACCATAAGTTCTGAAATCAGAAGTTCTGAATCAGAGTCCAATCAGAGATTTGGATCCACAACTCTTGGCACAACATGGTGGTAACATTTTAGCTGTTGACAAAAAATTAAAAAATATATGGTCTAATAGAAACAGAAATGTAAGTGGTGCGAATCATTTGAATGAGACTGTATGTATATATACCATAGGACGAGGATGCAGTAAGTTCGAAATGTTAATCTTGGACACTATAAAGAAGTAAATTTGTTGCTTATATTTACTTTACAACATTCTAGGTGTGTCTATTGAACTATTTGAATTAAACTATTCCAACAAGTCTTATTTTATATCATAACCCTTATCACTCTTACCCCCTCTGTCATCGTCTCTGGCCATTTATAAATTGAAATAATGATAATGGCCTGTAGGAAGAGAACCCCATTCAGCCCGTATGTACGAACCTTCCATAGAATCCAAATTTGCACGTACTTACTTATCCGTTCTCGATCAACTCCGGGGGGTCAGGGACCTTACAAATCGAAGATAATATATTTCGCCCACCACATCGATCGTTTGCTTTATTTCTTGCACAATACCAAGTGTAAGCAGGGTATCGTCAACCTGATCCCTCCAGCGGAGTCTTGGTCTTCCTATTTTTCGTCTTCCTTCGCTCGAGTTCGGTTTCAAAATCCCTGGTTCGGCTTCATCCAATATACTGACAACGCCTAGCCATTGCAATCGCATTATTTTGATCAGTTAAGCGGATCAATGTCACGATATAGCTCATACAGTACATGGTGCATGCGTCGCCGTTGTGCACTATAGGGCCATACATTTGTCGGAGTATTTTTCTCTCGAAGACTTCTAGATTTTTCGTCGGCCTGCGATAAGACCCAGGATTCTGCGCCATAAAGCATGACATGTTGGATCAGGCTCTGGTATTGTTTGACTTTTGTTACTCGAAAGACGGCTTTATCTGTAAAGTGCTTGCTAAGCCCAAAATATCATCTATTCGCAAGCACAATTCTCCGGTTGCTCTCAAGGCTGACGTTGGTGTTTTTGTATAAGGCAGATCCGAGATATATAAATTCGTCCACCACCTCGAAATTATAAAGTTCACGCGTGGAGGCTCTGCTCGTTGAAACCATTAATTTTGTCTTGTCCTCATTTACTGTCAGACCCGCTCTTACTGACTCCATCTCGATTCTCGAAAACACCGCAGCTACTTCTCTACTTGTGCGCCCAATGATATCCATTTAATCAGCATACGCGAGCAGCATGTGACTTTTGCTGCTGATGGTTTTATTCATGTTGACTGCTGCTTTTCTCATAATGATCTGCATTAAGATTTTAAAGAGATCGCACGGTAGGATGTCGGCATGCTTGAGGCCTCGCTTAGTTTTGAAAGGCTCCGTAAGATCCTTTCCATATTTCACTGCGGATTTGGTGTTCGTCAGGGTCATCCTGCAAAGGCGTATGAGTTTTGCAGGAATATCAAGCTCATACATTGCTTCGTAGAGTTTCCCCCGTATCAGTCTATCGAAGGTCGCCTTATAATCGACAAATAGATGATAGGTGTCGATTTGTTTTTCGTGTTTTCGATTTTCCATGCCTAAAGCCACACTAGTTTTGTCCAATCAGGACAGAGATAATAGGCTTTAGTCTCTCGCACATTATACTAAATAGACACAGAGACTCGGGTCACCTTTTTTAAATATGTGACATATTGGTTAAATGTAGAAATTATCATCAATTGTTCGTTAGACTCATCCATCAACTAAATCTAAATGAGTTATCTATTTGGTGCGAAGTTAGTCGCAAATCTGATGCATGATATTCACTGAGTTGATGTAAAGTATACATTAGTAATATTTACTTGTTTGCTCATATTTGCGAAATTATTTGATCAAATTTATGAAATGAATGAAAACTTTTCATCAGTTTAATGATATTTCATAATCCATTGAAATAATGTATTTCAGTGAATTATAAAACATTAGTGCATTAATTATATTCAAAATTATGAACAGCCCAACATATTAATTACGTTAACTCTAAGATCAGGGTGTCTCTGCTGCACTCCTAACTTTTTACTTCAATAGGGGAAAGCGGTGAGAAAACTTCGTTCTACAAATTTGAGAGCTGTTTTTTGTTCAGTGAGTGCAATATATAAAAGTTAAAAAATTTCGTTTAATAATTTGTCAAGAACTGTATTACTATATGCGGTTCCGGGATGGGGGCTAAATGAAAAAAAATTAAACAACTTTTGTATGCTACAACCGGGTATTATCAACTATATTGGGTACTTTTCTTTGGTTTGTGTCTATACTAACATATGTTGGGAAATTTCTTGTTTAATGGGAAGTTTTCTAGGTGGAGCCTGGAACCAATATTTAGTATATATTGTAGTTTTCAACCCAATAATAAGTAGATTTAAAAAAGCCAAAGTGAAAGAAGTTTAAAAAAGAACCTTTTCTTAAATAAGTGCCTTTTCTTAAAAAAAATTAATTTTCTTACAACAAATTGGCTTTTCTTAAAAATTATATTTCTATAAAGAGTACCTTTTTTGTGAAACAAAATAAGTTTTCTTGAGATAAGTACCTACTCTTAATAATGTACCTATTCTTGAAAAAATTACAATTCTAAAAAAACCCTTTCTTAAAAATAAACCTTTTCTTCAAAAAATACCTTCTTAAAAAAAATAAACTTTCTTACAAAAATTAATTTTCTTAATAGTACATTTTCTTAAAAATAAAATAATACCTTTTCTTTTATTTTCTTGAGATAAGTAGCCTTTCTAAAAATAACTACATTTTCTTAAACAAATAATATTTTCCTAACAAGAGTAGCACTTCTTTAAAAAGTACCTGTTCTTAAAAAAAAGAACTTCTTTGGAAAAATAAATTCACACTCGGCTTTTTCTTCAAGAAAGTACTTTTTCTTAAAAATAGTACCTTTTCTTAAAAAAACATTAGCTTCTAATAAAAAAAGTACCTCTTTAAAGAAAAATTACCTTTTCGGGAAAATATAATATATATTCTTACAAAAAGGACCTAAAGATATACTTTATTTTTAAAAAAAAAAATACATTCTATAAAAAAAAATTTTTTTAAAAAAGTTTATCAGTTTACAAAAAGAATATTTTCTCAAAGATCCATTTAAATTATCGTACTTTCAACGATCGCCGTAGGCGTGTTGGAACTAACTAGTGCAGAACATATAGCAAAAGGAACTGCGCACCAACCGGGTGTCGCCTGACACATCATGTAATTTTTTATGACTCATGTCTCATTTAGTTCACAGTTCATGTGGCTTTAGAATAAACTAATGAAACTTTACACCTTGGCCGTTCCGTATAATTCTTTCTTATGCCAAGGGCTACAACTTTCCCTCAGAAAGTAAATCAAAAATCCGAACGGTTTGCAAGATAGGAGCCTGCAAAAATTATCACTTTTTTGCAAAGATGACACCGAGGCCCCAAATCTTTTGGCAAAACTGAGAGATACGGGTCTTTTTTTTTGGTCTTTTATCACGTAGTGGTGTCCGTATATGGTTATATTTTTTCGTGTTGCACTGTGTAATACAAAGAGACTCATCTGCTAGTGCTGTATAATAATTTTAATCTTAGAAATAGTTTTCGTAAGATGAAAACAAATAAATAATAATAATAATACACTTTTTGTCAAATAAATATGTTTTTTCACCATTATTTTTTATATAACTGCGAAACTGTTGACTACGTTGAGAAATAGTATGGGAATATTAAAGCTATTCTAATTCTAAATTTATTCGGATACAATCGAGCACGTTGTTCTCGAGTAATGATGACATATACATAAGATACAAACTGGTCTTTATGAGGTATTGAAGTTGGCTAGATACATTTAGATTATATTAAAATGTTCATACCTTGTACAGCTTTACCACAGCCTCAATTTTGCCAAATATTGTGAGTACAAAATTTGGAGTCCCTTGAAGTTATGCTGGAAAAAGTGAAAAAAAAATATTCTTTAAAAAAAAGTACAGGAAAATCTGGGAATTGGTAAAAATCGTTTTTTTTTTTCAAAAATTTGACCTGATGCAGACATTTCATGTGTACCGATCAACTCAGTGGACTTGCCTCTAACCAAGACGTTGATGCAACAATTTTATGGCAAAAAGTACAACAGTGTAATCACAATTAAACTGAACAAAAAACACAAAAATCAAATACGTTTGACAGGTTCGGAAAAATTGATTCAGCTGTTATAATACCAATACTATAATTCGATCACCTGGAATATATACATCTGGGGCGCAATAAACGACGCAACCACAATACGATCGGAATTCAAGACGTCTGCCGCCGCCTCCAAGTGGTAAGCCCCGTAAAACAACCAATAAAGTGCGCCAAACTATTCTTTAATATAATTTAGGCGAGACATTGTAAAGAACGAGGGGCTAAATATCTAGTTGTATAGAAAATTCTATACAAAAATAATCGTAGCGTTTAAAGTGTAAAATTACAGAAATTCATCAAGATGACGCAACCAAAATCTTCAATTCAATGGTAATAAAAAAAATTTTAAAGAAAACACACTCGTTAATGCAAGAAAATTTTCATAGTATTAATGCAAGTTTACATCAATTTAATGTAGAATTATTGATCAGGTTTTGTGCTCTTTTCTCAAAGAGTGCAAAAATTTTGCCTTGCTGCCCTCTTGGAGAGTCATGGGGAAAACTGTTGCCGGATAAAACGGCTAAGCTTATCTCTCTAATATATTCTCCCAAACATATTCTGCAGGAACCATGTATATGTTCGGAACACACTTCAAACATTCATATGTTTCCAACTCCCAAACTAACTCAATATTTACATGCAAAGAGTACCATGTTTACTGGCAAACATGTATGCTTTTATGTGGAAACAGATGCGTGTTTCCCCCAAACCTGTACATTAGGATTAGTCACTTTTTTTGCGGCGAATGCTCTCGGAGTATGATGTAGGGCATGACAAAAATATAAACAACTGCGTCTTTACATTTTTGATATTGAAAAAAAAAATCCGCACCAAATGCAATTACTTTCACTCAAGTCATTTATTTGTTTGTGATTTTTAAAATATAAAAAAAATTATATTTCCTTTTAAATATTTTTTGTGGCGGTTCTCAGATAAGATTGGTACGATGATTATGACCTGACGATGCTACCCAATGGGAAGCGAAATATTGAAGAATAAAATAATTTTAAATAGTCCTAACGCTCGAACATTTTAAATTGAAATATAATACGAAAGGTCAAATAAATCATCAAATTTTAAAAAATATATATCATATTCAAATTTGGAATTCGTGTTGAATATAAAATTTAATTTTTATTCAAATTCGCATTAAACTGATGTTACATCGTACATCCTATTCAAATTTGAAAAGATTTTCATGTATAAAAATCTTATTAATTTTAAAGCATTTATTCAATAATTAAATTGTCCGAGCGTTTGGTCGTGTTTATAAATTAATTATATTTTTTTTCGATATTTCGCTATCTTTGGATAGCATCGTCAGGAAGATATATTATTAATTAGAAATGTGAAAACAATTGATAAACAAAATTTTTTTTCTTGTCATTTGAAAAAATTAACAATAACAAAAAATTAAACAATTGAAAAAAGTTGTTTCTTGTCATATGAAAAATGTTCTAAGTTACAGCCAGAAAAAGTTTTGTGTAGAAATAGTTTCTCTAATTTACAGCCAGAAAAAATTTTTTTTTTTTTATGTTAGAGATGTTAAGGACTCCAATAGCGAAGAAAATAAACCTTAAAGCAGATACGGATAATGTAGCACAGAATTATAGACATTTAATTAGTAAAATGTAGAATATTTCACCGAAAATTGTTTGATGTATCATTGAATTTGTCACTAGGTAACATTTTTAATATATCCGGATGAAACTTGTTGAATGTACCATTATGTACATATTTTGATCAACCGAATTATTTTTCTGGCTGTAAATTAGAGAAACTATTTCTACACAAAAATTTTTCTGGCTGCAACTTAGAACATTTTTCATATGACAAGAAAAAAAATTGTTCTTTTTTTCAATTGTTTAATTTCATGATTTTTTGTTATTGTTGTTTTTTTCAAATGACATGAAAAAAAATTTTGTTTATCAATTGTTTTCACATTTCTAATTAATAATATATCTTCCTGACGATGCTATCCAAAGGATAGCGAAATATCGAAAAGATATAATTAATTTATAAACACGACCAAACGCTCGGACAATTTAATTATTAAATGCAATACGAAAGGTCGAAAAAATCATCACTTATTTAAAACATTTAGTTATCAAATAATTTTAATTTTGAAATTTGATAAAAAAAATGTTTAATTTTTTTTTAATTAACTCTACTTCAAATCTTCAAATCATTTTGAAAAAAAAATTGTTTGGATCGTATTTCAAAATAGAAATCGTGTTTCTTAATTCCAAAATTCCACTAAAATTCGAAAATCATATCATTTATTATTAATCATTCAAGGATTTTAACACAAATTAAGTAAAATCCGATTAACCGGTTAACCGACGTCAAAAAACCGGGTTCCTGTTTGCTCGAAAATTACGATTTTTAAAAAACCGACATACGGTTAATAGCAAAAAACACGGTTTACCGGTTTTCCTGGATTTTAGGTTTCGGTTTTAGACACTCTAGCTATATAGTTGGACACAAGTGCTACATTGGGCACTTTTGCTTTGGTTTGTGTCTAGACTAACATATGTTGGAAAATTTCTTGTTTAATGGGAAGTTTTCCAGGTGGTGCCTGGAACCAATATTTAGTATAAGTACATATTGTAGTTTTGAACCGAATAAAAAGTAAATTTAGAAAAGCCAAAGTGAAAGAAGTTAAAAAAAATTAAATTT
The DNA here is from genome assembly GCA_963931995.1 of Phaonia tiefii. Classification (NCBI taxonomy): domain Eukaryota; kingdom Metazoa; phylum Arthropoda; class Insecta; order Diptera; family Muscidae; genus Phaonia; species Phaonia tiefii. The sequence goes on along the minus strand of OZ008367.1, from coordinate 188,448,594 downwards.
TCTTAAATAAGTGCAATTTCTTAAAGAAAGTAAATTTTCTCAAAAAACATACATACCTATTCATATTCTTAAACAAAGTACCTTTTATTAAAAAATGCCTTATCTTAAAGCAGTACCTTTGCTTAAAAAAGTACATTTTCTTACAAAAAATACCATTTCTTAAAAAAAAAATTTTTTTTAAATAAGTACATACTTTTTTTTTCTTCAAAAAGTAAATTTTTTGTGAAACACAATAACTTTTCTTGAGATAAGTACATAATACTCTTCAAAATTTACCTATACTTGTAAAAAGGATCTATTCTAAAAAAAATTCCCACTTATTAAAAAAAACCATCTTTCTTCAAAAAAATACCTTCTCTTAAAAAAATACCTTACCTTACAAAAATTCCTTTTCGTAAAAATAAAATAATATCTTTTCTTTTCTTGAGGCAAGTAGCCTTTCTGAAAATAAGTAAATTTTCTTAAAAAAAATTACCTTTTCCAAAAAAGAGTACCACTACTTTAAAAACTGCCTGTTCTTAAAAATATTACTTCTTTGTAAAAAAAAAATGCATACTCTTTGGCTTTTTCTAACAGAAAGTACTTCTTCTTAAAAATAGTACATTTTCTTAAAAAAAACTTTCTTCTTAAAATATAACATATAAAATATATCTTCTTAAAAATAGTACCTTTTCTTAAAAAAACATTAGCTCTTAATAAAAGAAGTACCTCTCTTTAAAACATAACCTTTTTAGGAAACTATAAGACACATTCTTACAAAAAGTACCTAAAAATATACTTTGTTATGAAGGACCAGAAAATATACTTTTTAAACAAAAAAATATATTCTATAAGTAACGGGTCCGCCAAATAACTTTTTTTTTTGAAAATGCTATAAAAAAAAACTACTGAATATTTTCTCAAATTTCTTTTTTTATTTGAAAGTACAATCCTGCCGGTTAATAATGGAAAATAATTTCATTCAAATAGCTGCTCGGCTGGCCATGCAGTAGCCTACACGATCGGTCCAATTTTTAAGCACATTATCGATTGAGTGCAGCTGTATTTCACCAATGGCTTCACGAATATTGTCCTTTAAAGCGTCAATTGTCTCTGGCTTGTCGACGTAACAATTATCTTTGACGACACCCCACAAATAATAGTCCAACGGTGTCAAATCGCAGCTCCGAGGTGGCCAAACGACATCAGCTCTGCGGCTGATAATGCAATCTTCAAAAACAGGGCGCAAAACATCGAGTGTAGCTTCGGCTGTGTGGCACGTAGCGCCGTCCTGTTGAAACCAAATGTTGCCAATATCATCCTCTTAAATTTTTGTGAACAAAAATTCATTCAACATGGCCCGATAACGATCGCCATTGACAGTAACGGCCACGCCTTGCCCATTTTCGAAGAAAAATGGCAAAATTATGCCTCTGGACCAAAGTCCGCACCAAATAGTGACTCGTTTTGGGTGCATCGGCTTTTCAATGTATGCGTGCGGGTTTTCTGTGCCCCAAATGCGGCAATTTTGCTTGTTTACATACCCGCCAAGATCAATGAGCTTCATCTGACAAGATGATTTTTTTGGCAAAATCGGCATCTGCAACAGTACCAAGATTTTCAAAGTAATGTCGCAATATTTCCCAGCGTTGTTCAAGCTTATACACAACCATATTCGTTCAGCGGAAGGATAAAACTAATTATCTGTCAAATCAGACATGAGCTAAGTGTTACCATTCACGAAATAAGGAGTAGTTGAAAAAAAAACGTTAGATGGCGGACCCTTTATAAAAAAAAGAATTCTTAAAAAACTTTTTCATTGTTCAAAAAGTACGAGTATCTTTTCTTAAATATCCATTTAAATTATCGTATTTTTCAACGGGCGCCTTAGACGTGTTGGAACTAACTAGTACATAATATAGGTACCGTGCAATAACTCCCAAATGAAATAACTCCCAATGAAATAACTCCCAATGAAAAAAATTCCAATAAGAATGAAATAACGCCCAACTGAAAAAAATGAAATAACTCCCAAAGGCAAAAATGAAATAAGTCCCAATTTCTGGGACTTATTTCAAATTGTAAAAATAAAACCCAATAAAAATGAATTAACTCCCAATGATATAAGGCCCAACAAAAATGAATTAACTCCCAATATTTTTTGGTTTCCTTTTACAGAACGCTTTTTATTTCATAATTATATATAAGCATATACATAATCGTAATAATAATTACGATCTAGCCGCCGGACCCGCGCCGCGTCGCGCCGCGCCGCGTCGTTTTTTGTTGGGACTTATTTCACTTTTTTTTTGGGATTTATTTCATTTGGGAGTTATTTCACGGTACCCATAATATATAGCGAAAGGAACTTAGTTCCAACCGGGTGTCCCCTGAGTCCGCCAATATCGCCAGCCATAACATTCGCACTATCTGTTGCCAAACCAATCAAATTTGTTACGCGAATATTGCAAGAAGAAAAACGTCTTTAATTAAATTATAAATGGAAACTTCGTCTGCTTTAGTGATCTCCAATATGGCCAGGAACTTATTTTAAATGCTAGAAATAGAGCCATAAAAACAAATAGAACGCTATTTTGCAATACTGGAAAATTACTGATTTGGGTTTTTTAATGTAATTAATACATACAATGAATTCTTTAATATTTATTTGAATTGTTTTGTAATATTATTTCATATAAACTTATATAACCAAAGCACAACTTTAACTAATTTTATAAAAAACAAAAAAAAAGACTGAATTATTGATTTTTGTTTAAATGTATGTAATGTAATTTGTTTTTTTTTTTCATTTTATGTTATTCATTTACAAATTTAAAAAAAAAATACAAATTTTTATAATAAGTACAAATTTAAAAAAAAATAAAAATTTTTAAAACAAAGAAATTTTTTTTAAAAAAATACAAATTTAAAAAAGAAGTTTTTTATTTTTCCAACATCTTCATGCTGCAAAAGAGTACACTTTTCAGCATTAGGAAAAGTGAGGAGTAAAAAAGAAAAAAAAGGTCCTCACTTTTAATATATAACGTCAGGGTATACTTTTTCAACTCTTGAATTTTTGGGCATAAATTGTTGATTTTGGGCAGTTTTTAAGGGAAATTTTGGGCGGAAAAAAATTTTCAAACGGCAACACTGCCCCTGACACCTCATGTAATTTTATATCATTTGTATTGAATTTAGAAAGTAAGGATTGGAGTCGGCAAAAATGTGGAATATTGTTTGGTGAAGTTTGGCTTAAACTTGTTGAAATCGGAAGTAATAGGTTCTGTTTTTATGCATTAATATTCGCAACACCTTTCAACACTGTTCCGTTTTACGCATTAATATTCGCAACACCTTTCAACACTGTTCCATGACCTACTCTGTTGATGACAGATGTAGAAGCAGGCTGCTTGCCCATTATTTTCACCGGAAGCAAATATAACAAGCACATTCAGTGCATGAGTAGAAGCGCTGTGCAGAGTATCCGTGAAGCACATCGTCGCCATTCCCTGAACCCTTGTCAGTAATGCATAACATCTGGGCTTCTCAAGCACTTACCACCACACGGTAAACCAACAGACCATTATTATCGCTTTCGTGAGGTTACATACGAAATAATATGCCTCATTTACATTGTAGGGTATATAAATCACAACGCAATAACGGAAACAAGAAACTGAATCATCGTTCCATTGACGGGACAAAGATGCCTGTGCGGCGACTGAACGATGGCGATGTGCCTGCTACCATCATATTGTACATCATAAAATCAGCCGCAATTGTAACGACAGCTTCGACAACAACAGGACATTTTCATATTCCGGTACAGACAGAGTCTCCGATATCCTGTCAAACACTAACTGTCACAGGGACAATAACAACAAAATGGGCAAGATATTCCGTTATTATTTCAAGAAGCAAAAAAATTCAAAGCAAAATCATATAAAATATTTTAGCGGAAATTCCGTTCATAAACGTTCGCACACACATTCACACATACGTATTCACTCGTACATAACAACCGACATATGATTTATGTGCATTGCTGTAAAAGGACTAACTAAAAGGAATGGTTATAAAATATTTCAATAAATATAATATTTTCATATTCTATAATATCGATTGACACAGGGAAGCCATTTAATATTTGTTATTATTTAATTAATTTTTATTAAATTTGCAGTAAAATTATCAATTTACAAATCCCACATAATTCCAAATAGAATTCATGGATGCTCATTTAATTAAAATTAATCAATTTAAAACTTGAGATTTGTTTACCTTCAAATCTGAATAAAAACTTGTAGTCGATGGTAAACAACCACTGTACACTGAAAAAAGTTTAATTTATAATCAAATATGGATAAAATTCACGAAATTTAACAACAAAATAATAGTCACGATCTTCGTGAGTATCTAGCGTATTTCCAATACACTGATAACTCTCTCTACTGGCACCCGTTTAAGTGGACAACCCTCGTGCGCGAAGAGTTTTACCTCTCTTAGACAGACCCCCTTTTAACCGGAAGCGGACAATATATTTGTATGAATGGTCACAACCGACACTCTAACACAGCCACGAACGAACCCCTTAACAACGGACGCGAGGCAGAAAATGTTGTCAAAAATTGTGGATAGGAAGCCCACAAAATAAGTTGAGGATTTCCCGGCTAAAGTGTTTGTGCTCTATTACACGATGGCATTTGGTGCCGGCATATTTTTCAGTTCTCTTTTAAAGTTGCTACGTAATTCACCGAGCTATTACACATTGAAATTTCATAATGTGGAATTATTAAATTATCAACCCATGAAATATCAAAATCAAGACAATATCGGAAAATACAGAAAGAGAATTGGAAAACAGTCGCCCGAAACACAATGCCAAGGCATTTCGTGACATTTCTTTCCTCCCCTCTTACTTCTCTACACCTCTTACCTAACGAACTTAAAATTCACGAATTTTCTTGTGGGGATAAATTCATCGTGTAAATAGTGCTCTTTATCACTGTTTTTTCATTCACGCTGCATTGAGTGTGTTCAAAATATGACTTTCCGCCCTCCGACACCAGTCATGACTTACGAAGCTTCAGAGTGTAGGTGGAAGAGAAGCAAGAGTCGATGCATAAGAGTCAGAAAATGGAATATTATGGAGAAATGTGATTTTTCTTAATCAAGTTTAACATTGGAAGGCTGTGATTATTGTTCGGGACAAAGAGACAATACGATCGAGTTAGCTGTCTAAGGAAAACATTAATAAGAATAGAAGCTTCATGAATGCAAACGGCAAAAATATCGATTCAATGTGATACGACAGGTTTTGTAACTTGAATAATTGGCCTAGATTTTGGAATGTGTTGAAAAAGTCAAGAAAAGGCGAAGGAACTCATTCTGAAACTAAGAATCAATGATTTTGCAGTGTCTATCTGTAGGCTACATAACACAATATAACTGTCCGATGTGTATCCGGAGAAGCTGCTGCTGCAAATTCATTTGGATTTAGAGAGGTGCTAGAAAATCGTCCATGATTTCTAATTGGCTATATAACTCCGGATAATAGACGACTCACAGTCTTATTTTGAGTGAATTTTGCCGGAGATAAAGAAAAGTCACTCGTGATAAGGAACGTTTCAAGCCCATAGCGTTTACTTTAGTGGACAAAGACGATCTAGAATTAGACGACCAGAAGATGTACGCAATTTGGCAACCCTGGTAAAAGAGAACCAAAAAGTGCTAGAAATTCACTCAAATTAATTTCTCTCACGCGTCATATCTTGATTATTTCATACTTTTTGCATAGTTTATGTAATTTTACTTCAACATGGATGGAATTTGTATAGTTATATACAATAATCCTATCAAAAAGCTGTTCGTGTAGTGAAATATTCAATAAAGAGAGTAAGAGAGAGACCAGAGAATGGCTAGGGTTTCACTCGTTTTGTTTGTTGGCATTCGAGTGAAGAAAAATGTTGACTGTCTACTTGTACATCGTTTTTGCAGTAGATATCAAGAGCTTAACGATAAATTGGCAGTCAACGAAGAAGAAAGGCATGGATGGCGTTCGATTTGATGGTACCATAGAGTAAGATATAAAGAGTGTGCATGAGTAATTCAGTTCCACCAAATTTTGGTTTAAAGTCACTATGCTAACGACAGTTTTGATACAGTTCTTTTCTACCAAAATTTGGGCGGAATACAAGTACAAATTAAATAAAATTGTTGTGTTCTTCGAATCAAAACAAATTGATTGCATATAAAGTTATTTTAAAAGTCATAAGTGGCAATAAAATCAATTTTGTTGCATCTAAATATACACCAGGTTAGAATGAGGTTACAAAATAAACTTCAGTTCCTACAGATTAAAATTGCATGAGCAATCTCCTGGGTTAGCGCGGGTTAACGGAGTTAACCTTCGGAATGGGTTAATCTTGTTTGGTATAAATGCCGTATAAAACGATAAGCGGTAACTATTAATCGCAGCTGTTGGACATACGCGACATTGATTTGTTGCCAAAGCGACCGCGTTTGGCGAAGAAAAAGGTAATCTGATAAAAAATATAATAGCGCTCTGTTTGCCGGCAACAAATTTAATATTACATTCATACGGAGCATCAATGGTGAACAACAGCGTCATACGGTATTTAAACCAACCAAGATTAGCGCATTTCGAAGGTTAACTCCATTAATCCACGCTAACCCAGCAATTGTAATCTGTAAAAAGGGAAGTTTAATTTGTAACCTCATTTTAAACTGGTGTACAATTTGATGCAACTCTGCTTATTACCAAAAAAAAAGCAACCATAATAAAATCATACACAAAATATCAACTGTTTGACAGACGGAAGCCGAACGGAAATTTTTCGACGCGTCGTCGCAACCAACATTTTTTTTTTTTGAAGCTCACGCCGCCGCCATTCTAGTCTTCGCTCATCGGTTTAAAATGTGGGCTGAGTTGACAGACTGATCCAATTTAAATGTTAGTTTAAATGTAATATATCCCAAATTTGTTCAAAACTGGCAAAACCAATATAGACCAATTTAATTTAAGTTTTCTGTTGTGCAGACGTCTTCAATAATTTGGTCTCAGCACGGAATTGTTCTAAAATGGTCGACGCACAAAGTTGCCACCTGAAATATCAATTTAATCTCAAACTGGGTGGTGTAAACGGCAACGATTAGAGAACAAGGTTATCGCTAACCTAGCAGCGATAAACTGCGGTCTAACTGCACCATCATTCTCTGAATTCAAGTCAGTGGTACACAATGAATGTAAAGAGTTTTTCAACAGAGACGCTACAAAAGTAAATCGATAGGGACAGTAAACGACGCCATATTTTTTCCCGCACTTTTGATATTTCTCTTCAGTAAGGTTTGCCATTTCATCATGGAAAGATATACGAGCCAACAACGAGTCGAAATTATTAAAATTTACTACCGAAATTTGGAGTCAGTGGCCTCAACTTTAAGAGCGCTACGTCCAATTTATGGTCTTCATAATCGTCCTACCAGATCAACAATTGAGCGTCTAGTGGAAAAATTTGAATCCACAGGCACAGTACAAAATGTTCCCGTGCCAGTGAGACAAAGAAGTGCCCGTAGTGTCGAGAATATTGCTGCCGCTGAGGCTTCAGTTCAAGAAAGCCCAAATGTGTCTCTCTTGGCCTACATCCTTACAAGATCAAATTGACGCAAGAACTGAAGCCGCTTGACCACCATAAGCGTCGTATGTTCGTGAATTGGGCTGAGCAACAACTTGAAAATGATTCGGATTTTCATCGGAAAATCATCTTCAGCGATGAGGCTCATTTCTGGCTGAATGGCTTCGTCAAGAAGCAAAATATGCGTTATTGGTCAGACAGCAATCCACATGTAATCCATGAGTCATCATTGCATCCCGAAAAAATTACGGTTTGGTGCGTTTTATGGGCCGGCGGCGTCATTGGGCCGTACTTCTTCCGTGATGATCAAGACCGGCCCATTGCTGTGAATGTGAATCGCTACCGTTCAATGATAACCGATTATTTTTGGCCCCAATTGGATAATATGGACTTGGAGGGCATGTGGTTCCAACAGGACGGCGCCACAAGCCACACAGCGAATGCCACAATCAATTTATTGGAAACCAAGTTTGGTGAACGTGTTATCTCACGAAATGGCCCAGTCGATTGACCACCTCGGTCGTGCGATTTGACGCCGTTAGGTTATTTCCTGTGGGGCTACGTCAAGTCTATGGTCTATGCCAACAAGCCAGCGATGATTGATGAACTTGGTACGAATATCGATCGCGAAATTGCAGCAGTATCGGCCGATTTATGCTTGAAAATCATCGAAAATTGGGTTCAGCGTCTGGACTTCTGCAAGCGTGCCCGTGGTGGCCGTGCAAAAGAAATCGAGTTCCATACATAACGGCATCGAACGTACTTTCACAGGAATGAAGAATTTCATTGGTATCTAAAACCGGTTTTGTTTTATTTAAAAAAACTTTTGTAGCGCTCTTATTGAAAACCCCGTTACTTGACACTACATGCAATATTGATCGCACCATCGCTATATAATACATCTAGTCAATCATCCGCTTGTAAGGCCTCTGTGTAAATGCGTAGAGGCAGGGTAAATCCCTGCCATAGTTGAGAGAATAGGTAGTTGGATTTTTATAGAGAAAATATTGTATGGGAAAATGAGCTATAAGTAAACCAATCAGCAAACTAAGTTTTATTAGTGTTTGATTGCTGCCTGTTATAGCTAAAATGCGTATGAATCTGGTTGCATCGAGACACTCTGCGGTGCCTTAACGGGCTATACGCTGCTGAAGATGATACTTCACAAAAATCGAAACGATCGTCCAGCGAACGTGAGCTCAAATCCCACCGGCGGCATTTATATTTTTTTCACAAACCGGAGAAGACATAAGCCCCTAGTCTTAAAGGAAAATACAACTTTAAAAATTGGCATTCTCACGTTCATTTCTGTTCTTTATATATCTAACCATAGAATAACAACAACTCGAACTCTATGAAATGTCCACCTACTAGAGTTGGGTAGTTTATGAACTGTATAGTTCACTTATATTGGCCAGATATCACTCTGACGAATATAACACACATGCTCGATATGGCGAGTTTGTTCGTGATTGTTATGTCTGGGCAACTTAAATGAACGAGTTCGAGAACTAGCGAACGAGTTTGACACAAATCTACTGTGCCCAAAAAGGAAAGATATGAGAGAGGTGGAAACTCGTATCTATTACTCTGTGGTTGTAGCAATGCTTATAGTATGAAATATTATCGCATCATGCTTCTCTGAAACCCGGCACTCTGACTTCATGTATTTCTGGTGCAATCAAAAGTAAGTCCTCAGCTGCCGAAGAAGGCATGCGACGTCACATAACCCCAGTTGATCTTGGAGAATTCAATTCATCCACAAGTCAAGCTTCTAAGATATGATTCATTCTATGCAGTTGAATCGACAATTGAATTTAAGATATTCTATTGTCTTAAATTTCTTCTTTGACATGTTCGTACTATATCGAGCTTAATTAATGCAATTAAACGACAAAGGTCCGTAAGAATCCTGTACACGTTGAACCTTTTGTGGTAATCCGGTCCTAAAATCCAACTACAAACAATGCCCGCTATAGGATAGAGTAATGACGTATAGTGTAGCCAACTCCCTCAGTAAATTTATGACATTTGGTGTGTTGCAGATGACCGGTTGGATGTTGGAAAGTATTGCTTTAATAATACCAGATAGAGGCCAACCAACCAACAATAAATCAGAAACGGCATTTCGTTTTGTGCGGTAAATTTTTTGTGTAAATACACCACAAGGAAATAACAACTACAAAATATGAAAAAAAAATAATAAACATGAAACAACGATATGGAAAATGTAAGTCAACTGTTTTTGTAATTCCACCTGGTGTAAATCAAATAACTCTTTATCGCACCGACCGCACCACAAATAGTGTGAAAGAAAATATTAACTGAGAAGAATGGCAGCTCTATATGACATTACTCTATGCGCTATAGCTTTCAATTATATACCTTGTCATTGCTATTGTGCTGGCTAAGACGTCCTGACATCTTGTCCAACATGTAATCTGAGATTTTGAGTTAAGCTACACATTTCAGATGTCCTTACATTATTTTCTAAATGTTCCAGTCATCAGCTTGTATCAATTGTTATCATGAAGATTGATGAATAATAGAGGCGTAAACTGAAAGCATTTAATCGAAACGACATTTTACATCGACCTACACTTTCAATTCACAGCACATATCCATACATGAAATTGAATGGAAGCAATTTCCATATTTTTATATACAAAAGCATTTTAATTTAAATACTCGATAACTATATTCAATTATATCCTAAATATAAAGTGCATCCACAGATAACTGCATAAATGTTAACAAAACATAATTGAATATCAATTTAAAATTGCATGCATAGATATTGCCCCCAGTCATGATGACAAAAACTCAAATGATGAACAAAGAGTTGTAAAATTGTATTAATAATATTTACTAATAGTTAGAGACGTTAAGTAAAAAGTTTAATTGTATTTCATAGAATATTTCATCCATGAATGAACCGAACTACAAAAAACCATAAAACACATAAATAATGCAAAATGCATATCAAGAGAGAGAGAGAGAGAGAGAGACAGAGAGGGAGAGAGGCAGGGAAAAAAGGACTAGCCAAATCCAGACTAAAATGTAGAAGGAAACGGTGAAAATTCGCTTTTGTTTAACGCTGTATAAAATTGGAATTGTTCTTTCTGTAGCATCGTGTTATCACTGGACTGGTTGGTGGTGGTTATACCAAGTGTTTTGCTAAAACAATCGTTTTAACTATTTTTGCAGTCCTGCTTTGCATTCGTATCGCGCTTTGCCTTTGGTTCTTTTTGCCTCCTTCCTTCCACATCGTCATCATAATTGACTAATTAAAATTACAAACCGAAAAGTTAAAAGGAATGAAAAGTATAAAACGACCACTTAAACTGGCAGGATGTCCCAGCTGTAGCAAACAGCAAATAAGGATTTTAACTGTATTTGTTGCAAAAAGTCCACAACCTTAGCTGGATACCCCATCATGTTCAAGAGGTTTAAAGTCTGTTTGTGATTCAGTACACCTGGATATTAAAAATGGAGCGACATGGTCAACACACATATACTCGTACCAATAGTCAGCGATGTCCCCGAACTGGTGAGTTCACTGACTACTATGTGTCACCACCAGCCCATTGGCATATCATTTGACCTGTCGTATTAATATGTGAAAATCCTACGATGGGCTTAATTGACCCAGATAGAAAATAAAAATAAATGGTTTCCCGTTACATCCCACGAGGGGATTAGGGAGAGCTTACCACAACCAGTGAGCTGTGCGCGTTCTAGTTTTATACTCACTGATTGGGACGTACAGTTCCGAACGGTATTTTTGAGAAGCTTTTTCTTGGCTAAATACTTTATAGTGTCGCCGTCACTAAGCGAGGTGACCGCCGTCGAAAGAAATCTAAGGTGGTCAGAGTAGGGATCAAACCACGTCCTCATGCAGAAGAGCCGAGCATACTACCTTTGCACCACCGACGAGAGTATACCTCTACATTAACCTCCCTTCCATGGTTTCTGAATGCTTCGTTAACGTTGTGTCAATCCTTTACCTAATTAAAGAAGACTGAGTAAGTGGTGTGTCCATAGAAACTATTAATATACCTAAACCTAGAGAAAGAATTGCTTACAAAGTGGTTGTGGCAACCGTAGATTCGCTTTGTGCCACCTAATTGCGGTTGTCACAACCGAATTGAGATTGTCATGACCGACTTTCGGTTGAAGCAACCTCGTTTCATGATTGATTGGGTTGTGACAACTGAATCTTCAATTGTATTCATTCTGTCAACTAAATTTTCTAAAATTTCGGCTGGAACAACCGAATTTTAAATCAATTCGGATGCGACAAACAAAATTGGTACCATATTCGGTTAGAGTAACCGAACGTGGCATCAATTCAGTCGTACCAACCGAATTTGGTATTAATGCAGTTGTAACTATCAACTATGGCATCAGTTCGGTTACAACATAGAATAACACATACTATAGAAGAACTTATTCTCTCATCTGACGTTTCATTTCACACTCTCTCGGTAGGTCTGTGGAAATGAGAGCAAATTAAATTTAAAATTTACATACACCAGGTGGAGTTACAAAATATGTTCACTTAACTATTTCCTGTCGTTTTGGTGTAGAACTGAAAAATTTAAATGTATTTTGCACTTTTTTGTTGACTTTTAACGTTGGTATTCATTTGTATTGTATTTAACACAACTAGTTTGCCACAAAAACACGAAATTCGGGTGTAGTTCCTTTGTGGATCGCTGTATACTATTGCCACCATCTGGTATTATTGAACCCATATTTTCCACCCTCCACTGTGTAATTTCCATCGTACCTATGACGTTTAATTTATTGAGCGAATAAAACCTTCTACGTATGTGTTATTCTATGGGTTACAATAACAAATCGGTTGCTGTAACCAAATTTGTCAAAGCGACATGAAAAATGTAAGTCAACAATTTTTATAATTCCACCTGGTGTAAGTCAATTTACGTCAAATAACTCTCTATCGCACCGACCGCTCCACGAAGAGTGTGAAATGAAACGTCAGATGCGAAAGATGACGCATTTAGGTGTCATTACTCTATGAATGCAACCAACAGAAGACCTAATTTAGTTGCCATTAGTATTAATCAAACAGTATTTAAACTTAGTTTGTTGAATTGTTTGCTTCTGGTTGCTTATCGTTCTCTCGTATATCTACTCAGTTTTTCATTAATATTCTACTTCATAGGCGATCAGCTATGTCAGGGATACAGAGGTCCCAAGTATAGAGTAATAGATAAGAGTCTCCATCTCTCTATTAGCGGTCTCTTGCGGGTGCTATTGGTATTGCTCATTTAAAATTCCCCATCCCACTCTCATTATCTCATTCACACAAAACAATCAACCGAAGATTTTAGTTGCTATTTGAGTTTGCGTAAGCAAGTGTGGAAAAAGATAAACAGTTTTTCTATGAAATTGGAAAATACAAAAGTTTGAAGGGTTGATATTTTGTAAACTATGAATATTGATTTAGTCGTTGTTTTAAACTTGTTGAGTCAAGAAGTGTGGAGGTTTCGGTTATGCATAACCTGCCCAAACATCCTGCTTTTGGCTGGATTGTGTAGCTTTTTTTTGGTATTGTCCTGCTTTTTAGTGTCTCATTCCGACTTTAATCTAGAAAAACACTGTGTGCAATTTTCTAAGTCATGGAAATATAATCATATACGGACACTACTACGTGATAAAAGACCAACAAAAAAAGACCAGTGTCTCCGAGTTTTGCCCAAAGTCATGATCTTTGTTTATGGGCCACCAAAGATTTGGGACCACGGTGTCATTTTCGCAAAAAAAGTGATAATTTTGTCAGGCTCATATCTTGCAAACCGTTCGGAATTTTGATTTACTCTCTGAGGGAATGTTGTTGTAGAAAGTTTGTAGAACAACAATTGGGAACATACAAAATCATTGGCGACACACTGTATTAGGTGTGTAATTTCCACCGGTCAAGTCTATTTCGTCGAAAGACAATATACGGGTGATTCAGGAAGTCCCGGACAAATTTCTCCAGCGTATTCTTTGGCTTATTTCATGAAGAAAAGTCCACTAGGACCATGTCCGAAAATGCAAGGGTGCGAAATGGCAGCGGGTTCAAAATTTTCGGATTGGCGGTCGGAGGGTAGTAGGGTTAAGTTGTGAACTTCTGAGCCAGTGGTCAGATTTTTGGGCTTGTTGGCAAGGTCTTTAAGAGGCCTTTCAGAATCAATAAAAAAAAGTAGAAAAAAAGTCAAATCGCCGAGATACAGAGCTTTCGGAAAAAAATGGAAAAAAAATTCACATAACCTCAATTTGCTCAGCCAGATGGCAGGTAACTTATGTACCTCTTACCTTTCCAAAATGACCTAAACGAAGCCCAGAGGTCTTACCGTTCCAAAGTTATGACCATTTTACTGAAATGCAAAAATGTTTGTTTTTGTTTTTGGAAGCGAAATAACAGCACACATTTATTTGCTTCTGTAAATTAACACGTTTAAGATTAGCAGAAGTTAATTATATATTAAACATATATTAAATTTAGTTTTATTTTAACTAAATACATATATTATATTATATATAAACGCCAAAAAATATATTATAACAGTTACTGTTTTAGCACTAGCTACGTAGTTCAGGAGTTGCAACTGCACAAGTAGTTGACAACGCAGAACCCGCTACGTAACTGAAGAATAGTAGTGCAGAAAGGGGTCAATTCACCCCCTCGTAGGACATCACCATGTTAAATTCGCCAGTTGGAAGCATGACGAGTGGATTGGAAGGTAGTTAGTGGTGGTTGCTTTGTAGTTGGAACCAGTTACATTTTCTGGCGGGTACAACAAACTCACTACAGCAAACACCAATCTACACAATTATTTTTGCGTGTAGAAATAAATGAAAATTTCTCAACCTGAAATTCAGGTTCAGCTCAGTACTGGGCTGAAGTTAGAAATACTCCATTATATTATTCGCTTGATGGCGTCTTAGTGTACTATATATTTGTACTCTTCACACTAATACTTCATATTTGCCATCTGGATTATATGAAAATATTTACCCTGTTTCTTTAAATCCAGAAAATTTGAGGAAAAACCCAATGCCAGAATTGAAATATTCTGCATATTCTGTCTGTAGGTTATTCGGTTTCCTTGAATTTCCCCATTTTGAAAGCGTGATAAACTTAAGAAAATATTGCATTTAAATGGCCTCATAACTTAACACTTAACATTTGTAATTGTATTTTTGGCTTCTCTATTTCTTACTTTGGTATGTAGAAATTTCCAAATAAAGAAGTACCAAAACTGGCATTTCAATGCTATTTTTCTCGTATTGCTTTATTTGACCGACATTAATATCCATTCCAAGTTTTGCCAAAAGAGGCAGTCGCATCAAAATATATATTAAATATAAGTGGCTATAATGTCAAGGAATTTCTCGTGTAAATAAGAAGATACGAAGAAATTGGAGCAATTCATGAGTAAATCCTTTGAACTTACATATTTATGTATGTATTATAAAGGGAAACTTGTCCTGCTCCCTCCACAGTGACTGAGAAAATAAGTTCAATATTCAAAGATTGTTAGCTGAGTGTAATGGGAGAAAAGTAGTTAGGTCTATGGAAATGTTGGAAAATAATTGAATCCTTTTGAATTCATTTAAGAATTTCACTGCGTTAAAGCCAAAATTATACTTGTGTAATGACTTAGTATACGATGTATGTAGGCCTAGATGAGGTTATAACAAACACATTTTCAACATATCTAATAATGCGCCAAAACACGAGTTTTAGCCAAAGACAAGACTGGAGAGGTTTCTTGCGCTTGATTTTTATGCACCGTGGTCAATTTCGAGAATTATAAAACTTAAACAAGATTGAGAATAAAATAGGTTTGGAATTTTTAGCTATGTTTACCATTTCCTATCACGTACACAAATCTCCTACATTTTTGAGGAGCTAAATTATATTCTAAGACTGGACACACATTTTCTACTCGTGAGGAACCAACAAAGAAACAATAACCGCCTATTCATAAAAAAAAGTTGTTAGAGATTGAGAGACTTTTTTAATATGATAAATCGGTTTTTGACGGTTTAAACAAAAATAAAACATTTTTACCGCGATAATTTTTTCTTCATTTTTTTTTTAATTTTTCCGAACTCAGCTGCCGTTTTTTTTTGTTTTTTTTTAATCAAACCAACACTCAGGGGATGCCCCCTATAAATGCAGTGCATTGTGGTGGCGAAGGAAAATTGAGGTAGTGGAGGGTGGAAAGAGGGAGTAGTGTCTGTTGACATTTGCCTTGAATGTTTGTATGTCACAATTGGTGGGAAATACACTAGCCGGAAGTTTATTCCACATACGGACTGTACGGCTGAGGAACGAATTTTCTCTATAGTGTGTAGTTCGGTCAATCGGCCACTCGATAAAAAACGGATGAGAGTTCCTGGAATAAATATCCTCACGTCTTGCATAAGTTGAGGGATGTCCAAGGAACACATACCGTGGAAATATCGATAGAACAGCGACACGCAACCCACATTTCGACGATGTAACCCACATTTCGCAACCCACATTTCGACGAAGGGATGCAGTAGAGTTGGATACCCTACTGTCCCCTATTAACACGGTCGGGAAGCTCCAAAGAAGTCCTAGGAGCACCTGTCCATATATGGGAGTTATACTCCGTCTTTGGCCTGATGTAGGTGGTATAGATATTGGGAAGATCAGATGGAGTGAAGTATTTCGTGCACCGCTTTCAAAAGCCTTTACACTTGAATGCATCTTTCGACACTTCAAATACATGTTTTGCCCAACGGACATCGCATTGTATTTTCATGCCCAGAACATCAAGAGCGTCTGATTCATCAATATCCACACCGTCCATAGACAATGACGACACACCTGGATCAGCAATATGTTTATGGGGCAACAAACAACACTGGGTCTTACCCGCATTAGAAGCTACTCTATTTATTCGACCCCATACAACAATGGACACCAGATCGCGGTCGAGTGTTTCAGTCATCGTCCAGCGTTTGACTTCAATCTCTCGAAGACTTGGCCTACGATCGAATGAATGAGAATTACAGAGATGACTGTCATCGGCAAAATAGTAGATTGGATTCACAGTCTGACCCAGGAGATCGTCAATGAATATAAGAAACAAGAGAAGGAGAAAGAACAGAGCCCTGTGGTACCACCTGCAGTCAATTTATGCTCGTCGGATGAAACCCCATCTACAACAACTCGTATAGTGCAATCTCTGAGAAAACTCGATATAAATCGAGTGAAGTTATCACCGACACCAAAAGCAGCTAGCTTTGACAAGAGTGCATCGTGCCAAACTCTGTCAAAGGCCTTGGAAATATCAAGAGCCACTACCTTACTCTCACCAAGCCGGTGGATGGATCGACTCCACTGCTCCGAAAGGAATGCCATCAAGTCTCCAGTAGATCTCATTCTACGTAAGCCATACTGCCGATCATTAAGAAGGTCATTGGACTCCATGTCATGCTCTCCATAACCTTCGAGAGGGCAGAACAAATTGCAATTGGGCTGTAATTTGCAGGGTCACTTGCATCACATTTTGTAGGGATTGGCTGGACATTAGCAACCTACCAACGTGTCGGGAAGACTCCCGCACGGTATGCAAGGTTGGAAAGGTTGCGCAGTGGACGTGCCAGCGTCTTTAAAATTAAAAAAATTGACCACGAAATCTACCACTGCACCCAGGGTATACGGATTACCTAAGATCCACGAAGATGGTAATCCTTTGAGACCCATTTGTTCGTCAATTGACGCACCGGGTTATGGGCATAGTTTGTGTTGGATATACTTAAGAATGTGACAGAGAATTCAAAATAAAACGTAAAGGACGCAGTGGACTTCAAGACGAGGATTCGGAACATAAGCATTGATGAGGATGAAATAATAGTTTCATTTGACGTGGTTAACTTATTCCCCAGCATACCAATTAATCTAGCTCTAAGAACTATAGAGGATAACTGGGACGAAATTGGACAGTACACGAATATACCACCTAAGGATTTTATGGAAATTTTGATATTCTGCATCAAGGACACACGCTATTTCGAGGATGGAGATAGATTCCATGAACAACGGAAGGGAATGCCCATGGGATCACCAATTATATCTGACATCATCATGGAGGTATTAGTGGATACAGTACTCGACACATTGGGGGAGAAGCCGAAAATCTTGACGAAATATGTGGTGATTTATTTGTTGTTATTAGAAGAACTGGAGTGGCCAACATGATGACAGCATTCAACTCTTTTAATGTACAATGGTACAATGGAAAATGGTGGAAATCCTTAAATTGAATAGTTCCCCAGGAAAATTACAGACAATCTGATATCACGGGCAGAGACGAGCAAGCCGACTGAACGCCGTATTGAATCTGATAGAATTTATAACACCGCAACGTATGTTCCGGGTTACTCTGAAAGATTGAAACATTCCGATATATATGACAATGGGAAATATGAATTGGCGTTGGAATCGAATTTAACCGTGAATAGTTTATTTAGTAGGACAAAGTCTATTATTGACAAAAATGACAAGCCAAACGTTGTGTACAAAATTCCATGTTATGGTGACAAGTCCAGCATATGCCAGAAAGTATATGTTGGCACCACAATGAATAAATTGAAAACTAGAATATCTGCTAATAAGTCGGACCAAAAAGCTCATTATAAGCCGATAGAACAAAGGACAGCACTAGCAGCCCACTGTAATTTAACTGGACACAAACGAATTTTTGACGAAGTGGAAATTCTGACTGAAGAGAAAAATTACTCGAGACGCCTCTTCCAGGAAATGATGCATATAATTGACGTTCCATCGGAGAAAAGGATTAACTTCAAACGAGATACAGATCAATGTGCGCATGTGTATAGGCACACAATTGACAAATTCAAGAGAAGAACAAATCAGTTGACATAAGCCTGCGGAAAAAATCATTCTCCCTTTGGGGGTATATTTTTATGTTGATTCTGTTTGAATTGTTCAATAATGTTTATGAATACTTTGTTTATTGTTGTTTTATCAGATCCTTGAAAATGATCAACGAAGTTGGTCGAAATATTGGAAAATATTAATAAAATTGTAAGAAGAAATACTTGAAGTGTTTTCTTTTTATTCTTATGACCTTAAGCCGAAACAACTGAAAACTAAAAAATTTCAACCAATATAATTCATACACCGGGAAAAAAATGGTCCCAGCAACTTATTACAGGAAACATTTACATGTGTGCAATCATTGTTTTCACATGCTCAAAAGAACGGTCTCTGTAACGTATTCTCCCAAACATATTTTGCAGGAACCATGTATATAAATTTGGATCACACTTCAAACATTCATATGTTTGCAAGTCCCAAACACACTTGTATTTAAATGCAAACAGTAATATGTTTGCTGGCAAACATGTATGTTTTTACGTGGAGACATATGCGTTCTTCATCCCAAACATCCACAACCTTACGTAAAAGCTTATAGATGTTTTCTCCAAACCTCTATATAATTACGTGGAAACATGTGCGTATTTCCTCACAAACATAATAATATTTGGAAACGAATTATTCTTTGAATTGAAAATATATGTGGTCACAAACAATAACGGCCTATGTCGATTCTAAAATTTTTCAGGGAGAGCAATTTAAAGTTTAATATCTTTACTGGAAATCAGGAGTCGGAGTTTTTGTGATAACTTTGTTACAGATAACAAGGAAACGAATTCTTTTACTTACTTCTTAACAAAAAAAAGAGTTGCTTATTTGAGCACGGTGACTTCTCAAAATTTTTTTTTCAATTTTGTCCTAACTCGAGTTAGGCTGTTATTGTTTGTGACCACAGATATATGTATTATTTATTACAATTAATTTTATGCATATAAATCCACATTTATAAATATTTAATACACAAAATTGAACGATATGAAACGGCCCTTTTACATTTAGATGCATTGAATGCATTATTTGTTTTTTTTTATGAAATGGGAATCTGATGCTCTTTTGCTTCTCCTTTCTTTGTTGTCTCTCACGTTTTTGTTTCAACTATGCGTTGGTTATCACTATGCGTTGGTACACAAACAACCTACTTAGTACATGCAAGCCAAGCGTGTATTAATTACTTGTGGTTTTTATTGGAACGAAGTCCCTTATCGCAAGTTGCGGGATGGGGGCTAAATGAAAAAAATTTAAACAACTCGTTTTTAACTACTTTATTTCAACCCATTATTATCAACTATATTGGGTACTTTTGGTTTGGTTTGGTTTAAACGGAAGTTTTCTAGATGGAGCCTGTTTATTACATATTGCAGTTTTGAACCCAAAAAGTAAATTTAGAAAAGCCAAAGTGCAAGACTGGCAAATCCATGAAATACAGCCCTAAGCATGGAATTACATTTGGCAGCACACCTTATCTTATACTCGTACTTTTGGTTTGGTTTGTGTCTGGGCTAACGTATGGGGAGAAATTTTCTTGTCTACTGGGAAATTTTCTAGGTGGAGCCTGTTTATTACATATTGTAGTTTGGAACCGAATAAAAGGTAAATTTAGAAAAGACAAAGTGAAAGAAGTTTAAAAAAATAACATTTTCTTAAATAAGTGCGTTTTCTTAAAAAAAGTAAATTTTCTCAAAAAAAAACATATTAATATTCTTAAATAGACTTCATTTTCTTCAAAAAAAACCTTATCTCAAAGAAGTACCTTTGCTTAAAAAAGTCAATTTCTTACAAAAAGTACCTTCTCTTAAAAAAAAGTAATTTTTTTTAAATAAGAAGCTTTTCTTAAAAAAGTACATTATCTTACAACAAATTTCCTTCTCTTCAAAAACTACCTTTTCTTTAAAGTGTACCTTTTATGTAAAACAAAATAACTTTTTTTCAGATAAGTACCACTCTTAAATTGTACCTGTTCTTGAAAAAAGGACCAATTCTAACAAAAACTCCCATTTCGTAAAAACCTTTTCTTCAAAAAAAAATACCTTCTCTTACAAAAATACATTTTCTTACAAAAAGTCTTTTTCTTAAAAATTAAATAATACCTTTTTGTTTTTTTTCTTGGGATCAGTAGCCTTTCTGAAAATAAGTAACTTTTCTTAAAAAATAACCTTTTCCTAAAAACAATACCACTTCTTTAAAAAATAAATGATCTTAAAAAAAAGTACTTCTTTGTAAAAAAAATTCTTATTAAAAATGGTACCTTTTCTTAAAAAAAAACATTAGCTTTTAATAAAAGAAGTGCCACTCATTAAAGAAAGGACCTTTTCGGGAAAATATAATACATATTCTTACAAAAAGCATTATAAAGATTATTTTCTAAACTACTGGTCACAGGTTCAGACTAGGTGTCCACAAATCCTAAATCCGGCACTGGTTAGCAGTGTTTAATAACACAGTGCAACACGAAAAAATATAACCATATACGGACACCACTACGTGATAAAAAACCAAAAAAAAGACCCGTGTCTCCCAGTTTTGCCCAAACTCATTAATTTTTGCAAAAAAGTGATCATTTTGACAGGCTCATATCTTGCAATTCGTTCAGAATTTTGATTTACTCTCTGAGGGAAAGTTGTAGCTCTTGTCATAAAGAATAAAAATTGTCAATATAATAACTTCATTTTCAAGGTCAAAATCGCAAAAAAAAACTTTAAAAAATTCGATTGTTTTACCTTTTTCCCCTTGTTCAGGTCCATAGGTAGCAAACCGTTCAAAATTCAAGGAAATAATCAACTACACAAATATAACTAAGATCTAAATAAACCACATAGAACGTATGAACTTCCTAGGAATGATTCTCAACTCATTTTAGGTAGCCGCAAAACTGAAAAATTTCCCGAAAATTTTTTAATTCCACTGTTTACTTTTTATAATTATGGAAATATAACCATATACGGACACCACTACGTGATAAAAGACCAAAAAAAAGACCCGCGTCTCCCAGTTTTGCCCAAACTCACGCACTTTTTTATGGGCCCCAAAGATTTGGGTCATCGGTGTCATTTTTGTAAAAAAGTGATAATTTTGTCAGGCTCATATCTTGCAATTCGTTCGGAATTTTGATTTACTCTCTGAGGGAAAATTGTAGCACTTGCCATTAAGAATAAAAATTGTCAACATATAAAAACAAAAACACTACATCTTCAAGCCCAAAATCGCAAAAAAAAACTCGAAAAAATTCTATTTGTTTACCCTTTTCCCCTTGTTCAGGTCCATAGGTAGCAAACCGTTCAAAATTCAATGAAACAATCAACTACAAAAAAAGTACCTAAGATCTCAATAAACAGCTTTCTAGAACATATGAACTTCCTAGAAAGTTATAAGGCATTCCACCATTACGGCTTGTTTAAAAAAAATCGTTTCCCCATTACATTCTATGAAGGGATTGGGGAGACCTCGTCAGAACCAGTGTGCTGTGCGCTTTCTAGTTTTATGCTCACTGTTTGGGACCCACAGTTTTTACACCGGTTCCAAACGGTATTTTGAGAAGGATTTTCATGGCTAAGTACTCGATAGTGTCGGCAAAGATATACGAGCCAAAAACGAGTCGAAATTATTAAAATTTACTACCGAAATTTCGAGTCAGTGGCCTCAACTTTAAGAGCGCTACGTCCAATTTATGGTCATCATAATCGTCCTACCAGATCAACAATTGAGCGTCTAGTGGAAAAATTTGAATCCACAGGCACAGGACAACATGTTCTCGTGCCAGTGAGACAAAGAAGTGCCCGTAGTGTCGAGAATATTGCTGTCGCTGAGGCTTCAGTTCCAAAATGTCTCTCAAGCGTTGGGCATCTCAGTGACGTCGTTGTGGCGAATTTTGCGAAAAGATCTTGGCCTACATCCTTACAAGATCAAATTGACGCAAGAACTGAAGCCGTTTGACCACCATAAGCGTCGTATGTTCGTGAATTGGGCTGAGCAACAACAACTTGAAAATGATTCGGATTTCCATCGGAAAATCATCTTCAGCGATGAGGCTCATTTCTGGCTGAATGGCTTCGTCAATAAGCAAAATATGCGTTATTGGTCATACACCAATCCACATGTAATCCATGAGTCATCATTGCATCCCAAAAATATTACGGTTTGGTGCAGTTTATGGGCCGGCGGCGTCATTGGGCCGTACTTCTTCCGTGATGATCAAGACCGGCACATTACTGTGAATGCGAATCGCTACCGTTCAATGATAACCGAATATTTTTGGCCCCAATTGGATAATATGGACTTGGAGGACATGTAGTTCCAACAGGACGGCGGCACAAACCACACAGCGAATGCCACAATCAATTTATTGGAAACCAAGTTTGGTGAACGTGTTATCTCACGAAATGGCCCAGTCGATTGGCCGAATCGGTCGTGCGATTTGACGCCGTTACATTATTTCCTGTGGGGCTACGTCAAGTCTATGGTCTATGCCAACAAGCCAGCGACGATTGATGAACTTTGTACGAATATCGAACGTGAAATTGCAACAGTATCGGCCGATTTATGCTTGAAAACCGTCGAAAATTGGGTTCAGCGTCTGGACTTCTGCAAGCGTGCCTGTGGTGGCCATGTAAAAGAAATCGAGTTCCATACATAATGGCATCGAACGTACTTTCACAGGAATAAAGAATTTCATTGGTATCTAAAACCGGTTTTGTTTTATTTAAAAAAAACTTTTGTAGCGCTATTATTGAAAACCCCTTTACATCTTCCCACTGCAAGCGTGCCCGTGGTGGCCATACAAAAGAAATCGAGTTCCATACATAATGGCATCGAACGTACTTTCACAGGAATAAAGAATTTCATTGGTACCTAAAGCCGGTTTTGTTTTATTTAAAAAAACTTTTGTAGAGCTCTTATTGAAAACCCCTTTACATCTTCGCACCTGACAACATATTTTCATTTCATTAAACCTTTATTGTGCAACTGATAGTTATGGAAATATACGTTCTTGTTAAGTTAAAAAAAAATATAGCCGAATGTTATTAATAACATTCATAAAATAAATAATACTGAAAAATTATGAATAAAAGAAGAAGAAAAACAACAGGAAAAATATGTACATATCGACAATTATTACAAAAAAAAATACAAATGACGTTTGAGTGGTTGGTAGTGTGTTATTATTATTTGAACGATAAATGACATTAAAGGACGCATTTGAGACAACTAATTGCAGAAACGCTTTGTTGACGTTGACCCTCTGGCATTAACGTTTATTTTCATATAAACCATAATGTCCGTTAATCGAATTTCATTCCAAATTTTAATCAGGGACGAAAAGTTGGGTTAAATTATCTTCTGGTAATAATAAGTAATCAAAAGCTATGAGCCATATTTTTCAGCTGAGCAATTGCTAATTTACACAATTTTCTTGAATTGGGCATTTACGCTGAACATCAATAATAAATCCTTGGTAAAATTCCAACCGCCAGTGCAAAAGAGATAAGATATAGTTTGGTGCCATTATATACAATTATAGATAGTTAAATATAGTAACACATCCAAATAAAGATGGCAAGATATTTTCCATTTGATAATTATGTATCATATCATATCTTAATATGCTTACAGATTTGATTACATCTTGTATACACTCCGCGCCAGTTGAATACCACACCAATATCCATTTTATTTAAGCTCAATAGCTTTTGTACCAGAAATGTTAGAAACCTATTAAAGTATATGAATTAATGTTCATTAGAATGTTTTAAGACAAATCAAAATCAATTTGATAACCGCTACGTTACAGATCCTGATTGATTCACTCACTTGGACTATATAATTAAATGGATTGGAGTCTTAGCCGTGGATAAAATCAGGTAAATTTGTATACTATTGTTTAGTTCCATACAGGATTCAGGTCACACATTTAGTACGGTGTTCTGTCGGACTGAACAAGTAGGTAATGAGACTCAAACCACAAATAATAAATAATATGGTAAATACGGCCAAAATAAACCAGTACATAAGTTTCAGTCGGATGAACCGACTTAATCACACCTGTCTAAACTAACATTTAGACACACATAATTGTTTCGAGATAAGAATATAAATTGTCATTATTTTATGAATTTTATTGTAAATTTTACTTAAAATGCTATCATTGAATTTATATTAAATTGTTATAAAAATGGAAAAATTCCATCATTGAATTTTTCTAAACTATTATACAAAATGAATTGTACTTAAAGTTACCACACTATGGTGAAATAACTTCAAAATCTATAACTGGTAGAATGAAGTTACATTCGATCATGAATATTGTTAATCTTTTGCTTTCTCAGCTGCATTCTTAACGTTGGATTCCCCTGTGTCCCAGCAGCAACCCTTTGGGAGAAGTCGCCAATACAGTCCACTCCGCTCAACCATTTTAAAACACAATGAAGTGTACAACACCCTCACCCTAAGTAATCCATTGCGTGGGAGTTCTGTTAAATAAAAAAACGAAAAGTACCAGTACCAAATTTTATTAAGATCGGTTATGATTTATTGGAGATATCGGGTCGGGAAACCGCAAATACGACCAACTTTTGTATGGGAGGTACGAAACTGGACGCGGCACAATAGGCAATTATTACTTACATAGTAGCTTTCAGCGAAATATTGCCTAGTACCGAATTTATTAAGATCGGTTGTATTTTACGAGAGTTATCGTTTCGATCAACCGGTCATCCGAGCAACTTTTATATGGAAGGTACCAGAATGGGTGTGGCAAAACAGCTCATTGTCAATAGAAGAGTTTTACTTGACTAAATACACTGTGAGACAAAATTAGATTTTTTCAAAATGATGGGGTTCTGTCAACGGATTCTGGTAGAATGGTCTAAAAAAAAATATACGTGTATCGGCATTTTGCCAGATCTGATCAGAATTTTTTTTAGGGCGGGTCAAAGTTCCCGCCCCTCGGAACTTTCCTGCAACATATCGGCAATGAAAATTGTTCGTTCCGTACTTCTGAGGTACAAAATATGTTCAGAAGTTTTGTACAAAAGATTTAGATAAATATTTTTGTGGAACAAATTAACCCTCCAACTGTCACGTATACCCATAATTTTGACTTTTTTTGGAAACTCGCAAAAATCTGGCCCAAAATTGACATGGGGCGTGGTCAAACTGTTCTACAAAAATTATCGCCATCAAATTTCACTATATGTGCCCGAACACTCCAAAACACAAATCTTAGCCGAAGTGCCAGATAATAATCAAAAACTAACTGCCTTCTAAGGG
This sequence comes from Phaonia tiefii, assembly GCA_963931995.1. Taxonomy (NCBI): domain Eukaryota; kingdom Metazoa; phylum Arthropoda; class Insecta; order Diptera; family Muscidae; genus Phaonia; species Phaonia tiefii. Next base: position 188,422,743 of record OZ008367.1, on the reverse strand, counting down.
TTAATATTGAATTGTGTCATTTTACTGTTTCCATTAAAAGTAGTCCACATAATATTATGAATTTTATCATATTTCATCTTTTATCTCGCACTTGGGCTAAGATTTGTGTTTTAGAGTGTTCGGACGTGACAATATCGCCCATTTCCTCCAGTTAAGTAGGCATTTACAGATTATTAAGCGGTGTGTGAGTTGAAGCTAATCACAGGTCCCAGACGAAGGGTTTGAATGAAATATGATTTTGTGCTAAATGTGTCGATTTCTTTGGGAGGTCTTAGAATGGGGCGTGGTTATCGTGTTTACCAGCCGGCCAGACAGCTACACCGACAGACAGACGTACATGGCTCAAAAAGTCTTAAAAAGTCCTAAAACGAATTTCGTCCAAAGACACTTACTTACTTATCAGGTCACGAACAACCCCGAGGGGTCAGGGACCTTACAAAACGAAGATAACATATTTCGCCAACCAGTTCGATATTTTGCCTTATCTCTCCAGTTGGCAATACCAAGTTTACGCAGGGATTCGTCAACCTGATCCTTCCAGCGGAGTCTTGGTCTTCCTATTTTTCGTCTTCCTTCGAGTTCAGTTTCGAAAACACTTCGTGGTGGTTCGTCTTCATCCATTCTACTGACTATGACTTAACTATGCCGGGATAACTAATGCTTAACTTAACTAATACTAGCTCATTCAGCTCATGGTTCATGCATTGTGGACTATGGGGCCATACAATTTTCGGAATATTTTTTCTCTCGAAGACTCCCAGAGCTGTTTCATTTGCTTGCGATAAGATCCATGATTGTGCGCCATGAAGCAAGACAGGTTGAATGAGAGTCTGGTACAGCTGGACCTTTGTTACTCGAGAGAGGGCTTTATCTCTAAAGTGCTTGCTTAGCTCAAAATAACTTTCACAAGCACAATTCTCCGCTTGATCCCAAGGCTAATTTTGATGATTTTGTTGACTGCAGGTCCGAGGTATATAAATTCGTCCACCGCTTTGAAATTTTAACGGGTATCAACGTTCGTGCTAACCCGTAAATTTACTGTCAGGCCCACTTTTGCTGACAACTTGTCAATTCTCGTAAATACCACAGTAACTTCTCTAATTGTGCGCCCATTGATATCTATATAGCAGAGTGCCACTTTTGCTGCTGATGATTTTATTCATGTTGACTGCAGCATTTCCCCTAATGATCTCCATTAAGATGGTAAAGAGATCGCACGTAGGGGCGTGCCCTTACCTGCGGCCTCACTTAGTTTCTAAAGGTTCGATAATATCTTTACCAGCTTTCGCTGCGGGTTTGGTGTTCGTCAAGGTCATCCTGCCAAAGGCGTATGTGTTTTACTGGATCAAATTCAAAATTTGTTTCACTACCTGACAAATTGATGTTCATGTAAAACTTGAGAGATCATAAATTATAACTGTATACAATGTTGTTTATTACGTGTTCGATTTTTTCGTTTAAAGGACTTTAAATTTTCGAAGGATACCCAGAATTTAAAAACAATACAAAAATATGTATTATAATGCTATGATGACGATATGGGAATCAAATGAAAGAGGAAAGAGTTTGTAATATTAAACAATTTTCAGCCTTTTGTGTGCTACTCTTCTATATCCTTCAGGATTTCCAATGAAACCTTTTCAAATAAAATATAACTATGTTGAAGGTTTGTATGTGATACAAGATATCCCAAAAATTTAATCTTAAAGACTCATTATTGTGTTGTCAATTCGAAATATAAATATTTCCAGATATACTTATAAAGGATGTTTTTTCAATCCCGATAGAACTTCAAATTGTAAAAAAATAACACAAAAAATTAAATTTTAATAAAGTTTTTTTTTTATTCGAAAGATCAATACGTGGCATTAACATTTGAAAATGATTTCGGGCATATGGGCACCGCGGCTGTTCTTGAGGAAGCGCATTCTAGGCGTTCAATTTTTGGCCACTTTTTCGAGCACTGCTGGCCGTATGTCACGAAGAACACGAACAATGTTGGCCTCCAAGGCGTCAATTTTTGCTGGTTTATCAGCATAAACTAGTGCCTTCACGTAGCCCCACAGGAAATAATTGAGAGGTGTCAAATCGCACGACCTAGGAGGGCAATTGACAGGTCCATTTCGCCAAATTTTGATTTCAATAAGTCGATGGTTGCGATCGCCGTATTGCACGTGTTGAAACCACATCTCGTCTGGATCAATGTCTTCCATTGATCATGGTGCGGTAACGATCTCCATTGACAGTAACGCGAGCTCCGGCCTCATTTTTAAAGAAATAAGGTCCGATGATGCCACCAGCGTGTAAGCCGCACCAAACGGTGCATTTTTCTGGACGTAATGGAGTCTGGAGGGTCTCTTGTGGATTGGTCTTATTATTTTTGCTTTTTGCTTATTAACAAACCCGTTAAGCCAAAAATGAGCCTCATCGCTGAACAGAATTTGGCGATAAAACAACGGGGCAGTTTCCAACTGAGTTTCAAAGTAAATTTGGAAAATTTGGCAGCGTTTTTCAAGCGTGAATGTATTCGTGATGATTTGCCAGAGTATACTGAAACAAATAATAGAAATTTTTTTATTAAAATTTAATTTTTTTATGTTATTTTTTACAATTTGAAGTTCTATCGCGCTTGAAAAAACACCCTTTACATTAAACGCAAAATATATAAATATGCATTTGTTTTCAATCGGGTTTCCGTCATTTTAAAGCAGTAGTAAATTTACAACTTGTCCGTTGACTGTTGTATTTAAAAATGTCTGTAGATTTTAAACGTTTAATTGCGTTTTATTTTTATACTCATTACACATCACATATTTATTGTAATATTAAAGAAATAATAATAGTTATTTGAACTGTATTTTGTTGTATCACTGTTGTATCACTGTACATAAGAGTGATAATTACATTATTTAATGGTTGTAAATACTTAACACAAAAAATTGTATTGTATTGTTTGTTTTTTTTTTTTTTTTGTTAACTGGCTATTAACGTTTCAAAACCGCGTGAGGTCATTGATTATTGAAACTACTATAAGAAACTACTTCATACCAGTTGTAGGACTGGATAGTTTTTTTACAATAGGGGAGTTGGGTATCAAGATATTTGTTTATAGATATTTCTGAGGTGTAAGGTTGGAATAGTTCACTGTGTGAGATTTTTCGAAATCAAATAGAAATAATGTAGTAATTTTTTTTTTTGTTGATGTGTTAACAACTGTAGGCGCGGGTAGGGACCCAAAAATAACGTATGGGGAGCAGAACTATGAAGTGGCTAAACCCCCAATGATGAGTCCAAGGCAATATGTATTTATAGCAAATGCATGATTGCTTCAAAACACTTCGATATACTCAACAATCTATTCTAGATCACAAAAACATATGAAAGATATTGATCCTTTCGACGTAATTCAGTTGAGTACAACTAGAGACAGAACAGAAAAACAAAAATGTCAGGCAATGCTGGCATTCATCAAATCTGCACTACAAACATCGTTTTCTTCGGGTGAACATCTGAAAGGATTTTCCAAGAGAGGAAGCTAAAACAAGTTGCGTGTAAGATGTCACCGAATTTGTTGTTTTATTTGAAAGCGCTATTAAGAGCATTACTTGGGGAATATGCCGTCATTCAAATGACTGCCGCGATTTCGGTGTATATCAGGCTAAATTTGAACGATGAGGATGGCTATGCTGTCTGAGGGCACTGGTATTTATGGTTTATTGGCATATAACTACGACATAAGGAAACCCCACAAGAAAAAGTCTAAGTGGGTCAAATCACACGGTGTCTGTGACCAGTTCACGTAGCCTCTGCGTGAGATAATTCTGTAATTGGTCGTGCAGAATGTCCATTGTGGCATTGGCTGCGTAGCATGTAGCGACGTCCTGATGGAACCACAGATCGGTAGCGCTCTCCGTTGACAGTGGTAGCATTGCCATCATCGTCTTCGAACACTGAAAGAAAAATCCTTCATAGCATCAATGAATGGGTTACATTAATGGGTTTACATTGATGCAATGAAAAGTTTCTTTGATGCTATGCAATGTTACATTACTTCAATGAACTCCTTCATTGCTGCAGTTGTTGAATTTGTGGACCGTCATTAATGCTAAGAAACCTTTTACATTGAAGGAATGAAGTATGTTTTTCATGAAAATATGGGAAACTATAGAGAAAAATTGCAGACATTTTATCGACATTGTAAAGTAGAATCTATTAAATATGCTATTCTTTACATTACGTACATTTTATTGAATTTTAAAATATTTTTTTCTAAAAAAGAAATAATGAAACATCTTTCTTTAATATAATGTACCATTTCATTAATTTTGAACGATTCATTAATTTGGTTAAAGGATAATATGTATGTAGGTACGCCTTGTATAAATGTATGTATTTACATATGTATGTATGTATGTACAGTAGTTGTGACACAATATATGAGTGATAGTATGAGATAAGGAATAAATAAGAACAAATAAAAGGCTGAAATGCAGAATCGAGCAAAATAAGGGGATTTCGAAAACCAAAATTTTTTTGGCGGCCGGCATTTTTTCCAAATAATTTACATAATTGTGTGGCAAAAGTTAAAATTGCATTTAGTTATGGAAACTATCTTGGAAACTAAATATGTATGTAGCATTATGCGAAATTGTGGTCATATGTTACATATGTAACGGGTTTTTCAACAGAGGCGCTACAAAAGTAAATCGATAGGGACAGCAAACGACGCCATATTTTTCCCCGCTCTCTTGACATTTCTCTTCAGTAAGGTTTGCCATTTCATCATGGAAAGATATACGAGCCAACAACGAGCCGAAATTTTTAAAATTTACTACCGAAATTTGGAGTCAGTGGCCTCAACTTTAAGAGCGCTACGTCCAATTTATGGTCGTCATAATCGTCCTACCAGATCAACAATTGAGCGTCTAGTACAAAATGTTCCCGTGTCAGTGAGACAAATAAGTGTCCGTAGTGTCGAGAATATTGCTGCCGCTGAGGCTTCAGTTCAAGAAAGCCCAAATGTGTATCTCACATGTCGTTCTCAAGCGTTGGGCATCTCTGTGAGGCCTATATCCTTACAAGATCAAATTGACGCAAGAACTGCCACCGCTTGACCACCATAAGCGTCGTATGTTCGTGAATTGGACTGAGCAACAACTTGAAAATGATTCGGATTTTCATCGGAAAATCATCTTCAGCGATGAGGCTCATTTCTGGCTGAATGGCTTCGTCAATAAGCAAAATATGCGTTATTGGTCATACAGCAATCCACATGTAATCCATGAGTCATCATTGCATCCCGAAAAAATTACGGTTTGGTGCGGTTTATGGGCCGGCGGCGTCATTGGGCCGTACTTCTTCCCTGATGATCAAGACCGGCACATTACAGTGAATGCCAATCGCTACCGTTCAATGATAACCGTATATTTTTGGCCCCAATTGGATAATATGGACTTGGAGGACATGTAGTTCCAACAGGACGGCGCCACAAGCCACACAGCGAATGCCACAATCAATTTATTGGAAACCAAGTTTGGTGAACGTGTTATCTCACGAAATGGCCCAGTCGATTGGCCGAATCGGTCGTGCGATTTTACGCCGTTACATTATTTCCTGTGGGGCTACGTCAAGTCTATGGTCTATGCCAACAAGCCAGCGACGATTGATGAACTTTGTACGAATATCGAACGTGAAATTGCAGCAGTATCGGCCGATTTATGCTTGAAAACCGTCGAAAATTGGGTTCAGCGTCTGGACTTCTTCAAGCGTGCCTGTGGGGGCCATGCAAAAGAAATCGAGTTCCATACAAAATGGCACCGAACGTACTTTCACAGGAATAAAGAATTCATTGGTATCTAAAACCGGTTTTGTTTTACTTTTTACTTTTGTAGCGCTCTTATTGAAAAAGCCGTTATATAATTGTGACAATATTACGATGGACGTACATACTACATACGTACATATGTATTTCGGTAGCAAATATCCATCGGACGTTTTTGGATAAACGTCTTTGGACAACGCTCTAGTTTAAGACGGACCTTTAACAAATTGCATTATGTTTGTACATATGTACATATGTAATTACACCTAATCATAAAGAATGTGAAATTCATAGCATCTCCTAGTAGCGTTTGCAAAAGCATTGTTACATACGTATGTACATACATAAATATTTTTTATTTTCTTATGCCTTTCTTATGACAGTCATCGATCGGCTTGTATACCTTGTAAACCTGTTCGTATTTGTAAACCTGTTCATAGTATACTATCAATGAAACCTATTCATACAAGACAATGAAACTTGTTCATACCATCAATGAAACATGTTTATACCGTCAATGAAACGTGTTATACCATCAATGAAATATGTTCATACAAGCAATAAAACATATTCATACCATCAATGAAACATGTTCATACCATCAATGAAACATGTTCATTGCATTAATGAAACATGCTCATAGCATCAATGAAACATGTTTATAGCATCAATGTAACATGTTCATTACATCAATGACCATATTTCATTACACCAATGAAACGGTTTATAATATCAATGTAACATATTTCTTTAATACAATGATAATGTTTCATTCTGGTTAGACAGTTTACATTAATTTCCGGTCTATGAAACATTTTTCGTTTAATGTAACATTGTTCATAGCATTAATGAAGCCCGACATTGACTCAAAAACAATGACACTTTCATTGTTGCAATGTAAGAATTCATTAATGGTATGAAGGTTTTTCTTTCAGTGAAGAAGTACGGACCGATAATGTCGCCAGACTATAATCCAGACCAGACAATGACATTCTGTACATGCATTGCCACTTGGTAATGATTGGTATCGTCCTAAATCCGGCAATGCATGTTGATGTACCCATTTATTCAAAAATGGGTGACGTCGCAAAACGAGAGCACAGCGCTGCTTGTTTTGTCTCTATTGTCGGAAATATAATTAACAGTAAAATTAAAAAAAAAAAAAATGCTGTCTCCTACTTCTACTGAAAACCTACTAGAACTGTTAAAATCTGCCTGTACCTATTGGACATCCCCTTATTTATTAAGGGCGTTGTAGCACTTTTGAGATTTTTCTGATCGTTTTCGTTATTTGGCGCGTGTACTTTTTGTGTACTTCGACAGCGCGTTTCGCTCCTTCAGAGTTGGCATCACTGGTATGTACGAACATAACAATGTATAGGAATAAACAAAAAATATTAAGCAAGAAAATAATGACACATGTTCTTGCACTGGTCTTTAAATAATTTTAAGTATTAATATTATTTAAATGTAACGTCATCATATGATTGAACGCTGTTTTTTATTTTCCAATGACAGATTTACTAATGTGTTCATAGAAATCGAACTCACATCACCCGTGAGGTCGAACAGTCATTGGATTTTTTTTTGTACTTCTTGCTCGCTTACAATGAAATTTCACACAGATATAGTTGTGATATTGTGTTATCGAATTTACAAACTGGGATCTCACAGACCACACTGCAACAGAACAGGTGGCACCGAAATTGTATAACCTCGGACATCAGAAACATTTCATGGGCTGGCAATCTTTGCATTTTATTTCTATGAGGGCAGTTTGACAACTCCATGAATTTTAAATAAAATATATTTTATTTTATTGTCTTAGCTTGACGCATTCAGTCCATCGTTTCTCCTATTGTTTTATTCCTTCTTAATAATAGCTTTTCTCAAGATCCTCACATTAGGCGTATGTTTCAATGATGAAGCTGTCTCTAATCTCTTCAAGGAATGTAATGGGAAACCATTTGTTTTTTCAGTGATGAGCCATCCATTCGATCTAAATCGTTAACCACCGAACCATTTCTTCAGTTTTAGAAAGCGAGTGTAATCAATGCAGCCTAAATCTGGAGAATATGATGAATGAGGTGCAGAGCAGTTCGTAGCTCAATTTATGGAGTTTTACCATGACAACTACACACCTGTGCACCAGTGCTTTTTCATGGAAGAAAACCTTATAAATAAAATAAAATAAATGGTTTCCCGTTACATCCCATGAAGGTATTAGGGTGTCTTCTCACAACCAGTGAGCTGTGCACTTTCTAGTTTTACACTCACTGATGGGACCACCTACAGTTTTACACCATTTCCGAACGGTATTTTGAGAAGCTTTTTCATAGCTTTTTCATTCCCAGTATCTAAAATCAAACCGATGATTGTACTTGGTGCTGGGCCAAAGTCCAAATACTACTACTCTGACTGCAGTAACACAAACCATGAAACATGGTGGTGAATCCAAATACTATAGGAATGTATTACGAAGAATGGAGTAGGTCCTCTGGTTAAAAATACAAGGTATTATGAAAACAGAACAATATCCTTTAATTCTGCAAAATCAAGTTACCAGCTACTATTGTAAACAAAACGGGTCTTGCTACTGAAAGAGTGACTCCTCAGCATGACAACGGCCCAAAACCTCAAAAATCGACAGTTGGCCAGATTTTTATGCTACGCCAAATCCTGGAGAAGACCCACGAAAAACAAAGCGACACCTATCATCTATTTGTCGATTATAAGGCGGCTTTCGATAGCCCGATATCGTAGAGAATGTCTACGCCCTTACAGGATGACCTCGTCCAAAACCAAATCCGCAGTGAATATTCGTAAGGATCTTACCGAACCTTTCGAAACTAAGCGAGGCCTCAGGCAAGGCGACACCCTATCGTGCGATCTCTTTAACATCTTAATGGAGATCATTATGAGAAAAGCTGCATTCAACATGAATAAAACCATCAGCAGCAAAATTTACATGCTGCTCACGTATGCTGATGATATAGATATCATTGGGCGCCCAGTTTTACTGCGGTGTTTTCGACAATTGAGAAGGAGTCAGCAAAACTGGGTCTGACGGTAAATGAGGACAAGACAAAATTAAATTTCAACGAACAGGGCCTCCCGGCGATTAGACCAAAGCGTGAACGTTGATAACCGTTAGAATTTCGAGGTGGTGGACGAATTTATATACTTCGGATCTGTCGTAAACAAAAACAACAACTTCAGCCTTGAGATCAAGCGTAGAATTGTGCTTCTGAATAGATGTTATTTTGGGCTAATCAAGCACTTTACAGATAAAACCCTCTCTCGAGTAACAAAAGTCCAACTATACCAGACTCTCATACAACCTGTCTTGCTTTATAGCGCAGAATTCTGGGCCCTATCGCAAGCATACGAAACATCAGTAGAAGTCTTGGAGAGAAAAATACTCCTAAAAATTTATGGTCCTATAGTGCACAACGGCGAGTATCGGCGACGTATGGATCATGAGCTGTAGGAGCTATATGCCTCCATTGACATAGTTAAGCAGATCAAATTAACGCGATTGCGCTAGCTATGCCAATTCAGTAGAATGGATGAAGACGAACCAGCACGAAGGGTTTTCGAAACCGAACTCGAAGGAAGACGAAAAATAGGGAAACCCAAACTCCGCTGTTGGGATCAGGTTGTCGAATCTCTGCTTACACTTGGTACTGCCAACTGGAGGGATAAGGCCAAAAATCGAACTGGTTGGCGAAATATGTTATTTTCGTTTTGCAAGGTGCCTGGCCCCTCGGGGTTGTTCGTGACCGGATAAGTAAGTAAGAAATAATTGTTTTTGTTTTGTCATAACTAGAGCGACGCCAAAAAGTATTGAATAGTATGATGGTACAAATAAATGGTAGAAGCACTAGACCAGCTGATTTTACCTTTTTTCTGGAGTGAGTTTTTCTCTTATGTCAAAGTTTGTTTACTTTTGTTTGTATACAACTACCGTTCGCCTACAATTGCTATTTCTGAAATGTTTTCTCCGTAAAACTCACATAGAAACGTTTTAATTTGCATACTTCAACACTTTAAAAATATCAAATAAAACACGAATTTTGTAAAATGGCACTTTTCCAATTTTGCATACATTTTCATTATTTTTCAATCAGCTGAGTTGACACAATACAGGCACTGAGCAAAAACAAAATGCCTGTTGTTTTTGGCCGGTTGTATTTGTTGTCGTACTGCATCTACCATTATATTTCTATCATGAATAGTATAGAGAATAAGTTCCGCTCTCATATTGAGAGTCTGAGTAAAAGAGTATAAACGAGTGTTATTCTCTTTATAGAATATTTCAATATAAATGCACCATTTCGACAATGTTATTACATAAAGCAATACAAAAAGCATAAATGTTTCAAACGGCATCAATGTTTCACATCAAAATTATGAATGGAACAATTTATGACAAAAAGAGGGTAATACGTTTTGAATCATTCGCCAGATGTCGCCAGTGCTTTTGAGTCATACAATTCTTTCCAAGAGTTCTCTATTCAATACTCTTTGGCGACGACGACCTGCTTGTTTGTTCGTTGCCGCTACATCAATACCATCAAACCTATTTTCAAGCAGAGACTACTTTTATACAACAACCACGTATGTGATGCTAACGCTGTGTATTGTTTGCATGTGTTCACTTTGATAGATTGCCCTACCCGTGCCTATAGATGTTAACACATCAAAAGCGTAACAATATGATATTGCAAAGCGGATGAATTGGCGAAACTAGTTACTACTTTACTGATTGTACGGAAATTTCTCACAACCAGTGACCTGAGGGCTTTCCGAATTTACACTCACTGATTGAGACCTACAGTTGTACAGCGCATCCGAACGGTATTTTGAGAAGCTATTTCATGGCTAAATACCAGATAGTGTTTGCACGAGCCGATAACACTACCATTGCACCATCGATGGTGGTAAATAACTGGTAAATGACTTTATTTATAAAGGTTGGTCCGACCATAATGCACGATGTTAATTGTGAGTCACACCTTAACGTCAAGTTTTTTGCCCAACTTAATTTGACATTTCTTTGTTTCAGTGTTTGACAAATTCAACCATGGAGAGGTACCCAATTGAGCAGCGCTTTAAGATTGTTAAAGCCTTATACGAAAATGGGCGTTGAAATCAAAATGCATTTAGTGCACTTCGTGATTTTTTGGTCACCATGATAACGGACGTCTTGTGTCCAGAAATTGAGAATATGTACGTGGTTCCACCAGGATGGTGCAACTTTCCACACAGCCAACGAAACAATGCCTCTTTTGCGCGAGAAATTCATGTCCGTGAAGATTAATTCCGAATTTAACTAGCAAAGACACAAACCACATTCATTTATAGAACTCTGTTAACAGGTTAACAGACATCTGTTAATGCGGTCAAAAAGATATATATATCAATAGAAGAGATGTTTCAACGATCGGAGCATTATATATACACGTAAATTAAATATTAAACTAATAACATTATATTATTAACAAAAATTTCGCGCCCAAACAAAAACAGCTTTGTAAAAGGGCTATTGTCCTCGCATAAAAATGTATGCATCTGGGAAACATTTAGAAAGATTATTACGAAACAAGGAATTCTCCCGTGCTCTCACATACCACGTTGGAAAGGTCTTTAAATACACTTGCAGAATATGTAATCAGAATGTGCAAAAAGTCCTTCGAAGGATCGAAGTATTTGAAATTCGCTTCAGACACCCAACAAATATTTTCGCCCATTGTGCGAAAACAAGGAATTCTCCCGTGTTCTCACATACCTCGTTGGAAAGGTCTTTAATCTTATCTAAGATTTTGTTTCGGCGTAACGAATTGTTCCTTTGTGTATAGCAACGATAAAATATATTCATTGCAGAAATGAACCAATTTTCGTTGCGGGGATGAATATGTATGTTCGCTCACTGCAGATGCAATTATTTAATGAGTTGACAACAATTTCACTCATACGACGAGTATGTTCCCTCAGTGTGTTGCAGTTGATACCCACACTTATCAATTTGTGGTGGATTAGAAATATTTGGGAACTAAACATGAGTTTCTTTAATATTTTTCAGTCAATAATGTGCAAATTGAAACAGTGCAAAATTCGGAAAAGCTATGATTTGTATAATCTGCCAAATCTTGTTCCCAAATTCCTTCAGTTTGAAGATTTAACTGAATATAACGCCTTTTCGAGCTAAAAAAGAGCCAAAGAACATCTCATTTGGGTGTTTCAATTAGGGAATTCACAAGGTGTACTAAGGTTGTAGGTTGTAAGAAAATATAAGACCTCCAATAGCACATATGTGAAAACCCTGTCGTAAATGCATATACTAAAATCCAAGGCGTATTGAAGAAGGTGGTGGCATTAGATCAAAGTGTATTTATATCAAGTGGAAGCATTAGGCGTTGTTGTAATTGTAGTCAAAAACAACAGGCATTTGGTATTCATTTCGTACCGACGGTGTGTCAAACTGTGCATGTGCGTATACCAAGAATAAAAGTAAACAAGCATGTACACAAAACAAAATACCCATGAATTTGACAGTTGCTAGGTACAACTTCATGAAAATACTGAAATCAGCTGTGCTACGTTAATGCTTCCATTTGATATAAATACACGTTGCACTAGATGTTATTGGGTGACTTCTAATTAATTAAATTGTCAAAATCAGCTGATTGTGAAAAGGGTATTCAGCAACCCGTCTATCCCAGAAACCGGGTTTTCAGTTCTTTCGAAAGTGCAGTTTTTGAAACAGCTGTGACAACGGTTATTTTTAATATAAAAAATACAAAAAATTTTCTTAGAAAAAACATAAATTATGTTAATTCATGATTCTATTTATTATTTTCTTTTCAAAATTTCACACACATTTGCATTTAATAGTAGTAATAAGGAGCAGGTCGACTTTATGTCTTGTTGTCGCATCAAAAATTTTATGGGGAGGGGGTAGAACACACGATTTTCAGCCTAAAATGTTAAATACAAAAGGAGTTATTTTATATTTTAGGAGTTTTGGGCCTATAAAGTCCGGATAAAGGGGAGTTTTTTTCGCACGATTTTTTTTTTGTCGGACGATTATTTTGTATTTCGCGTCGTCCGGCCGGGCTCAGGGATCAAGGAGAGAAATATACCTCTGTTCCTTAATTTGCATTTCTTGCTTTTTGTGATTTTAGGAAAATGTAAAAACTATTTTCGATAACTTGAATATTTTTGTCTGTTTTATTTATGACCAACCATTTTTCAATTAGAAAAATATTCATGACTTGTAAGCTTGTAGTATGAATTTCTCATACATTAACCGAAAACTAACAAAAATCGAGCATAAAACTTCAAATTCAAATAAACGTAACTGACACTAGCACGGTCTTCAAAAATGCTATACCACGGAAAAAATACAACTCTGTGATATAGATTAAAACTCACCTCAAAGCACTGCAACAATGCGAGAATGCATGAGGAAAAGAAGAACATGGTGGAAAAATGGTGTCTGTTCTTGTTGTAGGAATTATAGGCCTTTCAATGATGTTGATACTTAGGGATCTTCGATCGATACCGTGAATTGCAATTGCAGAATTGAGTTTTTAAATGGGGGAATCCAGCTAAAAAAAAAGGCACTTTTGGAAGTGACATGTCTCTGATTTCGATGAAAATTGGTGGAAAGGGAGACTATCATAAGAGAAAATTTTCCACACAATTTTTAGTTTTTTGGAATTTTTTTGTGGCGTTTATTGACCAAAAACCACGTTTTTCACATATGTTTCTTTTGATAATAACTAACTTAAACAACTTAACTTAAAATTTTGAAATTTCTCAGGCATATTCAGAACAGAATTGGTATTAGAAAAAAAGTGAAAAGCAAAAATAGATTTTGCAAATTCTTTAAAAAATTACGTTTTTTCTCAAAAAACTCTGTGTAGCGAAAAAGACCCATCCTTCGAAAAATCCGAAAAAAAATATATGTGAAAGCTACGTCTTTTATGAACATTTTCCCGTTTTCCGCATGTCTATAGAGCAAAAAATGAGAAAGTTATGGGCCTTTTGATAATAACTCGAAAACAACTTAACTTAAAATTTTGAAATTTCTCAGGCATATTCAGAACAGAATTGGTATTAGAAAAAAAGTGAAAAGCAAAAATAGATTTTGCAAATTCTTTAAAAAATTACGTTTTTTCTCAAAAAACTGTGTGTAGCAAAAAAGACCCATCCTTCGAAAAATCCGAAAAAATATATGTGAAAGCTACGTCTTTTATGAACATTTTCCCGTTTTCCGCATGTCTATAGAGCAAAAAATGAGAAAGTTATGGGCCTTTTGATAATAACTCGAAAACAACTTAACTTAAAATTTTGAAATTTCTCAGGCATATTCAGAACAGAATTGGTATTAGAAAAAAAGTGAAAAGCAAAAATAGATTTTGCAAATTCTTTAAAAAATTACGTTTTTTCTCAAAAAACTCTGTGTAGCGAAAAAGACCCATCCTTCGAAAAATCCGAAAAAAAATATATGTGAAAGCTACGTCTTTTATGAACATTTTCCCGTTTTCCGCATGTCTATAGAGCAAAAAATGAGAAAGTTATGGGCCTTTTGATAATAACTCGAAAACAACTTAACTTAAAATTTTGAAATTTCTCAGGCATATTCAGAACAGAATTGGTATTAGAAAAAAAGTGAAAAGCAAAAATAGATTTTGCAAATTCTTTAACAAATTACGTTTTTTCTCAAAAAACTGTGTGTAGCAAAAAAGACCCATCCTTCGAAAAATCCGAAAAAATATATGTGAAAGCTACGTCTTTTATGAACATTTTCCCGTTTTCCGCATGTCTATAGAGCAAAAAATGAGAAAGTCTGTAGGACAACCTCAGTAATATCTATATGAAAAAATTTCTAAAAATTCTAAACAAGTTAATATTTCTGACTCAAATTAATGAATATAGTTGTTTCCATCTATTACCAGCTTTATACGAAGTAATTTTTTATGAAATTCGTGTGAAATTAGTCTATAATGAGTAAACCAATATCACAATAGAATGCTAACTTCTTAATGTCAATATTATTGAACATCGGGGATATACATCATAGATTGTTCTGTATAACCCTTCAGGTTGCACAATTCGTGTATCGTCTATAGGCCGCATTCAAATTTGATCAAAAATTTCATAAAAAATGCCCTCGTGTAAAGCTGGTATATGTCTCTAAGTATGTATGGATGTATGGATGATATTCTTTGACACGTATTGCAAAAACGGGGAATCCCCAAATAAACAAAGAATAGAAAAAATAACATTTACGAAATGAGGACGTTCAATTTTGTTGCTAAAATACTGTGTTTTACATCGCGTAAGCATAATGATCTCTTTAAAAAAAGAAGTTTGCTGGAATCCATTTGGAACATGCACTTCAAGTGTTAATCAATTGAGAAAAATATCCGAAAAAAATAAAAATAAATTTGAGTCTGTTCCCGAAAATGCTGTTGTTTGCTTAAAGTGTAGGCTTGTGATTGGGAAAATGGATTCGGTCGAATCTGAAGATGCAATTGATTGCTGCTTCGAACCAGCAAGCCCACATGGAAGTAAACTAAAGTTGAATACCGCTCTTGTTTCCCTTGACGAACCCGAAATTGATGACAAAAGGTAAATATATTTTGCATTTTATTCTTCTATATTATTGGATATTTATGTTTAATAGACTTTACAAGTCTCGGTATGTTACGGAAAAAGTAGAAACAGCACAGCAAAGCATCAAGAGGAAGTTTGAAGAGGTTTAAAAGTTAAAAATATCCACCAAGCAGGACGTTAAAGTTAAGGCTTATGGCGAAGTTATGACCACGCTCGAAAAAAAGTTTAAGGCTGAAGACACTTCGCGGTAATATTATAAAATGACAATTTTGAAAAGTTTATAGTAAATCATTGTTGAGGTTTCATTATATTCCATTATAGGGACGATAAGTAACGTATTTTAACAAAAAAATTTGGCTGCTCCAAAACGTTAATAGCTAAATGCAAGACGCAAAAAAATGAAAAGGGAATTGCGCAATTAAAACCAGTGATGGCGAAAAAGTAATGGTTCAAAAAAGGCTCGTTTATTGTAATTTACGAGAATTGTACCAATTATTTACACTTCAACATCCCGACTGCAAGGTTGGATTTTCCAAATTCGCTGAGCTGCGCCCAGTACAATGTATTTCAGCAGGAGCTTCCGGAACTCATACAGTTTGTGTGTGCGCAATTCATCAAAACACTAAGCTTATGATTGAAGGTAACAGAAATGCTTTGCAACATTAGGGTTGGTTTAAAAGTTTAAATTTCATTGTTTCATCAATTGCAAATCAAAAATTGTAGGTGGTAATTTGAAAGAAGTTACGAAATCGTGGAATGCTCCTATTGATGGTAAACATGCGTTGAAGTTGCTACTTGGACAGCTTATATGCTCCATTCCAAATGAAAAGTGTTATGGCGGCCAATGTTCTTCTTGCCCAAGCAAAAGCTGTCTGAAAGAGAAATTAGTAGAAGCTTTTGCTAACGATTTCAACATTGACACTATAATCTATAAGCAATGGATTTCCACGGATAGGTAAAAACTACTTCGATTCAAACTTTTTTCACCAAATTTGACATATTATCTTTTATTTAGGTGCACCTTAAAAACTCTTATTGAAAGTAAAGAAGAATTTATTTCATCTTTAATGGAAAAATTAACGAAATTGCTAGTGCATGATTTTGTGGCAACACAACAGTCCCAGTATTTTAAGAACTGCAATGATTCCTTAAAACCCGGCGATTTCATCGTGACGCTCGACTTTTCCGAAAATTACGCGTTCGTTGTACAAGAATCTGTTCAAGGATTCCATTGGAACAATAACCAAGCAACAGTCCACCCCTTCGTTATATATTATCAAGGTGAAGGAACAACAAAAGTGGAACATATCACCTACGTTGGGGTTTCAGACTGTCTTGAGCATGATACTGTCGCTGTTTTTATGTTCCAACAAAATATGATATAGTTCTTAAAGCAAAAATTTCCTATTGTCAACGCAATCAAATACTTTTCGGACGGCGCACCACAACAATATAAAAACAAAAATTTTTTTATTAATATCCTTCATCATTATGAAGATTTTGGGATATCTGCTGAGTGGAATTACTTTGCTACAGCACATGGAAAAGGAGCTTGTGGGGGGGGGGGCTCTGAAACGTGTAGCCAGACGATACTCTTTGCAGCAAGGAACCAGAAGCGAAATTTTGACGGCAGAGCAATTCTTCATATGGGCAAATGAACATTTGGAAAATTATAATGTGCAATTTTACTCAACAAATGACTATGACTCAGCTGCATTGTTTTTAAAGGATAGGTTCAAATTGTGCAAAACAATCAAAGGCACGCTTGGATATCACCACGTTTTACCTTTGAATAGACAAGAATTATTGGTAAAAAAAACTTCAAACGCAACAATATCGAAAGTTTTTAAATACTAATACCTTGATTTTGTTTTTGCTATTATAATGGGTTCGATTTTTGAAAATACCAAATATTTACAATCAAATAAATTGCAAAAAATTACTCATTTATCTTTATTTGTTTGTTTGGAAATCCCTAATTTTTGCAGTATGTGTCAAAGAACGTAGAAGTATATACATACATACATATGAACATAGATGGAAACAAAAATGTCCAAATTAATAATTTCACTTTTTTTCTAATACCAATTCTGTTCTGAATATGCCTGAGCAATTTCAAAATTTTAAGTTAAGTCGTTTTCGAGTTATTATCAAAAGAAAAATATGTGAAAAACGCCACAAAAAAATTCCAAAAAACTTAAAATTTTGTGGAAAATTTTGTCTTATGATACTCTCCCTTTCCACCAAATTTCATCGAAATCAGAGACATGTCACTTCCAAAAGTGACTTTCTTTAGCTGAATTCCCCCATATATACGATTGATGATCAACCGATGGTATCAATTCAGGCACAGTAGTTAGGCATCTGATGATGAACTTGTCACGGAGTTCGAAACTAGTCATGCCAGTGAGTGTGTGTTGAATTGAATTGTATATTATTTCCAACAAAAACTAACCATTTTTCAATTAGAAAAATGTTCATGATCATGTTCAAGCTTGTAGTTTGAATTTCTCATACATAAACAAAAAATTGTCGATAATTTTTCAAAATTTGAACGGCCGATATTGCCATTTTCGATAACTAAGCAAATTCCTTTAGACGCTTTTGAATACATAGTAGACCCCCGCATATCCGAATTTTGGAGGCCCATAACTCCTAATATAGAATTTCACCCAAACTTTTATATCTTACATTTTCACATTAAAATTATATCTTCTACCCCACCGGTGGACCGGTTTTCAGTTTTTGATTACTGTAATTGTGAGGCGAATATAAACAAACTCGATAAACTGTGTTGGTGCAACCATCTTCTTCATTACGCCTTGCTACAATCTGAAAAATTCATTAAATGGTAAACAAATGGTATCAGCTGATCGCTTAGTATACCGCAAAAATATATCTGCAAAAGTTGTAATATCGTACAACACTTTTGTATGAAAAAAATGCACTACAGTTGTACAACTGTGTTCCTTCCCATCATACCGAACCCCCTTTAGTAAAGGGTACAACAAATGATAATTGACTGTTGTATCACAAATATGACTTTTTAGCGTCATCGTGTTGTCTTTTTCCTTTAGAAGTTTAAATGTAATATCATCATTCAAAACGAGGACAGCGGCCAAAACGACAGACATTCAGTAAACCGTCGACCGAATCAGATCCCTTTAATGTGAAACACAATGACATCAAATCAGATTTCTTCACCTGTTGTACAGTTAGTTATCATGCACAATGACAATTCTGTGTCAGCATTGACTTTTATTTAATATTTTATTTATTAAACCCGCGACGTCAGGCTCTGGCACTGGCACTGTCAGCCAATTCGGTTACATTGGTATTGGTATTGACACAAGAGTTTTGAGCTGCATCCGCAAGGCACCACAAAATAACATCCTCCTGTTTTTTATAGGTGTGTTTGAGTGGCTGTGTGTGTGTGTGTGTGTACAAGCATTATTTGAGGTTAATTTTTTGGCTTTACGCCGGATTCACTTTCATTCATGAGGGTTTTTATGCGGTAAATAAATATTGTATACTCGGGATATTGTGTCTGTGTATGTGGTCCATTGTGTCATGGTCGCAACATATTTAATGTGATTTTATTTCCGTTCCACTGTCAGTCGAGTGATATAGTACATACATTCGCATGTTAATACGACTATGTATGCTTAACTACATATACATGTATACAAACTTACATATATCATAATATAATTGACGCAGTTGCCTGGGGTAGGCCAAGGCATTTAACTGTTTGTAAATAAATTACGCAAAACAATTGACATGATTGTGTTGGTTGTAAAGATTTATTTAAAGGTAACAAAATTGAAAATTCTCATAAATTGTTTTCGGTTGACTTTTGTTCATGTGCCGTTTCAGATGCAGGTAATGAATGTATTATAATAAACAGTCATATTGTACAACGGCATTTACTTAGTGACCCGCCAAACATAATTTTATGACAATTTATGTATATATCCTATACAAGTACACTGAAAGAAACCCGCTTCGTCGCAGTAATGAATAATTTTCGTTAATTTTGCTCATTGCTGCAATGGAGAGTACCGTGCATCTGAAAATATGGTTGTTGCTGCAACGAAAGATTTCACGGATTTTTTTAACTCATTTGGTTTATTTATATCATATTTTTGGTAACACTGCAATACTAAAAAGAATTGGTCGCGATGAATGCCGCGATAACAACGACTCGAGTCGATTGGTGCAAGGAAATGTTGAAAAAATGCAATGGCTGTGTTTCAAAAGGCGTGTATAAGATCAAGATTGGCGACGAATCATGGACCTATTCATATGAACCAATCGACTGTATTGGTCTTCCAAGAGGAGCAAAAACCAACAAAATTTGTTCGCAGACCAAACACTTCAAAGCAAATGGTGGCCTGCGTCCTTTCCGTAAAAGCACCGTAGAAAGTAAATTCAGAATGTCACACAACCATTAGTCTGCTACAAGTTTTTGGTGAACTAAGGATAACGAACCTCCATAGAAGAATCATTCTCCATCGCGACATCTCACATCTTCTGAAACAGTCGCATTTGGCCTGGAACTATTTGACTTGAGCCCCGACTTGGTACCTAAGGATTTCACTTTATTCCCGCACATTAAACACAAATTGCGTGGTCAACGTCTTCTGACGCCTGAAGAAGCACTTGATGCGTTCAAAACTCACGTTTTGGAGCCACCTCATTCGGACTGGCAAAAGTGCTTCGAAAATTGGTTCAAACGCAACCAACTATGTATCATACCTGGTGCAAATTAATTCTATGACAATTATTATTTGTAGTTTAATTTGAATTACTTTTCGAAATGTAAATTCAAAATAATTTCAATACCATTGGCAATTGCACTTAATTTCAAAGCATTTCCTTCATATCTGGCACTTTTGGTTTTCAAATATTTTATGCAGTACAGGTTTATGAATTCGAAAGTACTATGAGGCAATACCTATCAAAGCCACAAACCTCTACATATAAAATACTTTAAAAACAGAGTTGTCAGCAGTTAAACAAATTTAAAACCATTAAAAGCATTACCATATTTTCGCATCCGATTCCACAACCTGCATTTGCATTGCCTGAGCAAATGCAAATTAAACATTTTTAAATTGCCAACGTTGCTCCACAGATTTTAACATTAACATAACTCAAGAACAATTCTTCCGACTTTGTTAATGAACACACTACAAAGTTTTAAATTGAATTACTTCCAAGTTGTTCGAACATTATTTTCCTCTTATTGCTCCATTCCCCGGAGATATCTTAAAAGCTGTGGCGCAAATTTATGGGTTTCAGCCAAAATTGAATATATTCATTGCAGCAATAAACTATACTCATCGCATTCATGGAACATACTTACCACAAAAACGAAATATGTTCTTCGCATCAACGAAAGACATTTATCGCATCAATGCACATTTTTTTGCAACAACTTGCAAAATATAATCAAGATAGTAATGAAAGATATTAATTCGTTGCAGCAACGAAACATACTCATTGTAGCTATGAAACATAGTCCTTTCAGCAATGAACATATTTATTGCAGTAATGAAATATGTTAATTGCAACAATGAAATATATTTATTGCAACAACGAAATATATTCATTTATATATAAATATATTGATCGCATCAGTAGAACATATTCAAGGCAATAATGAATTATATTAATTGCATCAGCGAAACATATTCATTGTTACAGCGAAATATATTCATCGCAACAACAAACTATAATAAAACAATATTTAATGATAATCATTGCAGCAATGAAATATAGTCATGGCAGCAATGAAAGATATTCATTTCTGCAATGATATATACTTATTCAAGCAATGAAATATATTCGTCACATCAATCAACCATAAGTACTCGATAGTGTCGCCATCACTACGCGAGGTGGCCGTCGTCGAAAGAAATATAAGGTGGTCAGAGCAGTGATCGAACCCACGTTCTCATGTACAAGAGCACCACCGACCAGAGTAACAAAAAAAAAAAATAAAAATGGTGTCCCTTAACATCCCATGAAGGGATTGGGGAGAGCTTCTCACAATCAGTGAGATGTGCGCTTTCTAGTTTTATACTCACTAATAGGGACCTACAGTTTTACACCGGTTCCGAACGGTATTTTGAGAAGCATTTTCATGGCTTAGTACTCGATAGTGTCGCCATCACTAAGCGAGGTGACCGTCGTAGAAAGAAATGTAAGGTGGTCTGAGCAGGGATCGAACCCACGTTCTCATGTACAAGAGCCGCGCACACTAGCCATTGCACCACCGACGGCCACAAGAGTAACAAGCCGAGCGAATTTGAGCCGACTAGCCGCCGCCGCCGGCAATTTTTTTATACTCCGAGCCGCCGCCGATTTAATCGGCTAAAATAGGCTTAAAATATGAGTCGACTCACTCGAAGCCGCCGATTTTTTCGTTAGGTGTACTTAAAAACTTAAGTACTTTAATGTAACCAATAACGAATACCGAGATACTTGGTACTTGTACTCATGACGATTTGTACAACACTGTCTAACATGACAACAAGTTCCGTTATAAAACGAGAATGACAAACATATAAAAATAGTGAAAATGGCACAAAACTAAAACATAACCTGGCGTTTTATCAGAAATTGGTAAAACAGAAATAATATGCGAAAGAACACCCAAAAATTTGTCCATGCTACGGCGCCGGCTCCGAATGCTGGAATCATTTTGGGACCTTCTTCATTGGAGGCAGAACCTTTAAAATGGTTTATAGATTTTGTTTCCTTCTTAAAGCGTAATTTTAAGTTAACTTTTTTATTTTTCCTGTGAAACGTGTAAAACAAAGTAAATTTTGTTTCCGAGATTAAGTCGTTCCAATTTTTAAATAAAATATATGTACATACATATCTTCGCTGTTTATTATCGGATCGGCTTGTCATTGGGAAGATTATGTAAACCCCTTTGAAACAACGTCTAATTTTTCCGATTTCATTAACCCACTGTGGGCGGTTTCAGGTTTTGGTTCAAACTTTTTGGGAGAATACTTATGTCAAAATATGAACCATGGTACAATATGTCTCATTAACCCTGAAAACCCATATTATGCAATTTATTTCATCAAATCCGCGCGATTTTTTTTAAAATAATTTTTCAAAATGGGTGTTTTTCATCGTTCCTCATATTATTTACTTTTTAAACCCCGTCCCACCGCCTGCAGTTTTCCTAATAGTTTTGGAACAAAAAAAGTATCATCATCATCTGGTGTTTAAAATGTTAAAGAGACAATTAACACCGCAAATTAAAGCTTGAAATCTTACCTTCAGAATGTATTATACTTAGTATGGACATAAATACTGTTACTTATATTTTGGGCTATAAAACAAAAACTAATGAACGTTTTTGGATAATTTTTTTATATATATTATTTGGTATGTATTGTGTACAGTTTCCTTCAAATGTCCGCCCTTGGCCTTCGCGCACGCCTTAAGTCGCATTGGCCAATCATCAATAGCTACATGCACCTCATCCATTGGAAATGTTGGGGTTTCTTTTGTGGCAGACCATGTCCTTTAAAACTTTCCACAATTTGTAATCCAGAGGGTCTTCAGAGTATATAAAAGCTGGTAAATTGTTTCAAAGTAAAGTTTGTGTCGTTTTAGCCTTATGAGCTGGTGCTAAATCTTGCTGGAAAGTCCACGGCTGGTTTTGGAACAGGTAATTGTTAAGCGGCTTCACCACTGCTTCCAAAACGGGTTCTTCGTAAACTTTGGCCTATGTTTTGACGCATTGTTCACAGGAATTGCAAGTCAGTTACCCCACCAAATGAAGCACCCCACCAAACTATGACTTCAGCTGGATGATGACTCTTTTCGACCCGTGGGGTGAGCTCAGATACTTCTTTAGATAAGCGTGCATAAACCCTATCATTTTGCTTGTTAAATTTTTCCTGTACGGTAAAAATTTTTTCATCAGTAAACAAGATTTTTCTATGCAAGTTATCAGCGTACTTCAGCAAAATACGTTTGGGTTTTTCTATCCTATTTTGTAAAGTTGCAGTCAACAAATGTCATGTACGACGTTTTAAAGCTCCAAGTCCCAAGTCTTTTTTAATAACTCGACTCATATCTGCGATACGGTTTTCCTTATCTGACCACTCCATGGTGAAAATGTACACAATTTCAAACTCCCGCAACTGACTAACGCTATAGACGTTAACTTTCAAAAAACATATGATAATAAAAGGGTGTGTAAAATGGTACTATTCTAATGGGGTATGTTCAATTTAGTAACAATATTTATGTCCCTACTAAGTAAAACTATACACCTCACATGGATTATATTTTGACATAATGAAAATTTTTCGTAAAAACTTAGGACTAAACAACATAAAACTTTAAACCTCTCGACACGATCCTTTAGACACGATCCTTTAGATATAGACCTAAATACTTCAAATTGTATGTATAATACTTGAAAGGTGTATCTTGAAAACTATGCGTTTCCTGAAATTTTTAACTGTTTTTACACACCACGAGCAAACCTACAACTCTAAAAAAACAAAAAATTGGGCTTATGTGGTTAAAGTGCATTTGTTCTCAAAATTTGTACTGATTTACAAAAACTTTTATATTGTTCAACATTTTTATATCATAAATCCTCTCTCACATTTTCTGATAAAGATTTTTGTTTCGAATTTTATATATTTCCAAATAAAAATTAAGAAATACAAAATGAAACAACTATATATTTTAATATTAATTGGAAAATTTTACCTCAAGTTCTTATAAAAAAACAATCAAAATAAAATGAAAAAAGTATTGCCTCGCCATTTGTTATTTGAATTGCAAATGGCGAGGCAATACTTGAGTACAGTGAAATTTGAGTCTGTCTCAGGTAGGGTTGCCAGGCGGGCCTGATTTGGCCTGATTGTCAAGTTTTTTAATGCTCGTCAAGTGTCAAGTGAAAAAGTGATTTCTCAATGTTTTTTTGAAAGTTAATTTTTTTCCTCAAATTTATTCTAGCTACATATGTAATAATACTTAAAAAAAGTAAGTTTATATTTCTAAAAAACATATCGAAAGAGCATATTTTTACTATCAATACAACTAAGGACTAATATGATACATATTTTTTTCTGTGCAATTATAATTTAAAAAATATAGTTCTCTTTAGGTATGTACAATTATAATACAAGTGCCAACACTGATATTTACCCCATTACTCAACACTGCACACTGGAACAGATTGAAAAAATGACCGGACAAAATTCCAAAAATCGGAGCAGTAATCCAGATAAAATAAGTTACTTAAACAGTGGCCAATTAACCACTGAGGTCGAAAATTAACTGTTTTGAAGGTTCCATGCACGTTGTTGATCAGGCAAGGGGCCCAAAGTTGAGTATTGTTTCAATACATGCATGCAGGCTAATTTTGGGTTATTTTTAGTAGATGTGTGTTATATGAAGGTTATGTTTCTGGTTGTTTTAAACTCTTTTTATTGATTTTGTGTTATAAGAGCTACGAAAATGTATATTAAGTTAATTTAATTTACTTAAGGTTTCTAGTTCAATTGCAATGAAAGTAGTTGTCTAAAAATATTAAATTTTTTAATCTTTGTGGACCGCCAAAAAGTAGCACCAACTAGGAACACCGCGCGATTTTCACTTCTGAATACTTTGGACCCTAACCGAAGTCACTGATTTTATTTCGTTACCCTTTACTACCATTTGCTGAAGAAATTTTTTTTTTTAAACTTTGCTCTAGTTTTTGATTTCAAATTTAAATATAAATTACTTGTGTAAGAATTGATTCTTTTCAGTGTAAATTCAAATACATTACTGTGTCGGAATTTAGGTCTGGCAATACCATAAAATGTCAAACTAAAATTTCGAAATTTCAAACTAAAATTTTGAAAGTTCCGAGGACGACGATGATGAAAATGTCGAACGTAATGATATAGATTTTTTTTAAACGAAGTTTTTTTTTTGTGGTCCCAAATAAATTTTGTATGGTTACGAAACAAACTACTCAAACTTTTTATTTACTTTATAATTCGTAATAAATTTGGTAGAAAAGTTGAAAACGGTAAACCTTGTTAAGAAACGAAATTTTATGTGAAAAGGTAAAATTACACATGCTCTTCCCTCCGTTAGGTTAGTTATCGAAATCCTGATCGAAAAATGTTTGCCAAAAATTAAATCGGGCCATCCGAAAGCCTATGAAACGATACCCATAACGTTTTTGAAGAGCTGAGTTGCAATACGTACATTGAAGTTTTTGGAAATAAAAAGTGAGTTTTTTTTTTTGGTTGTTAATTTGTTTTAACGATTATATTATTTGCAGAATATTCTATTGTGATACGTTGTATTAGTGAAAATATAACAAAAATGCTAGAAGGTAACGAAGATGCTGGACCATCAAAAAAAACCAAGATACATATACTGTTTACTTGGATAGATGGCATGTGGCACCAGAATATTCCAATTGGATACAAAAGAAAGATCAATACACTGCATTGTGTAAATTATGTCAGACAGAAATTTCAATAAAATATGAAGGGAGCTGGGCATTAAATAGATATATGAAAACTAAAAAACATGCCAAAATCGTATTGTCGCAAAAAAATGTCCCGGAGCATTTCGAATTTCACTGTTTCAGCAGAAACTACAATTGAAACACAAATTGCACGGGCTGAACTATTATGTGTATTTCATAACGTATTACAGGGCCTCAGCTATAACAGCTTAGATTGCCAAATGAAAATGAGTTCTACTATATACTGCCACAGTAAAATTGCCAACAAAATAACATGTGGACGTACAAAATCAGCAGCTATAACAAGAAATGTTTTGGGTCCATATTCGCAAGAAAAAGTTGCTAAAGCCTTAAAAGAATGTTGGTATTATTCCGTAAGTAGCGATGCTTCAAATATCGGTAACGTAAAAACCTATCCGTATGCTGTACAATATTTTGATCCCGGAACTGGGATACGTAAACAAATTTTAGATTTTTACGAAGATCCTGATGAAGCATCTAAGGATATATTTGGTAATATGTATTGTTAGAATTACAAATGTTAATAAATTAAAAATTGAACAAATTACATCGTATAGTGTTGATAACGCAAATGTTAATTACGGTTTATATAATTCTGTAATTCAAAAACTTAAAAATGAAAATAGCCAAATTAAAAAAACAAATTGCAATTGCCATGTAATTAATAATTGTATTAAAAATGCTCCTAACGCTTTAACTGTTGACGTCGAAAACATTGTAATCAAAATATATAATGAATTTAGCTCTTCGAGTACAAAAATCTCCTTCGACATGTGCCTACAAGATGGCTTTCACTTCTGCCAGCAATTGACCGTTTGTTATATTCTTGGCCGGCAGTAAAAAGATATTTTCTACAAAAAGGCAACAAAAATTGTCTAAAAGTTCTTTGGGAATTCGTAGCACATGCAATTTCCGACATAGAACTTACAAATGAAGATGATGAATGCACAATTGAAGGTTTATCCGACGCATATTTATATTTCATTCATAATGTGATGCACGAGTTCCAAGCTGCTACATTAGTTTTAGAAAGTGACTCCTGCACAATTGTAGAACTACATAACGTAATGGCCAATCTTATGAACAGTATTCAAAGCCGTATGAATGATAATTTTTATGGAAGCAAAGTTGCTACAATTATGAAATCCCTTTCCCCTGATGAAATAAGTACTTTCAAGTTCGAAGCAAATGAGTTTCTTAAGAGCGCTACCAGTTATTTAGCTGAACGGTATGATTTTGGAGAAACATCAATATACAATCAAATTTCCTGTTTAAATATAAAAAAGTCCCTTCTGACTTGGAATAAGCTGTTAGAGCTTCCGAAATTATTAGGTATTTCAAATGACATTGACAATGATAAACTGTATGCCGATTACTGTGTTCTTCGAGAAGTTTACGATATTTTACCAAAAGATATACCAAATGATAGAATATGGTCATATTTTTTAAAAAAGTGTGTAGAAAGCAATCTTCAAAATTTAAAAAAGTTGGTCTCATTTCTGTGTTTCCTATCCCAAAAAGCAATGCCTTTTGTGAAAAAGAATTTAGTGTTCTAAATAATTTATATACCAAAGATAGGAATAGAATGTCCTTCGATCTAATAAAAGCCGAACTACACTGTGTGTAATTTTTTAAGTCATGGCAAAATAACCATATACGGACACCACTACGTGATAAAAGACTAAAAAAAAAAAGACCCGTGTTTCATAATTTTTCCCAAAGTCATGCACTTTTTTTTTATGGGCCGCCAAAGATTTGGGGCCTCGGTATCATATCTTGCAAACCGTTCAGAATTTCGATTTACTCTCTGAGGCAAAGTTGTAGCTCTTGTCATAAAGAACAAAAATTGCAAACATATAAAATCAAAAAAACTTCACCTTCCAGATCAAAATCGCAAAAAACTTAAAAAAATTCGATTTTTTTTACCTTTTTTCCCGTGTTCAGGTCCATAGGTAGCAAACCGTTCAACCGTTCGGAAACAACTTTTATGACAAGAGCTACAACTTTGCCTCAGAGAGTATGTATATACTAGGGTAACTATCAATTAATCATTATTCGGTTAATCGATTAATCCTGCTATAAAATTAACCGAACATTTTAATAATTAAATTTTTCGATTAACGATTAACTCGAACTAATCATAGCGATTAATCGATTAATAAAATATAAGTAAGTGTTTATGGCAAATAGTCCGTCTTGAAACACTCCTACAATGTGGCAACTCATATGAAATTCTGAACGGTTTGCAAGATATGAGCCTGAGAAAATGATCACATTTTTACGAAAATGATACCGAGGCCCCAAATCTTTGGCGGCCCATAAAAAAAAAGTGCATGACTTTGGGAAAAATTGGGCGACACGGGTCTTTTTTTTTAGTCTTTTATCACGTAGTGGTGTCCGTATATGGTTATTTTTTTTCGTGTTGCACTGTGCTATTAATAAGAATAAATTTTAATGAGGATTGCAAAAACTTTCAAAATTTTTTAACAACACCCGATGGTAGAGAATTAATTAATTCTGTATCTAAGAATATGAAATATATGTGGCAAAACAAATAGAACCTATATTTTTTTTCTTAAGATAGTACGTATATTTTTTTTTAAATAACGCCTAAATTTTCTTTAAAATATATAAAGACTGAATTTTTATTGTTATATTGTTTTTTGTTTCTTTTACATTGTTTCTGTTATTTTTACTTTTTATGATATTTTTGTGTTTATTCTAATAATTTTTATGAAAAAAAAAATAATAAAATATTAAATAAAAACCAATAGTATGAGTGTTTTTATTTGTCAAGTTTTTTTTGGTCAATGTCAAGCTTTTTGGCAAATTGGATCTGGCAAGCCTAGTCTCAGGGAACGCTGAAAATCTTTGAAACCCAAAAAATTTGACAAGTTCACATTTTCATTTATTTTACTTTTTTTGAAACCCGACAACTCTGCTATCCACTGTTCGACTTATAGTGGAAAATTATCGACTGTAACGTATACACTTTTCATTTGTATGGTGAAACGCGTATACTGGACGAAAAGAGCAAAAAATTTGCGAAATTAGGCGAAATCAAGTACAAGGTTGTAACACCAAAGCTATTTCGTACGAAAGCACTTGTTTGATAATTGCTTGGCACCGGAATTTTGACATTTCGATTATGTTAGTAAAAAAAAAAGTAAAAATAGAATGGATCGCAAACATGAATTATTTGCAAGGTAAATCAGAGATATGTGGTTTTCGCTTTAGAGATAAATGACAACACTTTTTACGAAAATTTCGCAAGAACTGGATACGGGTCTTAATTAATTAATTAAGTATAGAAATTCTTAAGATATTCTGGGAACTCTGAGGCGAAAATTAAATTCTGAATTTAGTTGTGACGAATCTACATATTTCTAAGTTTAAATCCACAAACAAATTCATTTTGACGCAAAACTATACTCTTGGCTATAGTTTCGAACCTAGAGTTTTATGTGGGAGGGGGCACACTTGAAATTTAAGTTGAAAAAAACCAACCCGTAAAAAACATAGTTTTTGACTATAAATTCGTTATATATATGGCCACGCCCTTTTGTCCAATCCCGCCCATATTTGCAGCAGATCTCAGAATATATACACCTAACTAACATACCCAATTTTGTTCAAATGCCGTTAACAGGAGCAGAAATAATGGATTTTTAATTTGTGATTTGTATGGGAGGTACCACGCCCATATTTTGATAGTTTATTTTTGTCGTCGCCATTAGTTTGCCTGAAAAGTTTCAGCTCGATTGAATCACGGGGAAAGGGTTATAAATCAATACAAAGTTTTTTCCGCATACATACATGCATACAGACAGGTGAAGTTAATATACAGAATTTAAAAATACACTACATTAAAAATCGCTACTTAAGGATATAATTTTGTATTGCGTACGTGCCTGCTTGGCTAACATATACTCATTTTCGACCGCAGTAAGTATTTGAAACATTCCCCCAAAAAAAAAGCCATGCATTGTATTGTTACCAACGAACTGACATTTACCCAAAAAAAAATATATAGTTTACTTTTACGGAAAAAACAGACAACCTTTATCAACATGTATAGAGCGAACAATTGCAGCCATATTTGTAATAGAGCAAAGACATATAGAGAAGCGATTTGATTCAGTAAATTTATGAAGTTTGGTGTGTTGCATATGACAACACGTTGCATGTTGGAAGGTATTGCTTTAATAATTCCCGATAGCGGTAATGCCTCAAACCAACCAACTAGAAAACAGCAGCGGCATTTCGTATTGTTCGTTAAAATTTTTGTGTAATTACACCACAAATATATACTAACAATAAAATATATCAAACAAAGTCCAAATATGATTAAATTTCACAGTTTTTCATCAAATCGACATGAAAAATTTAAGTGAACAAGTTTTGTAACTCCACCTGGTTTAAGTCAATTTACGTGAAATAACTCTCTATCGCACCAACCGCACCACGAAGAGTGTGAAATGAAACGTCAGATGAGAAAGACACCAATTGCAATTTAAAAGACATCAATTTAAATTTATAAGACATCAATTGAATTTTAATGAACATCAATTGAATTTTAAAACACGTTGTTGGAAATTTGAAAGACTTCAATTAAATTTAAAAAGACATTAATTGAAAATTAGGAGACATCATTGAATTTTAATAGGGATCTTTGAATTTTTAAAGTCTTCAATTGAAATCGAAAAACTTAAATTTAAATTTCAAACACATCAATTGAATTTTAAAAACCATCAATTGATATTTGAAACACATCAACTGAAATCTTAAAGATATCAGTTGCAATTTTAAAGACGTCAATTGAAATCTAAACGTCATCAATTGAATTTTAATGATTATCAATTGCATTTTACAAGCTATCAATTGAAATTTAAAACATGTCAATTGAAATTTGAAAGACATCAATTATAATTTAAGAGATATCAATTGCAAATTAAAACACATCAGTTGAATTTTAATGGGGATAAAATAAATTCTACACCTCATTAATTGAAACGTTTCAGTTGGAATCTGAAAGACATCAATTAAAATGTAAAAGACATCAATTGAAAATTAAAAGATATTAATTTAATTTGTGTGGCAGTTAATTGAATTTTAAAACACATCATCGCAATTATAATGAAACTTCGATTTGAATATCAAACATATTAATTTTATTTAAAAAGCCACTATTTAAACAAGTCAGTTGAAATTTAAAAGACACCAATTGACATTTAAAAGACATCAATTGAAGTTTAAAATACATCAATGGAATTGTAATGAACATCAATTAACATCAATTTTAAATCTACAGCACATCAATTGAATTCCAAAATATTTCCATTGAAGTTTAAAACACATCAATTGAAATTAAACACTCATCAATTCAAATTTAAAGGGCATTAACTGAAATTCAAAAAACAAAAATTTTATTTGAGAAGATGTCAATTAATATGCAAAATACATCGATCGAAATTTAATAGACGTCAAAATAAAGGAGTCCCATAACATCCCATGAAGGGATTGAGGAGAGCTTCTCACAATCAGTGCGATATGCACTTTCTAGTTTTTACACTCACTGATTGGTGCCAACAGTTTTACACCGGTTCCGAACGGTAATAGACGTCAATGTAAATTTAAAAGATAGCATTTGAAATTTGTATTTTTGAATTAAAAACATAATTTGAAATTCAAAAGCCATACATTTGATTTTAAAACTCATTAATTGAAATTTGAAAAGCTAATATATAAAACCGGTTAATGATTATTGAATCTCAACAAAAGCTGTTAAATTTCAATTCTGAAAATTCCTTCAAATTTAAATCGATATCTATAAATTGAGGTCTTTTAAATATCAATTGTTGTCTTGAAAATACAATTGGTACCTTTTTAATTTTAATTGACGATTTTTAAATTTCACTTTAAAGTGTCTTCTATGTGTTGTCTTTTAAATTTGGATTAATATTGTTTCAATCGTAGTTGATGTGTTTTAAATTGCAATTGTTCTATTTAAAATATGATGATGTATTTTAAATTTAATTGGGTTTTTTTTTTAAATTTCATAATTTCAATCAATTAAGTGCAATCGATGTTTTTTAAATTTCAAATAGAATTTTCGTATTTCAAATGAGATTTTTCAAAATTTAATTAAATTGTAGACAGACATCTTTAACCAGTTATTTGAACATTTAGTAGCGATGATGGATTATAGGTATAATTGACTATTGGAACCCGATACACAGAAAAAAATTGATATTCAAACCAAACATGAAATATGTCAGCTCAATTACTTTTACATTTCGATTGAAGAAAATGTAATGTATTTCAATCCATCTTATAATCGGATTGAGTAAAATGTTAATTAATATTTCACAATGTTTTCAATTTATTGTGTACTTGTGTTGGGTTCAGAGTCAAATAAGAATTTATTTATTGTTTCAATTATTCACGTAATCAACTGGAGTAGAAAGTTAATAAACATTTAGTACTGTAGTAAAATTTCATGCGTAATCAATTCACTACGCAATTAATCAACATTATTAATTTTGTAGCGTAATATTTGCAAGTAAAAAAGCCAAGTTAAATTGATTGTTATAGTAATTAGCTATTTCGAAGACTAAGACATCCATCCTATCAATCCCATTCTCCACAAGAAGTTTGGTATAACGTCAAACCTTATAAGGACAAACAACACTCAACTTAATGAGAAATGCTTCACTACATACTAGTACGAAAACGTTCACAACAAAACTTCACTACAGAATTTGATTTCAAGTCTATTGAATCAATAATTTTGTATTATCAAATACACAAATGATTGGTCCAAGTGGCTTAGTAATTGGTGGCATTTGTATTTAGTTGCCGATATTTTCCATAAATATGTTCAGTCAAACACTCAAGTAATTGAATCAATTAAATTGTAATGGGGTCGTAGTTTTGCGTTTAAGCAAAGTCTCAGTAGATATCTTTTGTAGAATAATTGCCTCTGTGTATATTTTCCGTATTGCCTAAAACACTTTTATGCAAAGCTTTATAATTCAGTAGAAGAAATTTAGTCACTCCTTGTTTTTTTCAAGTATAAATATGTTGAAACCTAATAAATGCTTAGATAATTTAATTGCCTTTAAAGTTCACAACACTTTTATCAATCTAAAGATTTTTCAATTGAAATTTGTATTAAGCCAGCAATACTTTAATTACTGTTTATTTTATTTTAATTACTATTTAAATTTTTTTTTGTATTCACAAATCTTTTTTAAACACCAACATTTTCAAATTCAATACATTTTTTTGTTTTGTAATTTATGCCTACCCTTTTTGGCCACACACAACGCCTTATGATATGTGATATTTTCCGCATCAATTAATGCCTTTGTAAATTACACTACACACAACCGCTACCAATATACATATAAGCTAATTCAAGAACCCACGTTTTTATTTCGACTGCACTTCGCGTTACTTATAACTTTAAAATCACTGCGATAATTTTGTATTTATGTAACTATTTATTTTAATATTTTTTTCCATTTGACTTGATAGAACTTAATTGATTATTTACTTTAAGATAAACTTGAAAATTTCAAAACAAAAAATCCACTCAGACCCAATCAACTTGAAGTTTAAACGCCTGTAGGTATGCTTTGCTACAACTGCGCCAAGTTTGCTACAACACACTTACTCATGCGAGTGTAATAATATCGTGACACAATTGTCGTTCAATTTAATCAATTACCACACAACACGACATTTGCGGGGGTGGAAGTAAACATTACTTAGTTTATTAGATTTAACATTTATGAAATTTGCCGGTATTTTGTAAACCCTTCAAGAAAGTTTTTCTTTTATTTTGGTTGGGCTATAAGTTATATGACACACTGATTTATTTAAAGCCCAAAAGTAGGCAGCAATTTTAAATTTTCATTTACTTTAAGGGCCTTTTTTCGTATTTCCTTTTAACGGATTTTTCTTGCAAATTGTTTAAAAATATTTTATGTGTTTTTTTTTGTTTTTGTTTGTTAGAAATTTCGATTTTATCAATGCTTTTGTTATACTTTAATATTATGCCGGATTATGCATAAAATAGCTTAGACGTCTCTCAGCATTAACCTTTCGGACCAATATGACGGTTTGACACGATATCAATTGTGACGTGAGAAGACTTACACTTTATTCTTATAACGATAACATTCACCCGTTTGTTGTGGGTCGTAAAATTATTGTTTACCAATGTAAAACGCCACAGGGTATGCTTTGGAATGCGTAAGATTTTTCTTTTACAAATATATATGTGCGTACATTTTTATGTAAATGTTCGAAATGAATTTATGATTCTTACGAAGAATTTATGATTCTTTCTATAACAGAATGAATTAATTAATCCTCAAGTTTTATAGATTTTCGTATACTTCTCAAATATTTTTGGGGTTAAACCAGTTTATTTCTTTTCGCTACTTATCCAACAAAAATGATGGCGAACAATAATACTCTAAGACCCCTTGATTCAAAATTCACTATTCGCAAGGTATTTGTCTCAAATGTCATTCCTTGCAAATGTCGTAAAGTTTTCGTAGTTTTAAACGAAAATGTCCACAAACTTAAAACGCGTTTTGTGTTATTAATTAGCGACGCTCCTTGCTAGCGTGAAACTATATCGTGAATGAAATTTTCTGGTTCATACGAGCAGTGGAAGAACCTACGATGATGTTGTGACGTTAGGTGCTTGCTGCTTTTTGCTGTTAGAGGTCGCGAACAGCAGAAGTTCGAAAACATATTCGGTTCATTCGAACATGAGAGATGCACGCACGATTTTTCTATGTCAGCTGCACAAGTTGAAAAACCAGCAACAAGAGCAACGTCATTAATAATAAACAGAGGCAAACAAACTTTGTTGCAACGTCATTCAAACTTGACCACTATAGTTGCGTAGTAGTAGACATCGAACTCAAACATCATGAGCAAACAAGTAAATGTTCGTAAAAATGTCAACACACTCTTTTAACTAGACATATGTGCGTACATATGTAACTTGAAAGTAGTTAAGATTTCAAAATTCTCATAATCTCTGAAATCCCCTTAAGGACTGACACGAGGTTTACAATTCTTCAGTTTGTTTCAATATCAATTGCTGGCATTGAGGATCATTTACAGTAATTTATTGTCAAACGTTCACCTTCAAGTGTCCGTATGAACTGAAAATTCCTATATATCCTTACTTTGCTGTATATATGTAAGTATAAGTATAATTCCCTTACAACCACTCGTTGATTCAATAGTGTTATTTTAGTCCTTATACACACGCACACGATTACAGCCACAACCTCTTCTATCCCTCACCCACCTTTAAAAGTTCAACATACGAAGTTGCTTTATGCTAACGAGTTCATGGAGTGTGAAACCTAAATAATAGCCAACTCTGAGCATAGTACACAACAGCTCTCATTTACAGAAACTAAGGAGCGAGAGAGATTTCCGGCAAAGGGAAATTTAAATTTTCATATTGCAAATATTAATAAATGAGGTTAGTGTTCGAAAATTCTCTCCGACACAACACATCATCCTGTTGCATATTTCCATTTGGTAGTCAGTGCAGGGATGACCTTTTAACGCTCACTGCAAAGAAAGTGAGAGAATATTGTAAAGCATGCAAGAGAGCAAGTTAGGGTGAGTAATACTGGGGAAATTGTTGCAGTAATGAAAGTTTCGTTAAGCTCTCTGTAAATAATGGTTAATTTCTCTTAACCCCCACAATTTTCCCCTCAAATGTACTTGCAATAGTGGTACCTTTTAAGGGGTAGAGTTTTATATATAGGGATTTCAATTGATATAGCGGGAAATTTCGCATGATTGAAGGAAATGGTAAAAGGGGAAACTGATATAGGGGAAGTATAAGGACATTTTCTCTTCCAAAAATGTAATATGAATACGAAACTCTTAAAATGAAAGCAGTTATTTATTAACGTTCAATTTAGTAAGGATTATTGAAAGGAAATGGCTAACCTATTGTATGCTTAACGTTGTAACTAGTGCTGGACTAATAATAACCAATTGGTTTATTAAGTAAACAAATTGGTTAATTAATATAACACCGTGTTACACACATTCTGTCCTATGAACCAAATTTACTTTTTCGGAAATTGGATAAAAAATAAAAATACACGTGTATCGGCGATTTTCATGTACACTTCAGAATTTTTTTTTTTTTTTAAGTTTGAAGTATAAAGCTCGTAGTGGCCTGTGTGAAAGCCTTTGGACCGATTTTTAACCCTTTTTCAGTGATCCAATCGAGCTGATTTTGTGCAGGCAGACTCGTGGAAATGACTGTATCACGTCAAATTTTTTAAAAAAATAGATTTTTATCAATTCTCAGATTTTTCTAAATTTTTTTTTTTTTTAAATGGTTATCGTTTTTTTTTAAGGTTTCAGTTCGTTAAAAAAACAATTTTTTTTATTACTTTTGTTGTATAAAAATAAAGAATTGTTACATTAAAAATTTTAATGTTTTTAAAGAAATTTAGGCCTTTTATTTTTGAGGTTGTAAGCATTTGCTTCAGTATCGCGACAAATAGGCCAACAGTATTCGCCAAGCATATGCGTAATGTCTTTTCCTTTAAAGCGCTTTTCAATAGCCGCAATGTCCTGATGGAACCTTTCGCCATGCTCATCGCTACAAGCTCCTAAATCATCAGGGAAAAAATCTAAATGATTGTGAAGAAAATGGATCTTTAGCGACATTAATATGGCCATTTCGCCATATGCCGAAATCATTTCTGCTACAGTATTGCTATAATTGGCAGCTCGTTTGTTGCCAAGAAACTGCTCAATAACGGCAACTGTACCTTTCCATGCACGTTGTTCGATAGCATTTAATTTTGATGAAAATTCAGAACTTGCGATTATTTTTTCTATCTGCGGACCATTGAAAACACCTTAAATCAAAAAAATCATTAAAAAACATAAAGTTACTGAATGACTTTTTAAAAAAAATCTTTGCGCCGCTCAATTTAGGAAAAATTTTGCGCAAAGGTGCAATGGCCTCGCCATCACGATCCAGTTTTTTAACAAAATTTGATACGAGACCGAGCTTAATGTGTAGTGGAAGCAAAATGATTTGAGACGGCTGCACCAATGGTAGATTCTCTATACTTTCTACGCCTACTTTGTAGCATGTTCGCGGCTTCCACTTAAATTCAGTGTAA
Organism: Phaonia tiefii; assembly: GCA_963931995.1. NCBI lineage: Eukaryota > Metazoa > Arthropoda > Insecta > Diptera > Muscidae > Phaonia > Phaonia tiefii. Next base: position 188,385,563 of record OZ008367.1, on the reverse strand, counting down.
TGCTCATCTCTTTTTCGACCTTCCCATGTACACAAAAAGCAATTATGCTCTTTGTACTTTATCAGCTGTAATATTAATTCCATGCCTTCCTATGTTTCCTTGAGGTTTGTGGCATATGCGATCGGGACAGATGGATGTATGTTACCGATATGAAGCAGCACGACTTTAAGGCTGTTGACCGATGCATCGATGAAAATTCGCCACTCCTCTGAAATATGAGGGTAACCAATTTGTGCCAACATCAAATCAATATCATAACAATAAGCTAGCTTTTTTTTCCCGATCTTCGTGCAATTTAAAAAATTCGTCATATGGAATAGTGGTACATCGACCACGAGCGGCTGATATTTTAAAATCAGCCGCCACTATATTCCACTGCTTAAAGCGTGATGCAAAGAGTTCTGCTGTTCTCCTCGACAAATTTCCGTCTCGTACGAGGTCACTGAAGTCGGCTTGCGTTATTAAATGCGGCATTGCAGTCCCAATTTCACTGGGTGTTGCCACAAATTCCGATACTTGTGGACTCTCGCATCTCGCATTCGATGCAAGAAAAGTTGATAGCAGTGTTGGTACAACTGTTGATTCTGCATCGCTTATTTCGGGATCATTATCAAAAATCTCCACTGATGCCGCTACACGCTCTTCTGGTGAGTATAGAACTGCTGGAATTACCAATTCTACATTAGCGTAGCGAATTTTGTTGCGGTGAATGTATTGGTACCCTTTTGTTTGAGCAAAAGTTACACAAAAGTAGCACAATTCATTGCAGTGCTCCGTGCGTGGTAGCCAAATTGTTGGTACAGCGTACTTTATTGTTGACCTTCCATCAGTAAACTTGCACAAATTTCTATAGCAATAGTCGCACACGACTTCCGGAGTATACCACAAGTAAGGAACATAAGCAGTCTTAAATATTTTCTGAAACGAATTCACCACTGTTTTAGTAATATTTTTCAAATTTTTACTTGGTGCGAATAAGCCACAAACGTAACAAAAATTATTTCGCGTCGGACAGTGCATTTTTTTCAGATGAAATATATACAAATACGTTTTCGCACAACAGGACTTAAAACAATTTTGCAATTCCTTATTTCATCTGTCAGACCAGTTGTAAGTGTTGTAAAAGTCAAAAACTGTTTAGTGTTAGAAGGTTACTATTGATTAACTACAACTATATCGAGTAGGATGGGTCAAAAATCATTTTTTTTTCGTAACGCTTAAGTAATTTAAAAATTTGGAGTCCCTTCAAGTTATGCTAAGAAAAGTGAAAAAAATATTTTTTTTTCAAAAATAATAAAAATTGGGGAAAATCTGAGAATTGATAAAAATTGTTTTTAAAAAATTTGACGTGATACAGTCATTTCCACGAGTCTGCCTGCACAAAATCAGCTCGATTGGATCACTGAAAAAGGATTAAAAATCGGTCCAAAGGCTTTCACACAGGCCACTACGAGCTTTATACTTCAAACTTTAAAAAAAAAATGCTGACGTGTACATGAAAATCGACGATACACGTGTATTTTTATTTTTTCCCCTCTTTCCGAATATGTGCATTTGGTTCATAGGACAGAAAAAAATCTATTTTTTGTAACAATATATTAATTAATATTTTCCCTTTACATTTCCCTTACATCCCCTTTACATCATCATAATCTGTGAACTCTGCGTTTTCTGGTTGCAAAGTCACTGATAACGGTCCTACAGTTCGACACCAGTTACGAACGGATTTTTGAGAAGCTGTTTCTAATTAGCTTTTCGAAATACTAATTAATCAAAACTGTCACCGATACTAAGCGAAATGAAACGTAAGGTGGCCAGGGTACCCACTTTCCCATTGAATGGGTGATTTTTTTGCTATTTGGTTTCTGGATATTGAAGAAAACACAGAAAATTGGTTCACGTGAATGAATTATTTATTTGTATCGATACATCAATGCCTTCCGTTTATTTTTGAAATATTATTTCATGCCAATGTTGACTTCACGTGCCCCACAAAAAAATACTCTAGTGTGGTCAAATAGCACGAATGGGTCACTAAACTCGCCTTTCAATTGGTTCACGGTATCGTGTGCAGGGTGGTATTTGACAATGTCCCGTTGAAACTATATGTCACTCAAGTCCAATTGTTGCATTTTGAACAAAAAAGAGCCTGATAATCGAAGAGTACCTTGTTCCGTTAGCCGTAACGTTGCGGCCATCATCGACTTTGTAGAAGTAAAAAAACTAGAAGAAACATAACTAGTGAGCTGTGCGCTTTCTAGTTTAATACTCACTGATTGGGACCTACAGTTGCATTTTGAACAAAAAAGAGCCTGATAATCGAAGAGTACCTTGTTCCATTAGCCGTAACGTTGCGGCCATCATCGACTTTGTAGAAGTAAAAAATAAAAATAAATGGTTTCCCATTACGTCCCATGACGGAATTGGGGAGAGCTTCTCACAACCAGTAAGCTGTGCGCTTTCTAGTTTAATACTCACTGATTGGGACCTACAGTTTTTACACCGATTCCGAACGGTATTTTTGAGAAGCTCTTTCATGACTAAATACTCGATGGTGTCGCCGTCACTATGCGAGGTGACCGCCGCCGAAGTAAATTTAAGGTGGTCAGAGAATGGATTGAACCCAGGATCTTCTGTACAAGAGGCGCGCACATTAACCATTGCACCAATAAAGCTGACGGCTTATAAATCACGGCAAACAGTACAAACAGTTAATCTTGAACTGCCTCTGGCTGCTCTTCGGTCCAATTTAGGAAATTCTGTTTATTGGTATACCCATTGTGCCCAAACCAGTCGCGTTGCTTAGGACCATCAAAGGGACGTAACCTGCGAATAGGGTTGCCAGACGTACTGTTTTCAGCAGTACGCGTACTTTTTGTTACTACTTGTACTTCTGACTGCATAGCACCTAAAGAAGTACGTAAAAGTACTTCTTTTTAGCCTCTGTACTTCTTTTTGTACTGTTTTTTTTTTTTTTTTGTTATGCCAACAATAAATAAGAAAATGTTACTTCTTATTGATACCAAAAACAAGCTTTCCATTTATAACCTTATTTCAAACATTTCATTTCATTCAAGGCGTTATTGAATTATTTTCAAACAAATGCATTAGCTTGGGTCAACTCTTTAAAAGCTTTTGCTGAAAATATTCCAAAAAAAATCTGTTTAAGAAAAACGGAAAGGATCCCAGAAGTGGGTCATTTCTAAATTTCGAAAATATTTGTAAATTTGTATTTTGAATTCCTCGTTCTAATGCGGCATCTGAAAGAGTATTCAGGTTGAAGTTTAATTATTGGAGAATAGAATGAAATAAACTTCTAATTTAAAATTTAGAAAAGGAATTAACAATGAAAACTAATTTACGTACACTTGTAATGCGTTTGTGAATTTTTCAAAAACAGAAGACGGTAAAAACGGAATTGTTAATCAAGGCCACAAAAACCATAAATATTTGTAATTCTTTAAAATAAAAAAAAATAATATCATTGATTATTAAATAATTAAAACAGAAAGTTTATATTCAGTATTAAAAAATGTTAATATAAATAACGGGTTCGCCAAATAACTTTTTTGTTTGAAAATGCTATAAAAAAACTACTGAATATTTGCTCAAATTTCTTTCTTTATTTGAAAGTACAATCCTTCCGGTTAATAATGGAAAATAATTTCATTCAACTAGCTGCCTCGGCTGGCCATAAAGTAGCCTACACGATCGGTCCAATTTTTAAGCACATTATCGATTGTGTGCAGCTGTATTTCACCAATGGCTTCACGAATATTGTCCTTTAAAGCGTCAATTGTCTCTGGCTTGTCGGCGTAACACTTATCTTTGAGGGCACCCCACAAATAATAGTCCAACGGTGTCAAATTGCAGCTCCGAGGTGGCCTAACGACATCAGGTCTCCGGCTGATAATGCGATCTTCAAAAACAGGGCGCTAAACATCGAGTGTAGCTTCGGCTGTGTGGCACGTAGCGCCGTCCTGTTGAAACCAAATGTTGCCAATATCCTCCTCTTCAATTTTTGTGAACAAAAATTCGTTCACCATGGCCCGATAATGATCGCCATTGACTGTAACGGCCACTCCTTGCTCATTTTCGAAGAAAAATGGCCCAATTATGTCTCTGGACCAAAATCCGCACCAAACAGTGACTCGTTTTGGGTGCATCGGCTTTTCAATGTATGCGTGCGAAACGCATATTTTCCCAGCGTTGTTCAAGCGTATGCACAACCATATTCGTTCAGCGGAAGGATAAAACTAATTATCTGTCAAATCAGACATGAGCTAAGTGTTACCATTCACGAAATAAGCACTAGTTGAAAAAAAACGTTAGATGGCGGACCCTTTAGATTACACTCTTTTTACTTTTTAAAAATAAAATGTGAAACACCTGACCAATTTTTATTAAAAAAAAATATTTCTGGTCTCTTAGTTTGTTCGTTTTTTTCTTTTTTACTGTTATGTACTGATTTTGTTTTATTACTTAACATAAAATGTTACTTTTCTGTACTGAAGATTGATTTTTTAATAACAAAACGTGTACTTTTATTTTCTTAATTGTACTGCCTTTTTTCCTCAATGTACTTTTTTTGTTGATTTCAAGTCTGGCATCCCTACCTGCGAAACACACACAAGAAAAAGAAAAAAATCATCTCACAAGCAACGGGCAAACTAACCAGCCACTGAACGACAACGACAGCCACTGATTAACTGAGTTATATGAATTACTCTCTTAGAACGATGCCTGACAAATCAATCACAGAATTTTGCATAAAGAAGCAGCGATGGCAACCCGAGGGATAAATCCCATTTCTTGGGATTTTCAAACATAAAGGGATAAAAATTTGTGGGATATTTGGCCAAAAATTTGAGTTACGAACTTTTTGATGTTTTCCCAAAATATTTCAATTGTTCTTATGTTATATATGTGTATGAAATAGTTATAATATTTTTCTAAAATTTGCACAGACAAACCCGTTGAAATAGCATTTTGGTAAGTAAAAATGCACTTTGGTAACTCTTTCGACGTACGCCGCTTTGTCTTTGCGAACGCATGCGCTCTAATTTGACAAGGTCAACCAAAAGTTATTGTATTTTTGCATTTGATACCAAATATGCAACGATGTTCATTGCAGAATAGAAAAATTGCGAATGTAAACATCAGCACACGCGTATGGAATTACACTCCAGATATCGAAAAAACTGATATTATTTAATATTAAGGAGAGGAATGGGTAACTATTAATTATTATAAAAGTTAAACCAATGTCCTAAAAAGATTTGTTTTTAGATTCCCCAAATTCAAGCGATGAAGCTTTAACCGCCAGTAAAACCGACAAGCAAAAGAAATAGTGTAAAAAATGGGAGTACTTTTTTTTATCAAACCAACACTCAGGGGATGCCCCCTCTAAATGCAGTGCATTGTGTTGGCGAAGGAAAATTGAGCTACTAGAGGGTGGAAAGAGGGCGTAGTGTCTGTTGACATTTGCCTTGAATGTTTGTATGTCACAATTGGTGGGAAATACACTAGCCGGAAGTCTATTCCACATACGGGACTGTACGGCTGAAGAACGAATTTTCTCTATAGTGTGTAGTGCGGTCAATCGGCCACTCGATAAAAAACGGATGAGAGTTCCTGGAAAGCCGCGTACTTCGGCTAAATATCCTCACGTCCGGCATAAGTTGACGGATGTCCGAGGAACACATACCGTGGAAATATCGATAGAACAGTGACACGCAACCCACATTTCGACGATGCTCAAGGGAGGCAATAGATTTGGATACCCTACTGTTCCCTATTAACACCGTCGCTCTCCTCTGGACACGGTCGAGAAGCTCCAAAGAAGTCCTAGGAGCACCTGCCCCTAAATGGGAGTTATACTCCATCTTTGGCCGGATGTAGGTGGTGTAGATATTGAGAAGATCAGATGGAGTGAAGTATTTCTTGCACCGCTTCAAAAAGCCTAGACACTTGAATGCATCTTTCGACACTTCAAATACATGTTTTGCCCAACGGACATCACATTGTATTTTCATGCCCAGAACATCAAGAGCGTCTGATTCATCAATATCCACACCGTCCATAGACAATGACGACACACCTGGGTCAGCAATACGTTTATGCGACAACAAACAACACTGGGTCTTACCCGCATTAAAATGTACTCTATTCTTTCGACCCCATTCAACAATGGACACCAGATCGCGGTCGAGTGTTTCATTCATCGTCTGGCGTTTGACTTAAATCTCTTGAAGACTTGGCCTACGATCGAATGAATAAGAATGGCAGAGATTACTGTCATCGGCAAAAGAGTAGAGTGGTTTCACAGTATGACCCAGGAGATCGTCAATGAAAATAAGAAAAAAGAGAAGGAGAAAGAACAGAGCCCTGTGGTACACCTGCAGTCAATTTATGCTCGCCGGATGAAACCCCATCTACAACAACTCGTATAGTGCGATCTCTGAGAAAACTCAATATAAATCGAGTGAAGTTATCACCGACACCAAAAGCAGCTAGCTTTGACAAGAGTGCATCGTGCCATACTCTGTCAAAGGCCTTGGAAGTATCAAGAGCCACTACCTTACTCTCACCAAGCCAGTGGATGGATCGACTCCACTGTTCCGAAAGGAACGCCATCAGGTCTCCAGTAGATCTCATTCTACGGAAGCCATACTGCCGATCGTTAAGAAGGTCATTGGACTCAAGATACTTAACCATGCTCTCCACAACCTTCGAGAGCGCAGAACAAATTGCAATTGGGCGGTAATTTGCAGGGTTACTTGTATCACCTTTTTTAGGGATTGGCTGGACATTAGCAACCTTCCAACGCGCCGGGAAGACTCCGGCACGGTATGCAAGGTTGAAAAAATTGCGCAGTGGACACGCCAGTGTCGAAGAGCACCTACTCAAGACCAGTGCAAATATGCCATCCGGGCCCGAGGATTTTTAACTCCTCGCGTTCGAAAAAATATCTTGGGCCTGGAACAAGATACGTAATTGATCACGGGGAGTGGTTGATTGCTATCCGGCAAGGAAGTGTTCCTTGCAAACATTTCAGCCAAGAGGTTAGCTTTATCAACCGGTTCAGTGAATGTTATGTCATCTTTAAGAAGAGTTGGGATAGAGGAAGAACTGTCCTTTATTTTTCTTGCAAATGACCAAAAGCTCTTACTTCCACTAGGGAAAGCAAGGACTTTAGCACAAATACGCTGTTCGTGTTCGTTTAAGGATTGGCTAACTCAAGTAAAAAGAAAGGCGGTCGATAAACTACGTTTGAACTACACAATGTCAATATGTAAATATTTATGAACATAAATAAAACCTGTCTCTACTTTGTTTTATTTTTAAATACTTTGTAACTTATAAAACTTTTGTTTATTTTTTTATCTTTTTTCCGTATGTAATTATACATGTAATATTAATATAAAATACATATTAAAAAAAATAAGGGAGTTTATTTCAATTAAATGTATTTTTTTGGTGTGTTTGTGGGATTTTACCACGCTTTGGGTTCGCATCACTGTAAAGAAGAGCTCAAAATTCCCGCTAAATATTTTCAATTGACTGAGGAATAGAAGCAATACGATCAGTTCATTGGCAGCTTGTGCTCGGCAGCTAAATTTGGTTCTCAGTTTTGAAATCTTAAATTTAAGTTCAAAACTTTCTTTGTACAACAAATGTAATTAATTCGAATTGATTTATAGTTAAAATTAAAAAACTGGACGAAATATGAGGGAATTATATACAATAAAAATAGACGAAAAATAGTATGGGCTTAATTTAATATGGGCTTTCATTGAAACTCTTAAATACTTGCAGCCTGTTCCTCAATCCCTCAATTCGTTCGTGTCGGAATTTGTTCTACATACCTCCAAAATTTCAGTATGATATCTAAATTTGTGTAGATTTTACACCATTTTCAATAAACATTTCCCCCCCTCTATAAACTACTTTTTTATGAATTAAAATCTTATTATAATTATGAAGCAGATATACTCCTTATTCAAAAATGTATACTACTTTGGAAAGGACAGTACATGTGGTTTAATAATATGTAACAGACAATAAATAGGGAGTCAGGTTTTGTGCTTCATTCCACGTAAAATTAAAAATTTAATAAAAAAGTAGTTTTTAGAGGGAAAAAAATCTTATTGAAAACTGCGTCACATCTACACAAATTTAGATATCATAATGAAAGGTATGTAGAAAAAATGTCTTATAAATTGATGGCTAACAGCTCTTTTAATTTTTCCCCAACAAAATAGTCAAATTCCCAAAGCGGGGAAAATATGTTCCAAAATTGGGCACTGCTTAGTAAATTGTTCGCCTTGACTTCATTTACGGCAGGGATGTGATACTATTTTTAGATACGACGCACGGTGTAAGATTTTGCTAATCTAGCTGGACAAAACTCGTTTTTTTGAGTTTCAATTTGAGTAAATATTGTTATCAAATATGAAAGAGCACTTGTTATAAAATAAGATAATGCAAAAACTTTGCCTAATTAGTCAACAATAACAAGTAAAAGTGTTAAATTCGGCTGTGCCGAATCTTTGATACCCTCCACCTTAGTGTTACAATGCTTAAAAATAAAAAAACATTTTTTGAAGAACTGTTAAAAAAAAACAAGCTAGGACGACAGTTGAACCAACAACCCTCAGGCTCCAACGCGCAACCCTTTACCCATCAGGCCACAGCGACCTTAGATGAAGTGTGACAAAATTCATATAAATGTATGAACACACGAAAGTACATCTAAACATTCTAAAGTACTTACCTATTATAAAGAACGACAAAGATTTTCAACATGGAAATTCACCACACGGCAAAAGGAGTAGTTTAGTATAAAACTACAAAAATTAATGTGAAAATTTTATGAGTTTTTTTACGTTTCCAATCATAAAATTTTTTTCAATGGACCAATTTCGCTGATTTTCAATACCAAACTGCTCAGGAATACGTGGAACATTCTGGCCAAAAACCAAACCGCGTTATCGCCGATTGAAGTCGTGAGAATGATTTCAACAGACAATGAAATTTATCGACAAACGCATATCGTTCAATGAGAAATCATGTGCAACATTTATACCCCAAATTATATCCATGTTATGATTTAGTTCAAAATGCGAAATTATTAGGCTACCCAGATAAAATAAATGTTGACGAAATTTCTGCCGAAGTAAACTTGCAATCTTTACTTGATCATACTGTATCAAGATTATGCTTAGCTCTGGAAGATGTTTTGCTTTCCACGTCAAGTTTTAATCAAGAATTTCACTTTTTAGTAAAGTGGGGCTGTGACTGTTCACCCCAAACCCAATATAAGCAAACATGTTGTCAAGGAAACCTAAGCGATATGTCATTATTCAGTATATCTGTGGTACCACTTCAGTTGTTTTGTACAAAAAATAATTGTAAACGAATGATTTGGCAAAATCCCGCTCCTTCATCACCAAAATATTGTCGTCCAATTAAACTAATATTTACAAAAGAAACAACAAAAGAGGTAAAAAATATCGATGATCAGATATTACTACTAACCCCTACTATTATAGAAACGAACAAATTAAAGTTAAGTATCAAGTCCATTCTAATTTTGTCTATGATTGATGGAAAAGTTTGCAACGCACTATCTGGAAACAATTCTACACAATCTTGTTATATATGCAAAGCAAAACCAAGCGAAATGAATAATGAAAAAGCTTTATCACAAAAAATTATTAATCAAAAAGCGCTCTCATTTGGAATTTCTCCACTTCATTCGTGGATAAAGTTCATGGAGTGTCTGTTGCATATATATCTTACAAGCTGGAGGAAAGGAAGTGGCGCGTCACAGAAACGGATGATACAAGTAAAGTTGAAATAGGACTTTTAATTGATATGCCAAGTCCAAAGGGTAGTAATACGAATGACGGTATCACCGCTAGACGGTTTTTTAGAGACTCCGAAATAACGGCACGGATAACTGGACTCAATTTAGAACTTATAAAGCGTTTTCACATTTTATTAGAGACTATGGGCTCTGGATATTCTATTAATTCTACAGCTTTTCAAGAGTATGCAGATAAAACCAGAAAACTATTTTTGAAAGAATATCCGTGGTACTATATGCCTGCGACTGTCCATAAAGTTTTATACCATTCAAAACAAATTATTGACACATGCATCCTTCCCATTGGACAATTGTCGGAGGAGGCCTTAGAAGCCAGAAATAAACACCAACGAAACTATCGGGAATACTTCACTCGGAAAACTTCTAGAACTGACTCTAATAGAGATTTAATGAATAGACTTTTAATAACATCTGATCCATATATAAACAGTTTGCGCAGACCTCCTTTATATAAAAAAGCAGCATTGACCCCTGAAGTACTACATTTATTGGAATCTCCAGAAATACCAGAAGAAAACCATGAATTTTAACATTTTATTCTTACTTTAATTTATATGTACACATGAAATATATTCTTATTTTAAAATTAATAAAAATAATTGAAGAAAAATTTAACACTTATTGTTACTTCTCTACCTCTATATTATTTATTTTAAACATTCTCATGCGAATAATATCAGATATAAATTTTTGCAGTTGTATGGAAGGTGGGCGTGGCAGTGGTCCAATTTCGCCCATTTTTTTGACAACCATGTACCGAAACACCATGTACCGAGATTCATAAGTCTAGCTTAATTTTTTTCCAAGATATTTAATTTTGTCTTCCTAGAATGGCTAAATCTTACACTGTGCGACGACAACATATGGGGTTAATAAAATATTGTATATATTTTCTAATCAGTGCTTTGCCATTTGAAAATTTTTGGAAATAAATTGTTTTTTATTGAAAAATTGTCAATTTTGGAAAGAACATACCGAGAAGTCCCGTTAACCAAAATGACTCAAAGAGAGCACTAAAAGCATCTACACGATTTCTTCCTTTTGAAACATAAGAAAATTTATACCTATAGGAAGAAAAAAAAATTACAAGCTTTTTGGACAAAAAAAAAATAATAAAAATGGGACCCTTTTTGGAAGTTTTGTCTTCGCTAACTGGAATTATAACACTATATATATCATTTGACATCGCACCGTTAAAAACACGGGTTGGCTCCCAGAAAATATGAAATTTTTTTTTATAGCTTAAATAAATATCTATTTGAAATAATCCACACACGTAAGCATATTTTTTGCAGCTATTTATCATCATTAAAAATATATTTGCAATTAGCTCACAACTGTACTCAATTAAAATTTTGGCATGGCGGAGGTGACCAACTTGCCCAGTAGCCCCTATACCCACTAGGTATCCAAAATTTTCCACATCATTTGGAAAATACCTCTGCTTCATGCATGCGAAATTTCATCTTCATCGATATCTTATTCCGTTCAAAACTTACAGAATTAATTCCAACAAAACCCGATTTGCAACCGCTGTGTGCCGGTTTTCTGAAAACAGTCACTTTCGAGCAAACGGTGGAACTGGCTTTTAACTGTCGGTTTCAGTGGTTTTTGACGTAGAATACGTCTTACCTTACGGTATGAGGAGTCATGTCAGGTTTTTATTGTTGTAATCTTTATTTCATTGAATTTGAGGAAACGGCTAGATGAATTTTTTTAAAATTTTTTTTGTAGATAAATGAAGATGTTATCTTTATACATTTCATATTGGTTGATATATTTCTAGTATTTTAATTTCTCAAATGAAAATTGTTTAAACACATACACTCAAACATATGTGTGGTGTTTGGTTGAGTGTTTTTGGTTGCTCAACATTGCTTAGGAACATGTATCTAGTAAAAAGTGAAACGAACAGCAAGCTAATGTTGCTTGGCAACATGTATCTAGTAAAAAGTGAAACAAACAGTAAGCTAACGTAATAAAGCTTTTTTGCGAAAGCTTCAATAAAGCTGTTGTAACATTAATTTTGAATTGTAAAGCGTAAAGCTTTCACACAACGCTCGAATGCTAATGCGAAGACTCGATAAGGTAAACCTTTTTTAATATTAGGGCGGCCCTCTCAACATTCGCAGAACTTATTTCAATAAAAATATTAATTAAAATACATAAATTAAATTAAGTTTAAAAAAACTGAACATAATATTTTTTTTTTAAACGGACTTGAATCAAATGCCGTTGGTAAATATAAAAATTACAGCAGACAGTTGTCCGAGGCCTTCGGCCACGGACTGTCCCTGCAGGCTGTGTCAGAGACACGGCCATTAAGTTTAACGTAGAATACGCCATCCGATAAGACAGAAAACATATATAACAATAAATGATTAATAACATAAGCAAATGAATTTATTGTTATATATGTTTCCTGCCTTATCGGATGGCGTATTCTACGTTAAACTTAATGGCCGTGTCTCTGACACAGCCTGCAGGGACAGTCCGTGGCCAAAGGCCTCGGACAACTGTCTGCTGTAATTTTTTATTTTGTTCCAAAAAACCAAACAAAAAACATAATTTGAGATGAGACGTTATGCTTCCCACAATGAGCTATGCGCTTTCTATTTTTACAGTCACTGATTGGAGCCGTAAAAAAAATAAAAATTTTAATTTTACATGCAACTTAGAAAAATGCTGATGAAACAATTACAGCTGTTTGATTTTTTATTGTAAATTAAAATTTAATTTCCAAAGATATTAAAAGAAGACACAAATATTTTTTTTAAATACTTTTATGCAAAGCTTAACAAAATCAGTTGCATATTTTTAAAAGATAAAGTTCATAAACATTTTGTATTGTTTGAGATTTTTCAATCAAATTCGTTTTTAAACATAATAATACCGGCAGGTGATGAAAATCGATCGCGTCAAAATCGAATAGGTTTTAACTATGTATTTGACGAATTTTATTGGCACAACTGCTAAAATTGGGGAATAAATATTTTAGATATACATTAGTTAGTGGCAGAAAAATATAAATAAATTATTTGATATTCATTAGTTGCACAAAACAACATCATTATTATGTCAAATCGTATTCGATTTAAATCGATCGATTTCCATCCCCAAATCATAAGACTTAGGCCCAATTGTTACGTTGTTACTTAAATTTGTAAACAGTTGATTTTGAGTTATGATTGATGTGGCTTTAAATACGAAAAGAGTTTTTCAGTGATTTCTAAAGAAATCATACTGCTTATATGACAACAGTAGCAAATATCACGAAAATAAGCGGTATTCAGACATTTATTTAATCGTTGCAATACATCAAGCTCTCGCCATTTTCGCAAGTAAAGTAAAGTGATAAATACAAAATAATTAATGACATTTGATAATATTTAGGTAAAAAAGAAGTTCTTACTACACAGAGAGTGAAAACTGGCAAGCGCACAGCTCAGTGATTGTTATAAGTTCTCCCCTGTCCCTTCATGGAATGTAATGGGAAACCATTTATTTTTTTTTTTAACTGCACTACGAGTTAAATTGTTATATGGTTGTTATATTTTCCACATTACCAATAAAAGAAACCTTGTGTTTGTTTTTCTTTTTGCTTTCTATCAAAATCATGTTGTCACTTGATCTAAGTTTAAATGTCCAAAATTGGCTGTTTAAACAGCAATCAACTACGATGCTAACCTGAAAACGGAATTCAGACTTTAAATTAGTTTTGGTCATTGATAAAAAATGATTTCCGCTCAAGAATTGTGCCTTAATTATAAACCCTGATACCGATAGATACCAGCTTTCTCCTTAAAAAACCGGTAGAACCGGTTTTTGAAAAATTGCGTTTTGTGAAACAACAGAGAGCCAAGTTTTCGTGGTTATTTGAATACTCTAGGTAGAGTAATGTTGAAGCAAAAGAAAGACAGCATGATGGCTGTGACTTCAGGGTTATTAAAAATGGAACTCGCATTTTAGTTTTGCCAAAATACTATAGGGTTTCCTAACAAAATCATCTTCAGCGATAGGGCTGGCTCATTTTCATCATGATTAGGAAATATACGAGTGACTTTTGAGAAACAAATGCATAAACACCATGTCACTGTTTAGTGTTCATTTTTGGATGGGGGCATGGTCAGACCATTCTTCTTCCAAATGGTCTGGCAATAACAGTTGATGGTCGCTCTTTCGCGACTTGATAATTCAATATTCTTATTCCTAAATTACATGATATGAATATCGATGACATATGGTTTTAATGTGTGTGAAGATAAATTCGAATTTAACTAGCAGAGACACAAACCAATTATGTTGGCAGAGGTCTGTAATTACATTAACAGAACTATGTAAGATAGCTACATTTTGGAAAGGTTACAGAAATTACTGATTTTCTCGCGATTAGACAAATATATATAACCAAAAGTTATACATTTTATGGAAAAGACTTATTAAAGGACATATCAGGACTTCAGACAAAGTTATACATTGCCAGGGTGAAAAATATGAGGGTTTCTTACATAGAAAATCTTGGGAAGATTTTGGGGCCATAGCGCCTAACTGGGAAGAGTTTAGTGATTGGGACTAGTATCAAATTAAAGCTATTGACATCTATTTTCATTATTTAATACCCTCATTTCCGAAAAAACCTTCAGAATTCAAATTCGACGACGAATTTAAGAAATTGGTATTTCGGACGGACAAGATGCGTCCATGGTGGCCACCAGGAAAAAGTTTAGTGATTGGGACTAGTATCAAATTAAAGCTATTGACATCTATTTTCATTATATAATACCCTCATTTCCGAAAAAACCTCCGAAACACCAATTTCTTAAATTCTTCGTCGAATTTGATATTCTGGAGGTTTTTCGGAAATGAGGGTGAGGGCCACACTGCTATGGTCCAATCAGGTCAGCGATAATTGGTTTTAGTCTTTCGCACTTTATGCTTGATAGAACCTTATATGCTATGGATAAAAGGCATATTCCACGGTAGTTGGCACATAGACTCGGGTCACCTTTTTTAAATATGGGCCAAGCCTTAAACAGCTCCGCCGGTAATCCAGCGGGTCCTGTGGCTTTGTTGTTCTTAAGCCGGGCAATAGCTGTTCTGACCTCGTCTTGGTTAGGAGTGGGCAATCGACGTCGTAGCCCAATTTTGATCGATTGTCAGGTACCGATAGCGCAGAGAAATGATCCCTCCATATTCCCAACATACTGTGCACATCTGCGATGAGATTTCCGTCCTTGTCTGTACAGAAGGTGGCACTGAAGTATGTGCATTAGTTCCGTTTTTGACTTTTTGTAGAATTTTCTGTATACTGGAATCTTGTACCACTAATGACCATTTTTTTTGCCGCGGCAAAGTGAATCAGTCTCATACCGTTGTCGGAACTGTCAGCATGTATACTGAAATTTCCAATAGTTGGATGAAACACATTCTCCCTGCCTCGTAGAATTTGTCTTTGGCATCATCATCTTTCTCTTCTGTCAGGGCATGCACACAAATTAGGGAAATATACTTTCGCTTTTATGCGGGTACGTTAACTCACAGGATTGAACCTAGAGACTAGATGTCGCTGTCTTTTGCCAACTACAAATCCGCAACCAAATTCATGTTTTTTTTCATGGCAACTGTAGTATATATCGCAGTTTCTTTTTCTTGTGCAGCAATGTCCTGTCCATCGCATTTCCTGGATAGCGGTAATGTCAGCCTTATAACTTTCGAGGACATCTGCCAGTTGGATACTTGCACCGGATCTATATAGAGTTCTTACATTCCAAGTGCATATCCGTAAATCGTGGTCCTTATAACGTTTGTGGGGGTCGTCAACAAATAGGGGTTGTTTATGTTTTCTGTTTCGTTTTTGTATTTTCACTGCCATTATGAACGGTGGCGGGAGGCAAACCCAGTCCACCGGGTTTTTGCCTTTTATTCGATTGCAGCCGCCCATTTTGGATCAGACGCTGACCAGGATGCAATATGTTGAACTTGGATTTTCTTCTTTTTGGTTTTTTATCCGCCGTTGGCCCATATGTTTGGCTCATCTGCCTTCTAAAGCACAAAAGAATGTGCCCGATAGCTTGATGAGCTTCAGTGACATCAGTCACCTACTAAGCCTGAGACACATCAGTGATAGCATAACCAATCAGGCTGCTCATTTACTTTCGCCTTCTCACTCTAGCTAGCTAACGGCGGTTTCCGATAAAGCCATTGCCCAGGACATACTGCGTGGAAGTAGTCAGCTGCTTGGACTGCCCAATGAAGGAATCATTTCTGCCCACTCCCAAGTGAATGGCATGTCCAATTTTCATATTTACTAACGGAGATTATTTCATTAATCGCGCCGTTTAGGAGATATGAGCGGTGTTATATTGTTGGGTAATCAAGAAATTGGATCCGTTTTGTGATCTGATGCACGGTTTATGACTCATGATCATTTTCATATTTACTAACGGAGATCACGAAATTTCTCTGCCTTTTAGACGCATCGTATGTGCGAAACATTTAGGTTTCGATCTATTAAATGAATTTCTATAGGTCTATCGTTATATTTTGCCACAAAAACACAAAATGCGGTTATTGTTCCTTTGTCGGACGTTGTGTACTATTGCCTTTATCTGGTATTATTGAACCCATGTTTCCACGATCCAATGTTCACTTGCAACCATACCTATGACGTTGAATTTATTGAGAGAATTAATGTGTCTATACTAAATTCGTCCATGATCAACATTATGGTGCATAATAGTGATGATAAAAAATGTGATAATTAGTTTCGATGATGTTTTTGTGAATCTCATAATGACAGTTTATATTCCTTGAAAATTTTCGCTTAGAAAATTTTGCTATATTCGTCATAAGAGACATATTTTTCATATTCATCATTTTGGTGACCCAATTTTTTTTATCACTCTCTTTACGTTCTGTCGATGACGGCGAGGTAGTAGGCCATTTCATCGAGTTGGAGTTGCTGTTGTACTTTACTCTTTGGTTGGACATAAAACGGACAGAAATAAAAAGAAATGCGTATTTATGTTCGATACAACCAACATAAATCATAATTTAGCTGTCATTCGTATCAATCAAACACTATTTACACTTAGTTTGCTGCATAGTTTGCATCTGGTTGCTTATCGTTGTCTCGCCCATTCACCCTGTTTTCTATCATTTTCCTCCTACTTATTCGATCAGCTATGCCATGGATACCCCTGGCTAAATGAAACTGACCATATCCAGTTTTGCTTAATTGTTAACGCAACGTAAGATCTGCTCTTTTTCACACGCTCCCAAAATATGTTCGGATGGCTCGCGATCGAGCACAATGAAGAGCCGGAAAATTAAAATCTTTCATAAAAATCTTTTTTAAATGTTCGAATCTATTTAACTTGGATTTTGAGTTTTAAACCGAGCGAATTTTTGAAATTGTCTAACGCACGTGTGACAGCAATTAATGCAGCTGTGACAACCTCTTGTTCGATTGTGGCAACCTCTAATTCGGTTGTGGTTACCTTTGGCGTGGTTGTGACAACGTTTAAATTCGGTTGTGTCAGCGTCTGAATTCGGTTGTCTCAACCGAACTTTTCAATGGGTGTATGAAGTCAATTTTAATACTTGGAATAATTTTTAGCTCAATACGTACATAACATTTTGAATCTATATAATTTATATTCTATAAATCTATAAATTTGTGCACTCATTTGGATAACTAATAATTTGAAAAATTAAGGAAATTTGTTTACTTATTTTAAGACCATATTTCTTTTTCGTTCCCTCTGATTATGAAAAACTTCTCCAAAATTAGTGCAATATATTCGATCTAAGTACAAATTGATAATAAAGGGCTTGAGACTCTGTGCGCAGATACAATTTTTGGCCCTCAACAGATATCATGAGAGAATACTACAGCATTTTTCCTTTTCGACGGCGGTTATCTCAGTAAGTGATGGCGAAACTATCGACTGACTTGCCATGAACATTTTTCTCAAAATACCTCATCGGAACTGATGTAAACCTGCAGGTCGCAATCAGTGAGTTTAAAACTGGAAAGTTCACTCCTCACTGGTTGTGAGAAGCTCTCTCCAAGCAGTTCATGGGAGGTAATGGAAATCCATTTTTTTTATTGAAACAAAGTAATTGTATACACATGTTAAATTCTTTGAGAGTTTTAATTCGCTTCTAATACAACTTTAAAGTTTAATACAATTTTCATTTATTATTATTATTTCACATAAAATTTACAGTTTACTTCAATTTTTGTTTATTAATTATTGAATACATTAATTTTGCGACTTTGAATTGTTTTTAAATAATAACGGCTTCACTTTTGAAATAAAATAAAAAACCAATTTGTAAAAAAAGATTATAAAATCCGGGTTTTTTAAAATAACTTATTTCGAAAGGACCGATACCCCGGTTTTAGAACGAGCCACAGAATCTTGTAAATATAAAAATGTTACGATGTATCGATAGACCTATAGAAATTCATTTAATAGATCGAAACCTAAATGTTTCGCACATACGATGCGTCTAAAAGGCAGAGAAATTTCGTGATCTCCGTTAGTAAATATGAAAATGATCATGAGCCATAAACCATGCATCAGATCACAAAACGGATCCAATTTCTTGATTACCAAACAATATAACACCGGTCATATCTCCTAAACGGCGCGATTAATCAAATAATCTCCGTTAGCAAATATGAAAATGGGACTTGGGACTGTCCGTGGAGGTGGAAAGTTTCTGATAGCCATTCACTTGGGAGTGGGCAGAATTGATTCCTTCATTGGGTAGTCCAAGCAGCTGACTACTTCCACGCAGTATGTCCTGGGCAATGGCTTTATCGGAAACCTCCGTTAGCTAGCTAGAGTGAGAAGGCGAAAATAAATGAGCAGCCTGATTAGTTATGCTATCACTGATGTGTCTAAGGCTTAGTAGGTGACTGATGTCACTGAAGCTCATCAAGCTATCGGGCATATTCTTTTGTGCTTTAGAAGGCAGATGAGCCAAACATATGGGCCAACGGCGGATAAAAAACCAAAAAGAAGAAAATCCAAGTTCAACATATTGCATCCTGGTCAGCGTCTGATCCAAAATGGGCGGCTGCAATCGAATAAAATGCAAAAACCCGGTGGACTGGGTTTGCCTCCCGCCACCGTTCATAATGGCAGTGAAAATACAAAAACGAAACAGAAAACATAAACAACCCCTATTTGTTGACGACCCCCACAAACGTTATAAGGACCACGATTTACGGATATGCACTTGGAATGTAAGAACTCTATATAGATCCGGTGCAAGTATCCAACTGGCAGATGTCCTCGAAAGTTATAAGGCTGACATTACCGCTATCCAGGAAATGCGATGGACAGGACATTGCTGCACAAGAAAAAGAAACTGCGATATATACTACAGTTGCCATGAAAAAAAACATGAATTTGGTTGCGGATTTGTAGTTGGCAAAAGACAGCGACATCTAGTCTCTAGGTTCAATCCTGTGAGTTAACGTATCCGCATAAAAGCGAAACATTTGTATATTTCCCTAATTTGTGTGCATGCCCTGACAGAAGAGAAAGATGATAATGCCAAAGACATATTCTACGAGGCAGGGAGAATGTATTTCGTCAAACTATTTGAAATCTCAGTCTACATGCTGACAGTTCCGACAACGGTATGAGACTGATTGACTTTGCCGCAGCAAAAAACAAAGTCAAAAACGGAACTAATGCACATGGTTGAGTGCATGGTAGAATTATCTATTAGGTAGTCGCACTAGCAATTCCGTCATTAAGCTGTCAAAATTAGCTGAATAATGAAAACCACTATGTACACAAAATGTGAAAAATTTTATAAGATTGTCTTACTTGATACAAAGTTTATGCTATTAAATTGCATTTGGGTTGAAATTCTTTGAATTTTATTAACAAACAAAGAGAAACAAAATCGAATTTGACAGCTTACCGACGGAAAAAATGAAAAAACCACAAATCAGCTGGGCTGACGCGTTTACCCTATAGATAATTTTACCATGGTTGAGTGCCACCTCCTGTAAAGACAAGGACGGAAATCTCATCGCAGATGTGCACAGTATGTTGCGAATATGGAGGGATAATTTTGGCGCTAATAAATAATTTTGGGCTACGTCGTCGATTACCGGCGGAGCTGTTTAAGGCTGGCGGCGATGAGCTGATAAGGTGCATGCATCAGCTCATTAGCAAAGATGAATGCATGCCCGGCGATTGGAGTCTCAGTGTACTATGTCCCATATTTAAAAAAGGTGACCCGAGTCTATGTGCCAACTACCGTGAAATATTCCTTTTATCCATAGCATATAAGGTTCTATCAAGCATAAAGTGCGAAAGACTAAAACCAATTATCGCTGACCTGATTGGACCATACCAGTGTGGCTTTAGGCCTGGAAAATCGACAACCGTCGAGATTTTCACGCTACGCCAAATTCTGGAGAAGACCCACGGAAAAACAAATCGACACCTATCATCTATTTGTCGATTATAAGGCGGCCTTCGATAGCCCGAAACTTGGCTACCATTGCTTTGGTTTGTGTCTAGACTAACACATGTTGGGACATTTCTTGTTTAATGGGAAGTTTTCTAGATGGAGCCTGTAACCAATATTTAGTACATATTGCAGTTTTGAACCCAATAAAAAGAAAATTTAGAAAAACTAAAGTGAAAGAAGTTTTAAAAATAACATTTTTTTAAATAAGTGCCTTTTCTTAAGAAAAGTAAATTTTCTAAAAAAGAAATTGCTATTCATATTCTTAAACAAAGTAGCTTTTCTTAAAAAAAAAATACTTTATCTTAAAGAAGTACCTTTGCTTAATAAAGTAAATTTTTTTTAACAAAAAGTAGATTTTCTTAAAAGAACTATTTTTGTAAACATAAGTACCTTTTCTTAAAAAATTACATTTTCTTACATCAAATTGCGTTTTCTTAAAAAACTACAGGTTATTTGAAGAGTACCTTGTTTATGAAACAAAATAACTGTTTTTGAGATAAGTACCTACTCTTAAAAAAGTACCTATTCTTGAAAAAAGGACCAATTCTAAAAAAAATCGCATTTCTTAAAAAAAAACTTTTCTTCAAAAAAATACCTTCTCTTAAAAAAACCTTTTCTTACAAAAATTCGTTTTCTTAAAAGTATCTTTACTTAAAAATAAAATAATATCTACATTTTCTTACAAAAATAACCTTTTGCTTAAAAGAGTCCACTTCTTAAAAAAGTACCTGATCTTAAAAAAAAAGTACTTCTTTGTAAAAAAAATCATACTCTTATGGCTTTTTCTTACAGAAAGAACTTCTTCTTAAAAATAGTACCTTTTCTTAAAAAAACATTAGCTTTTAATAAAAGACGTACCTCTCTTTAAAAAGAACCTTTTCAGGAAAATTAATACATATTCTTACAAAAAGGACCTAAAACTACTTTTTTTTTAAAGAAAATATATATTCTATAATGTTCTTAAAAAAAGTTTATCATTTTACAAAAAGTATCTTTTCTTAAAGATCCATTTAAATTATAGTATTTTTCAACGGGCGCCTTAAGCGTGTTGGAACTAACTAGTACATAATATATAGCAAAAGGAACTTTATTGCAACCGGGTGTCCCCTGACACCTCATGTAATTTTTTTATTTCACTCGAGGTTGTTTTCCTGATTGGCAGGACCATTTGGGCTGGCGATGAGAAGAAATCATACATCTTTGTAGGATTACCGATTAGCAGTTATGAGCATTTTTGTATTTCCTTCGAGTGATAATAAGGTATTTTTTGCGACCAGATGTACCATTTAGGAGTTACGTGAATTTTTATATTTGTTACGAGTGATCACGAAATAACGTCCTTTTTACGTTTAGGCGCTCCGTTTGGGGGTTATGAGCATTTTTATGTTGTTACGAGTTATAACGAAATAACGTCAGTTTCGCTGTTAGATCCACCGTTTAGAAGTTATAAGCATTTTTAGATTTTTCTCCAGTGATCACGAAGTAACGTCCTTTTTGCGAGTAGACGCACCGTTTAGGAGATATGAGCATTTTAATAATTTTTTACCGGTGCTCACGAAATAACCTCTATTTTGCAATTAGACGCACCGTTTAGGAGTTATGAGCATTTTTATGTTATTACGAGTTATCACGAAATAACGTCCTTTTTGACTTGTAATCTTCCCTCAGGTTTTGAGCCCCCAGCTGCTTGTTGTATATGTGAAATGAAGAAATGTAATGCCTG
This sequence comes from Phaonia tiefii, assembly GCA_963931995.1. Lineage (NCBI taxonomy): Eukaryota > Metazoa > Arthropoda > Insecta > Diptera > Muscidae > Phaonia > Phaonia tiefii. Next base: position 188,363,442 of record OZ008367.1, on the reverse strand, counting down.
TTCTATTTCATGTCTATGTTTTAGAGAAGTTTTTAAATATTTTTTAAATTCCTAAAATAAAGCCTAATCAGTCGTCTCAGTGTAAAGTTTAAGCGGTACTTCGACTTGTTTCACTGATGAATTCAGAACGGCTGTTATTGGAGAGTGGTCAGAAGATAGCTCAAGACTTGAGTATATTTCGCCCTTGTGTCTGTCAAAATTTATTAGAATTATGAAGTCAATAACGTCAGAGGTTTTTTGCGAGATCAGAAGGCCAAAATGTTGGTTCTCCAGGCGACAAATGGCAAGGACGTTCAGCTTTAATGGCTTTGTACAGATTTCTACTACTTAATCTGGAGTTCCAGACTTTGTGATTTGCATTGTAATCAGCTCCCACCAAATAAGTTGATCCCACTGTTTTGAAATATGTGACCAACTGTTCTTTGGTCGTAGAGCACAAATACGGGCAATAAATCGACACTATAACGATTGGACACTATAACCAATTGTATGGCAGTGGACTGTATGTTATCCTTCCTATAGTCATCTAGAGGCGTATGGTTTATAACTTGTTTAATTAAAATTGAGGTAGCACCTCGGAGTGTGTTCGCTGGATGATTTGTGGTGTAAATTTCGAATTTTGGTACTTTAATTAACCCTCTAATGCTGGATTCGAAAAACATCTTGTCAAACGTAACTTTTTTGTTTCTAAATAAAACTGTATACTTCCAAAGCAAAATGTTCTTGGTTTTAAAAGGGCTTTAATCCTATATTTCTAAATTGTAGGGATAGAAACTGCATTAAATGAGGGCTTAATTACAAAATGATGTCGTACGCCAGCGACATCAAAAACGATTTTGGAAGTTTATCACGGGCTCGGAAAAGAAATTTTTTTAATTGCCTCGGGGTGATCTTTGATATTTGCCCTCGATTTTGGGAAATTTTTTCGTCACCCGTGAATCTAAATCTGAAATCGAAATCATTACAGAAATACCAACTTATTCGAGTGACAAATATTCCATATGTGACCTGCTCCACCAAAAGAGACCTCTGCGCCGAAAAATTTTTTTTTTTACTTTTTGAGTGATTCTTATAGGAAAACAACGCTCTTTCAAATGCCGCAAACCGCAAGTTTCTATGTCTTTTAGTTTTTTTACAAATCACCTGTAAAGATGAACATAATTAATGAAATAAATGAAAAAATGATCAGGTTGAAGGAAGGGAAAACAGGGAAAAACGAAGCGCTTTTTTTAAACGCGTTTTTCTCAATAACTTCATTTCGGCGCAGAGGTCCCTTTTCTTGGAGCAAGTCACATATATTGATTGGGTGGTATAATATCGAATCAAACCCTTTATTAGTGTTGATAGGAGCTTCGTTTAAATTAATTTCAATACCCAACAACAATAGGCTATAAATTGTAATATTTCTCTTTTTACTAATCCATTTGCCTTCATAGAGTCATTCAACTTTGTGGACTTAATTTCTTCATTTGACTCGCCTGACATTGGCGACATATTTCAACAATTGTCGTTAATTAAAGCGACCATGCATCTTTTTACTGCTACATCTTTCCAAACCATAACTTCAGAAGAAGTTTCTTGAGAAAAATTGCATGTAACATTTGTTCGAACACACAACATAGGATACCAAGTACATAAAAAAAATACCAACCAAGAATTAATTAAACCATTCGCAAAAATAAAAGGAAAAAGGCACAAACATTCGCATGAATTCTCTCCGTCCGAGGAGTACACATGCTCGTTCTATTGTGCCGCATTCCTATTTCGTCCAATTCAATTAAATATTCCAAGTCTCTTGCTATCGTATCGTTACGACGACTATCACACTTTTGAGCGTCACGATGACATCACCAAAGTAACTCGGCGGCTTGTCATGTCACTTGTTCTAATGGACTCGTAATAAATACCCAGTCAATGGAAGATCTTTTATTCCACCTTTTACTCTTCAGTGATTCATTCATTCCCTTTAGTCTAATGAATATTTATAAAGATTTCACGGAGTACAAAATCATTGTGAACGAAACCATTGTTTATGATTTGCAATATATGTATGTAAGTTCTCTTTCAATAAACAATAGAAAACGTTCACGGGAATGTGACAATCATTCATAGTCCTGTAAGAGCAGCCATTGTATTACACGCCCGTACAGTGGGGGATTGAGCAAAACTTTTCAACAACAACTTCAACTTATTTGCTTTAGAAACAATTGACGTCAATATTGATGTGGCAATAATTTTCTGATTGAGAGGAGAATGTATTCTTCATTTGAGCAATAGAGATTGCGGTGTCTACGATTTAATATGAAACCCGATGTGAAATTTTCAACCACGACATCAAGCATTAAAATATTAACTATTTGGTTCTGAATATTTGTTGCTAAACAAAGTTGCTTATAAAACATTCGTACAAATAAAAGTGCAGTGTCCACGAGGAGCAGAGCGGTGTGAGTGTACGATTCGTGTGCAGGGTTGATAAGGGTTTGTTTCATTCGGCACGTTACAAATCATGGGCAGGTATTAGGCACAAAAACGATGTACAAGTAGACAGTCAAAATTTCTCTTCACTCAAATGCCAACAATCACAATGAGTGAAACCCAAGTCACTCTCTGTTCTCTCTCTTACTCTCTTCATTGAATATTTCAATACACGAACAGCTTTTTGATAGTGTTATTGTATATAACTATACAAAATTCCAACCATGTTGAAGTAAAATTACTAAAACTTGAAACCCAAGTCACTCTCTGTTCAAACTTAGCAAAAAGTATGAAATAATCAAGATGTCAATCAAGTATGAAATATCAAGATGGTTCTCTTTTACTAGGGTTGCCAAAGTGACCAGCCCATACCGCAATTGCGGAGACCAACACATAAACAAAGTCACACTTATTCTTATGGTCTTCCATTCAGTCGTCGTTGGGAAAGCGGCGGGTAAACAAGTAAGCGGACGTATGCATATTTTCCTGATATATCAGCAAAAAATTCATATACCCGTGCTCATGTGCATACGCCGCTGTCTAATCGACGACTGAAGCAACATCGTTTCTCTCACCAATACTACACCATAAAATTGTTTGGTCACCTCTGTTCTAGATCGACTTTGTTAGGCAGACGAAATATTTGATTTGCGACATTACTCTACAGATATTTGTGTGCAGTTTGGCAACCCTCGTAAAAGAGGACCAAAAAGTGGTAACAATTCACTCAAACGCATTTCTCTCTCGCGTCATAACTTGATTATTACATGCTGTTTGCATATTTTATGTAATTTTACTTCAACATGGTTGCAATTTGTATAGTTATATATAATAACACTATCAAAAAGCTGATCGTGTATTGAAATATTCAATAAAGAGAATAAGATAGAGAGAGATCAGAGAATGGTTAAGGTTTCACTCGTTTTGTTTGTTGGCATTTGAGTGAAGAGAAATTTGGACTGTCTGCTTGTACATCGTTTTTGGTTCTAACTTGATTGTTTCCCTTGAATTACACCATGCGCCTAAAAGTATAGAAGGGAAAAATTCTATCATATAGATTACCATGAGGGACAAAAGTAACTTCAGTGATCAGACCAAGCTCAGGCGGCTATAGGGTCTGCAGATGAGGCTAGTTAAACGGCGTGCAAATATATAGGTTCAGTGCGAAGAATACACAATCTCCTCCTTAAAACAATACAGTCGCCTGAGGACGTACTATAAAAGAAATCAAATGTCCGGAAAGGATGCTGCGACATGAAGAAACGATGGCGCCATTAATTTGGTATTCCCACACAAGTGCTGTCTTTAACAGGGACGCGATTAGGGAAGTAATGCACTTGTGGGCCGTCAGTCAAATAAAACCTTGAATAGTCCAGACTGAAATATGTGGTTTTTTACTCAGAGTCTGTGTCTCACGTTAGCAGCGAATGGTCATGGTATCATCAAACCAATTTGATAGGTAACAGTGGATTTCCGATGGTACCCTATTGGAACTGGTGGCATTATGCAGTAAGAATTCTGTTACAGATTAAAGACCACATTAGGCCAACAGATAAGTCGGCCGACTTCTAGTCGAAACGACGTCGTTTATTGACGCGTCGTGTATTTCTTAGAGGATCATCGCTTTCGTGCGACAATTATTAAACGAGTTAAAAATCTCATCAAGAAGTGATTTCCTAAACATGCATCGGTTAGAAGTTGAGATATTTGATGAGTTATTGCAAAACACGTAACCGCGTATGGAGAAAAAACTACATAGGCTGTCCATATGTTTCCGTTCCCTAGAAAGTGGGCAATTCTCCAACAGAATTTGTCTCTGTGTTGATGGTTCCATCTTGGGTAGTATTTTAGATCTGAACATTCTATAAATTCTAATGAAAACTGGTGATTACATTAGAGTAGAATCAGGGAGAATTCTTGCTGTAGCTGATCGGAAAGGTACATAGTTGGAGTTTCATAGAGAACAGAGTGGATGGATGGAATGAGTAATAAGGAGCTAGAAGCAAACCATGAAACAATCTGAATTTTAATAGTGTGTGTTTGCATCGAACGAAAATGCGTTCTCCTTTATTTGTTGTAAATCGACCCAAAAGCCATACTTTTGAAACTTCATACTCTTCGATTTCTATGAAATTTCACACATATATTCTAATCGTTGCTCTCCTTACAATGACGTTTGTTTTAGGTCGAAACTGCCCACAGTTCATGTTTTATAGCTGTGTTAAATTGGTCGTCAGCAGCATTTTTGTGAAGAGATACCTGCATAACGAGTAACTTTTGAATGCGATAATAGATTTGCCATTTGTATTTTTTATTCTTCAAGAGAATGTTAAAACCTAGCTGGCGATATCTTGATCGTTACAATCTGATGTCGCATTCAAAAGTTATTCTAACACTAACACAGATATATCTTCACAAAAATACTGCCGATTACCAACTTTACACAGCTATAATACATGAACTGTGGGGAGTTTCGACCTAAAGTAAACGTCATTGCAAGGATTAGTAACGAGTAAAATATATGTGTGAAATTTCATAGAAATCAAAGAGTTTCAAGTTTTCAAAGTATTGCTAATATCCACATTTTCAAATGAAAAATCGCGGGCTCGATTTTAATTTTAGAACCATAGTTTCTTTTTTTTTTTACATTTCTGCTATACTCTTTGTTAAGTCCATACAATTGTCCATACAATACATCGTATGGCAATTTGCTAGCGAAGGAAAATTAGCGTATGAGAAGTCTCTATTTAAATTTTTAGGACCTTGGCGGCACGTGAAGGACTTAATTCAGACACTTGAAATTTTTTGTGCATTATTTCCTGTGAAATTTAAACTTTTTGGGGGTAAAACCTAAGAAATAAAAAAATAAAAAAAATTTCCATGTAACGTATTGAGTAGTCTCTATGTAAATTTTCAGGACCTTGGCGGGACGTGAAGGACTTATCTCAGAGGCTTGAAATTTTTTGTGCATTTTTTTAATATTGAATGTAAACTTTTTGGGGGGTAAGACATTAGAAATTTTGAAACCGAAAAATAAGGAACGCCCTAGTGTACACAGTAAATTGTTAACTGTGGACACGTTGTAGTGTGTTTAAAAACAGTAAAGTCGCCCATTTTGGGTGCCATCAGGCAAAATACACAAATGTAGTAACGTTGTAGCGGCTCTTTTTGAAAGATTGTACATTCGTGGCAAAACCACGTCGAAAATTGTGTCCAGAAGTCTGCTCAGAACAGTTTGTATTTTTGATGTGTTAACATCTATAGGCACGGGTACGGCCTAAATTCACAAAGTGAATACATCCAAACACAGTTTGTCCGACTGCGATCACACAGATTGTCCCACTGTAGTATTCGATAAAAAAAAAAAACAATTACGTAGACTATACTTATTCGAGCACCCTCACTCATGGGCATTAGGGTGGACCTTGTGTCGATATTTTGGTAGATGAGGGCTCTATTCCGTGCCTTTTTGAAAAAAAATGACAATGCCGAAAAAAAAATTAAAAAAAAAAACATTAGGGGTTGCGCACGAGCCGAGAAAAAGGTCCACTTTGCCAAAATTAGGGGGGAAATTGCCATAGGTCATCAGCGGTCACCCGTAGGGGGGAAGAATGTATGGCCGACCCCCATTAACTTTTTACCGCCAACATTTTCCCCCAAGACACCCACCCCCTATCTCCTCCCCTTAGGGGGGTCACCATACAAAAACGGAGGTTGCTCAGTATTTTCGAAAAACACCATAGGTCATCAGGGGTCACCCCTAGGGGGGCAAAATATATGACCGACCCCCATTAACTTTTCATCCCCAACATCTTTTCCGAACAAACTTACCCTCTATCTCCACTCCTTGAGGGACTCCCCATACAAAAATACTGAAAATCTATGTATTTACAGTTGCACAATATCGAGATTTTTTTGATTTTTTTTGATTTTTTTACAGAAATTCCACCAATATTCAAGAGTGGTCATTGTTTGGAAAGTCTTGAAAAATTTGAAACGCACACGTGCTGAATCAGGTACATAGGCACCCTTAGCAGATGCCCCCATTCACCAGTACCTGGCAGTAAAATATTGCAAAATACGTAGTAGTTATAAATAGCAGTTCATTCATCGATTGTTGTCATTCAACAAGTGCCGACGACCGCGAAAAGTAAATTGATTTTTCTCCCGTTTTTTAAAAGTTAAGATGACAACACGACTTAGATCGCGCGACGATATTTTTTTGATTGGTTATCCAAGCATGAATATTACGGGGAACAAATTACCGTCGAAGAAGCAAGTGCTAAGAATGCATTTCTTCAACATTCGCAAACGAAACATGTCGAAGAAAAATAGTGCGGTTATAGTCGCGGACGCAGTGATGATTTTTTGGCGCCAAGCAGCTATTCCGACGAAAGCCAGAGGAGATGTTACAAGAAAAATAGCTGCGCTGCACGATGAGTGGGATGCTTTAAGAAAGTCATCTCACAGAAAGACTGAGTCCACTAGAGAAAAAGAGAATACGTTTTCTGATAGCTTGGATAATCTTTTCGACATCGCACACGCCAACGCCCTTGAGAAAATGACAAATACCGAAGACATTGAGTTTCTGCTAAAGCAAAGAGAAGATGGCCGGCCAGGAACTATGGGAGGTGTGGACGCTACTGATACTCGAACGAGGAAAAGAAAAGCTGAGCGCGAAGAACAAGAAGAGTTGCGACGCAAACGTGCAACGGAATCTAGTAGAGATCGGTTCGCTAAAGGCGGTAAGCTATTTCGCGCTTTGTGTGTTCGTCCAATGTTTATATTCAAATGAAATTCGTTCAATTGCAGTGGTTAAATTTTCAAGCAGTGATTCAAGCGATGATAATGGGAGACAGGACGAAAACTTCCCGGCAGAAGCTGGCCCGTCAAATGTTGGTGACAGAAGAGGTTACAAACAATGTTTTACTGAACGAGTCCTATCAGCTTTGGACAAGTGCAAAGTGACTGACCGAGACGCGGTCGGCATTATGATAGCGGCGGCAGAAGCATTTGGACGCGATCCTCAACAATACACAATAAACCGTACGTCGCTTCGGAGATGTCGGCGTTCAAATCGAGAGAACATGCTGAGTTATGTGAAAGACAATCCAGAAGTAAGATCGCATAGATTTATTTGCTCTCATTCAGAATTCTTATTCTTCAACGCGTTTCATTCATCTCCAGCTTGTCGCAGCTAAATCCTTCGTAGTCCATTGGGATGGCAAAATGCTTTTGGATTTTGTGGGTACAAAGAAGGTGGACCGTCTACCGGTAATTGTCTCGTACGGAGAAAAAGAACAACTTCTTGGAGTTCCCAAAGTAGAAGATGGGAAAGGAAAAGGCCGGAGAATAGCACATGCCGTTTATCAACTGTTGGCATCTTGGCATATGACCCATCGAATACAAGGACTTTCTTTCGACACGACATCAACGAACAGTGGCCCATTCTCCGGAGCCGCAGTTGCTCTTGAGCGGCTGTTGGAGAGAGAAATCTTATATTTACCTTGCAGACACCACGTATACGAACTGGTGCTAAGGGAAGTTTTTGAGACAAAAATGGGAAAGACCAGTGCACCAGGCGTTCCTTGCTTTGACCGTTTCAAACAGGAATGGGACGCTGTAAAGGTTAAACCATTTCATTCTGGCTTGATAGACGATCAAGTCGTCAGAAAAATTCCTGTGGCAATGCAAGTCGGCATAAAGAAGTTTTGCTTAGATCAATTGAAGGAGAAACACCCTCGCGATGACTACAAAGAAATGCTACAATTAATTCTTTTGTTTCTGGGTGAAAAACTTGAGAATTACCATTTCCGACCTCCAGGACCCGTTTCCCATGCTCGATGGATGGCAAAAGCCATTTACAGCCTCAAGATGTTTTTGTTTCGGAGAACTTTTCACTTATCTGTATGTGAATTGAATGGTATTCGACACGTTTGTATTTTTGTGGTGCGACTTTACGTCAAGGCATGGTTTGGTTCTTCTCGAGCAGCTGAGGCGCCGAATCAAGATTGGAAGTTTTTGAAGGACATCGTCGAGTACAAGTCCGTTGACCAGGATTTATCTCGGGTAATGATAAAGAAATTTATCGGTCACCTATGGTATCTCGCCGATGAGCACATAGCCCTTGCCTTTTTCGATGACAAGGTTTCAAATGAGTTGAAGGCCAAAATGGCCCAAGCATTGCTAGAAAATGAGAATGACGAAGGTGAAGAAGATGAAGAAGACGAAAAAGGTGAAGAAGATGAAGAAGACGAAGAAGGTGAAGAAGAAGAAGAAGACGAAGAAGGTGAAGAAGATGAAGAAGACGACCCGGCCCCCAGCTCCTCGCGTCGTAATCAAAAGCACCAGCGTTAAAAAATCGAGGTGAAATTCAAAGATGTGAATAAGGAATTCTTGGCTAAAGACTTGAGCAACTTCGTCTCTCATAATACCAAAAATTTATTTGTACGATTTAGAATATCGCAAGATTTCATTCTTGCAAATCCAGCAACCTGGAAATCTCGCGCAGACTATCAAGAATACTGAGCAACCTCCATTTTTGTATGGTGACCCCCCTAAGGGGAAGAGATAGGGGGTGGGTGTCTTGGGGGAAAATGTTGGCGGTAAAAAGTTAATGGGGGTCGGCCATACATTCTTCCCCCCTACGGGTGACCCCTGATGACCTATGGCAATTTCCCCCCTAATTTTGGCAAAGTGGACCTTTTTCTCGGCTCGTGCGCAACCCCTAATGTTTTTTTTTTTTTAATTTTTTTTTTCGGCATTGTCATTTTTTTTCAAAAAGGCACGGAATAGAGCCCTCATCTACCAAAATATCGCAAAAATGTCATTTCAAGGTCCACCTTAATGGGCATATGTCATTTGATACGGAAAAGTGTAACGCCTAGAATGAGTCATATTATGAGCCATGCCCGTCTGTCTGTCTGGCTACTTGGTTAACACGGTGACTGCCGTAAACCTCTTTAACGATCACAAAGAAATATTGTCATTGGCAATTGTTTAACCAAACTTATATAGGGATTGCAAATGAGTGTTATGACCACACTCCTTCTGGTACATCCCATACAAATCGATGTACTTAGTATTTAGTGTATGTGATTAGCTTCAAATCAGATATTGCTTAATAATCTGTAAATTTGTGTTTAACTGGAGAAAATTGGCGACGTCACTACGCCCTTCCATACGCCGTCCGGGTTATCGATATGATAACTCATATACAATTCTTCTTAATGAAATTTGTATCGTATTAGGCTTCATTTCGTAAACCACCACTTACTCATTAAAACAATTATGATTTTGCTACACCCATTTATGTGCCTCCCATACAAAATATTGACGGCTTTCGGGATGACCGACACGATATCTCTCGTAAACCAAAATCGATCTTAGTGAAATTTGGTACTAGGCAATATTTTTCAAAAGCTACACTGTAATTGAAAATGTTTTTGGTAACCAATTACTGGGTAGTCATGATAAATACCCCAAATACACAACACATCCTAATTAAATTGATAATATTATAATATTTTGCAGATATCACTCTGATATTGAATATGGGCAAATTTGCCACGGGTAACTGAAGATTGATCGGCTGCCAAAAGAAAAGTATGAAGGATAACTAAGGGTGAGGCTATGTTTAAGTCGGTTCACCCTACTGAAATTTGTGTACTTATTTCGATTTAGGTTTAGCAACCATTATCGTTTCAGTACGTTGATTTTTTTCTTAAATTTCGTTTCTGGAATTGGCTTCTAAAAACGGTATCGGAAATTTTATATTTATTTTAAAATTATATTTATTTTAAAATTATATTTATTTTAAAATTATATTTATTTAAAATAAATTGTTTTATTAAATTTTGAAAAATATGACTTTCACATTCATATGTAAAATTAATAAAACTTCATATACGAAAACCATAGTAAAATTAGAAAATGTATGTAAATCATTTCAAGACTAAAATTAAAAAGCCGTCTTCGAATTTGAAATACTCAACCATATAAACTCAAAAGCGGTTAACCCAGTGACCGCTTTAGTAAAAACTGTTTTCGTTTTTTAAATTCATTAAAGTAACTAGGGCATGGGATCAGAGGGCTTTCTGGGTATTATATTTTTTCGAAATATTAATAGGTCGATGTAGTCGCACAGGTAAACCTATGCTTACATCATAAACTGGAGCGAAGTATGAAAACATACATACGTTTAAAATTTTTGTAAAGTAAATTATGTTTATTTTGTAAAAAAATAGATTAACAATTGTTATATGCGAATGATATGATATACATAATTAAATGAGAGCTTCGAGACGTTGCAATTCTAGTCGCTTTTCTGTCAAACCTTTTTTGTCATTAATTTTCTTCAGCCTTTCAAAAGAGAACGGTTCTAAAAATAACCCTTGAATCGACCGTACTCGTGAGAGGGCAACGTATGTCATTCCCAATGCAAACTCAGTATTTCCTAGATCAATCACAGCTTTATCCAACGTTATTCCCTGAGATCTGTGTATGCTTATAGCATAAGCCGGCTGTAGTGGAAACTGCTTACGGGTATATGTCTGTGCACCTTTTTGAAACGATGCTGTTATTGGCACAATGGGTAGAATTTTGGTATTGTTGTACATTGGACCTGAATAAGAGTCAAATTGTACCATAACACATTTTGGAAATTCATCAACGTATGTGCTATCTCCTGTAGGTGTGTATAGAATGTCCGTAACATGTCCGATGGTTCCGTTACATAAACCTGCAGTAGTAAACAGATTTTGCCTCAGAATAACCTGTGCTCCCTTACAAAGATGCAGCTTGCAACATAAACCTTTTGCTTCATCATTAGAAGCTAAAGCGCCTCTTGGATCATTGTGAATTGCTTGAATTATAGCTATTGGTTTTCCGAGAGCTCTAAGTTTTTGCTCATTGTATTCTTCAATTTGTGCATTTGTAGAGATAAGTCGTAGCACATTTGCAGTAGCTGAAATAGTGGCTTCGTTATTCAACATAAATCTGGATTGCAGAAGTTCATAGTCATGCAAAGAAATTTCACCCATTGCAATGCGTGATAAGCAATCTCTAAAACTCTCCTGTTCAAACCCAATCTGACGCATAAATTGGGTTAGTTTGAATACTTTTTTGATGTGCCTGTATACTATTTTCCCTTGAATAGCGATCAGGTTATTGCTTTTAGGCACACCATATAATGGAATATCGCCAACTGGTTGGAGTTGATTGAAATCACCGAAGAAAAGCACAATAAACCCTCCCATTATTTCATTGAGCGGCTTAGCTAATCTCAATTTCTGGTCCACTTTCCCTAATAATTTCAATCCGATCATTGAAAATTCATCGATAATGATAATTTTTATAGCAGACATATCATCTTGAAACTGTCGCAGTTTCTCTGATGATAATTCACGACCGTTGTATGTTGAAATTCGTAATGCACTGTGTAGAGTGTGACCATTTATGTTATTTGCAGCAACTCCTGTAGGTGCCATCAACAAGACTTTGTCAACTCCTATCTGATTTACAATTTCATTGATAATGCATGACTTTCCAGTTCCAGCAGAGCCCATGACCAATGCTAATCGCTCTGATACCTCATTATTCAATGCAGAATGCACAAAATTCACAACATCAGACTGCTCGAAAGTCCCCCCCCCCCACCCGCCACCTACCCCTCTTTACCAATGGAAAAGAAGTCTTTATAAATCATTGTGCATCGACAGGTTTAGTTGTTGTTGTGGTTTTTGTTTTTATACTCATAATGATGATTACATTTTCATGATGATGAAGTTTGTGAAGTAAGGAGTGCTTCTACGGTTTATTTTTTTTGCGCTATAACCACCTTTGTATCAATAAGAATTTATTGCAAAAAAAAATTGTTTAATCGCACATATGGTCAACCCGTGATGCTGTTACGAACATTTCACATATCAAGTCATATTATAAGGAGCTACGCTCCAATTAGACGGTTGAATCGTCTAATCCACTTTGACCACTAACTACTAAACTTGAAGCAAAATTCGCAAACCGACAAATTTATTTTTGTTTTTTAGAGTCATCAAAATTAATGAAATTAATAAAAGTCTGGACCTACATACTTTTGCAGTAACGGATTTTTTGAATACCAACGAACGTACATATTTAATATCTGCACCCGTGATAATTCCATATATGTTACAATTCCTGGTTGAAAACAAGCATTATTTCAGAGTTCAGTTCGGAAAAACAGATCTACATTATAACAAGTAAAAGTGTTAAATTCGGCTGTGCCGAATCTTTGATACCCTCCACCTTAGTGTTAACCAGCAAAATATTAAATTTTAAAACGGACCTTTTTTAAGAATATTTACTTTTTAAAAAAAAATAAAAATAAGTTACTTGTTCACAAATGCAATTACCTGTTCACAAATGCTCACAAATGCAGGATGCTCACAAATGCTCACAATGCTCAAATGCTCACATGCTTAAGTACTTAAGAACAAATGTACTTAAGAAGAAATGTACTTAAGAAAGTAGAAAAGAAGAAAGAAATGTACTTAAGAAATGTACTTAAGAAATGTACTTAATGAAATGTACTTAAGAAATGTACTTAATGTATGTACTTTGAAATGTACTTTGAAACGTACTTAAGAAATGTACTTTTTTTTAAGAAAATGTACTTTTTTAAAAAAAAGTAAAAATAAGTTACTTTTCACAAGTAAAATAAAAAAGCATTTTTTTTTTAAATAAATAAGCATTTTTTAAAGAACTGTTAGAAAAAAAAACAAGCTGCAAAGCATTTTTTAAAAATAAAAAAGCATTTTTTGTAGAACTGTAAAAAAAAAAAAAACAAGCAGGGACGAAAGTTGAACCAACAACCCTCAGACTGCAACGCGCAACCCTTTACCCATCAGGCCACAGCGACCTTAGGTGAAGTGTGACAATTCATATAAATGTATGCACACATGAAAGTACATCTAAACATTCTGAAGTACTTACCTATTATAAAGAACAACAAAGATTTTCAAAATCTAAATCCACCACACGGCAAAAGGAGTAGTAAGTAAAATAAAAAAGCATTTTTTAAAAAAGCATTTTTTGAAGAACTGTTAAAAAAAAAAAAAACAAGCTGCAAAAAGCATTTTTTAAAAACAAAAAAGCATATTTGAAGAACTGTTAAAAAAAAAAAAAAAACAAGCTTGGACGAGAGTTTAACCAACAGCCCTCAGACTCCAACGCGCAACCCTTTACACATCAGGCCACAGCGACCTTAGGTGAAGCGTGACAATTCATATAAATGTATGCACACATGAAAGTAGATCCAAACATTCTAAAGTACTTACCTATTATAAAGAACAACAAAGATTTTCAACAGGGAAATACACCACACGGCAAAAGGAGTAGTTTAGTATAAAACTACAAAAATTAATGTGAAAATTTTATGAGTTTTTTTACGTTTCCAATCATAAAATTTTTTCCAATGCACCAATTTCGCTGATTTTCAATACCAAACTGCTCAGGAATACGTGGAACATTCTGGGCAAAAACCAAACCGCGTTATCGCCGATTGAAGTCGTGAGAATGTTTTCAACAGACGGACAGACGGACATGGCTATATCGACTCTGGTTGTTATAAGGATCAAGAATATATTTTCTTTATGGGGTCGCAAAGCCTTATTTCTATATGTTACAATCAGAATGACAAACTGATATATACCCTCTATCACTTACAGTGGAGGGTATAAAAAATGCAATTTACCGACAAAAAATGCTAAAAATGTATCGAGAACAGTCAAAAGTTTGCAAAAAATGTCAAAAAAAAGTGCTAAAAAGCATTTACGGTGCGTTTACACGGGACAGTTTGAGACAAGATAGTTGAGAATATGTATTAGTTGTCACAAAGAGAAAAATTGTTTGTGTGACGTACGCGTCCAGCCAGTTATAAAGACAGTACAGTTTTAAGCAACCGCCTACAGTGTCGTTTCGTTAAATTTCGTGCTCTGATTTTTTGTTTCTTCGCTCTTTTGCCAACTGATGTACTCTGCAAAATTAGACATGTAGTCATGTTTATATGTTTGTGTTGTCAAACAATATTTCAATAAAAGTTAGCAAAATTTTCAAATACAAATATATTTCCCAATTTGTAAAGTCGTTTGCGATGTTTTGCTTTTTTCACAAATTACTACGAAACGTCACCGATATGGCCGATGGCTAAACTAGTAGAGGTTGACGCAGTAGGATTTGTTGTAATTGTATGAACCAACAACAGGCATTTAGTTTTTGTTTCATGACTCTAACAAAAAAGTACAACAACAAAATACACTGAATTTAACAGATGGAGTCATAAGAAAGCAAAATCAGTTGTTCTATTGCGCCAACCTTTACTAGTTCAGCCATGATCTGGCCGCTTATGTCAAATCCCTTGCCGTAGTTACTGTCATTCAAAAATCGGAGACAGTGGCGAGGCAAGTGAGAGAAGTGTAAGTGTAGTAGTAAAAATGTGTGAACGAATTTCTACCGTCGGAGCAAAACTGTCCCGTGTAAACGCCAGGTTAGCATGTTTTTTCAAAAAAAAAGTGCAGAAGCCAAAAAAAAACAGAGATAGAATTGCACTTAAAGTGCTAAACTGGCAACACTGGTGCGGCGCACTCTCAGAGCAAAGAGAATAATGACGGGGTTTATACGTGCATATGAGTGTTGCCAGAGGCCGACTAAAAAATTATGCCAAATGTCCTCAAAAATTGTGGTGTTTGCGAAACTATTATGCTAAAATTGGCATATTAGTGTTTTGTGTAATTCTACGTCCATAACACACACAGAAACTCCAGGAAATGTGTGTTTATCTTCATTTGAAAATTGAAATAGCTAGTACACCTTAACTCTTCAACATAAAAAGAAGAACTATGATGGTTTTAATTTGTTATAACATGGCCAACCCATGAAATTTGGAATTTAATTTCGGTTTAAAAACAACCTAATAGAATTTGTTTTCGAAATTATGATTTTCTTGGTATGGCCAATAAAATTCATGTATGTATGACTGAAACACAAGTGTTTATATGTCTTCTACGACTTGTTTTACAGTAACTCACTCCCTGTACCCATTTTCAGTTCATTTCCGATTGTTTGTGAGTCTATATCGTAAACGACAGCGTCGATTTCATGCTTTAAGACCTCAATGGACTTGGGATTGTTTGCGTAGCACTTATCTTTCACGGCGACCCAGAGATAATAGTCTAACGGGGTCAAATCGCAGCAGCGAGGTCGAGAAATATCCAATTGCTGCGAACGGAGGCGAGTTGATGTTAATGACTGTACGACCAGACTATCAGCTAGATCGAAAATATTTTTTCCTTAACGCATTGGACGACCACGTATACAAGTTTTTTTGTCCAATATGGACCCGGATTGTCGAACTTTCTTCAGAAATTGATCCACAACCTACGTTGATGGCTCTCCATTTCTATCGAATTTATTTCGTAGATTTCTTATAGTCTGAGTTGAAGACTCAGAAGTTTGGAAGAAGGTTTTTAATATTCCTCAATTTTCTTCAAGCGTAAAGCGACCCATTTCGTAAATTTTTTACCTTTAACTAACAATGTGTCACTTCATAAATGCCAAATTGGCCATCTGCTTCGTAATAAAGGGAGGCTCAAATTCCAAATTATAATTTCTGCAACATTAAAAGCCAAACTAGGTGTGATTTTCGGGCTCAATAAGGTTCAGGTCCAATAATCATAAATATAAAATTATTATTTTGTTTGAGATCCATTGCTTTTAACAATTTGTGTACATCTTCTTGTAATAGAATCCGTTCCACTTATCCTAGAGAACAGTGATCAAACCGGGTCTACTTCGAAATTCTCTACGCCGGACATTTCTCTCATAAGGAACCAGGAGGAATTGTAGTTGTATTCTTCTATTGACGTCTACACGTTGACGCAACAAATATTATACGTTTTGATGTGAGTTAATGTATAAGAAAAAGTCTGCCCTATATTGTAAAGCCGACGCTTCGTCAAAAGTACGCTAACATAGGTGTGTACGAATCTTAAAATGTGGTATTATACCACAAGATTCATGCTGTAAAATTTATATATTCAAATTTTAGATTGTTCGAGCGCTTGGTCGTATTTTCAAAAAAATAAAATAAATAAATAAATTGAAAATACGACCAAACGCTCGAACAATTTAATATTTACATACAATACGAAAAAAATTTTATATTTAAGATTATTGGTAAGATTTATTAATTTTATATTTACGATTTTAATGTTGCAGAAATTCTCAAAACATTTTTTTAAGTTTCTTTTTTTTGTATTTGTATAATTTGGAATTTGAGTCCCCGTTACTTCGAAGCAGATGGTCAATTTGGCATTTATGAAGTGACACATTAAGTGTGTTTTTTTTTACCCCGCTAAAGTTAATTATAGCTTAATTTGTACGGGACAGCTAAGCGATATTAAGTGGCATTTCAATTTCCCACTTAAATTTCGACTTGAGCAATGACAATGATGCCACATGTTGAATTTCAAGAAATGGAAACAAAAATATATCTTAGATAAAATTTGTTATAATTTTTTGCGAATGAAAATGTTATCAAGGGGAGACTCAAAAGCAGAATTTTGCAAAATGGCTTACACATGGTCAGTTCATTTAAATTATTTTATTTAATGGAAGACTACGTATACTAAATTTGAAGGATAGATTTTTATTTCCGATTGAAAACAAAATTGGAATTAAATTGTTCACAACAACGAGCGGTAAATGTTATACATATTGATCATGGTATAATTATCTATCAGGTGTAGTCGTTTAAACATGTGATTAATTCATTTGTTAAAATCATATGTATTTTGTTTCCATACTTTTTGTATTCTTGTATTGTTGGTATGAATTTGTGTAGAGTTTGACAACTGAGACAAATGAATGAAATTAAAATATCTGTTGTTGCTGCTTACATCTATAACAACATTTGCTGCCACCATGTATTTGTTGGCACTTGGTACAAACGTGTTGCCGTATCGCATTATTTTCACCCATTACAGCAAATGTTGCCACATTACGTAGTATTAAGTGTGGATCGTTTTATTTGGGACGCCGTAAGTGGCGATAGCTTAATGGAATAAAAAAGCAGCCTTATTGTCAGAATTTGACGAAATGGGGCGCTTTACGCTTGAAGAAATTGGGAAATATTGAAAACTTTCTTCCAAACTTCTGAGCCTTCAACTCAGACTATAAAAAATCTACAAAACAAATTCGATAGAAATGCTGAGCCATCAGCGTAGTTTGTGGATCAATTTGTGAAGTGAGTTCGTCAATCTGGGTCCATATTGGACAAAAGAACTTGTATACGTGGTCGTTCGGTGCGTTCAGGAAGAAATATTTTCGATGTGGGTTATAGTCTGGTCGAATAGTTATCAATTCGCCACCGTTCGCAGCAATTGAACATTTCTCGCACTTCTTTGCAGAAACACCTCGTTATGGAGGCTTATAAAGTCAAATTAATTAAAGAACTGAAGACTGAAGAAGAAGCTTGGCCGAAGATGAACATTTTTACCAAAAAATCATATTTTTCTATAAAGCTCATTTTCACACTCATTTCAAACAAAATTGTTGCATTTGGGGCTCGGAAAATCCACACGTCGTCGACGAGAAGCCGATGCATCTACAACGAGTGACTATTTGCTGCGGTTTGTGCCATGGCAGCCTTTTTATTTTGAAAATGAGCAAGGACCCCGTTACATGGTTTGCCGTATGGTTTCAACAGAACGGCGCTACGTGCCACACAACCAACGTTCAATCGATTTTTAGCACAATGTGCTAGTAAACCGCAAAATCAGACGAAAGTCAGAAGTCTATTGACCGCTTCCTAGCTGCGATTTGACCCAGTTAGACTATTATCTCTGGGTCACCATGAAAGATAAGTGCTACGCACACAATCCAGGGTGCATTGAGGTCTTAAAGCATGAAATCGACGCTGTCTTTCACGATATAGACTCACACACAATCGGAAATGAACTGAAAAATTGGGTACATCGAGTGAGTTACTGTAAAGCAATTCGCGGAAGACATATAAACACTTGTTTTTCAGTCATAGATGTTGATGATGGGTCATACCAATAAAATCATAATTTCGACAAAAATATCTATTAGATTGTTTTTAACCAAAATTAATGTCCAAATTTTTCATGGGTTGGCCTTGTTATAACAAATTAAAACCATAATAGTTCTTCTTTTTATGTTGAAGAGTTAAGGTATACTAGCTATTTCAATGTTCAAATGCAGATAAATCCCATTTCCTGGAGTGAATGTGTATGTTATGCACGCAGAATTACAAAAAACACGAAAATGCCAATTTTAGCATAATAGTTTCGCCAACAGCAAAATTGTTGGGGACTTTTAGCATAATTTTTTAGTCGGCCTCTGGCAACACTGCTTGCACTGGTCTTTAAATAATTTTAAGTATTAATATTATGTCCATGTAACGTCATCATATGATTGAACGCTGTTTTTTTATTTTCCAATGTAACATTTACTAATGTGTTCATTGGAATCGAACAGGTATCGTGTAACAAAAAGGTGTTAACACATCGCCCGTGAGTACGAATTCTCATTGGATTTTTTTTTTCATAAAACTTATCATTTGTTACTTATAATTTACTTGATTACTAAATTGATTATAAAAGTTATTTTAGAAAATAAGTTTTATAAAAGAATTCTGAGTTTTATTTTAAGTATAAGCTATTGTTTGTACTAGAATTTAAAGAATCGCAAGAAAAGAACAATTATGTACTAGTTTTGGCTTTTAATAACAAGTACTAATTTGTAACTCAAATTACAACACTGTATTTAAATATAATTTAGCGCGTTTCGAGAAAGTTCCTGCCGCGTTTTGGTTACAAATAGTTGACACCGCTGCCCTTATGGTTTTTGTTTTGACATGCATAAGGTTGCCATACCAAATGCCATAAACCAGAGACGTTCACAAATTTTCGGAATTAACAAAATCGATCGGAATCTGATGAAGGTATACGACATCGATCCGAATAGTAACTACGGATTTATATCCATTCCGAACAAATTCTGTAACAGGCCTTTATAGGGCAATTTTATCGATTGGTGAAGAATTTGTGCAATTTCACATGGCTTGAATATAAAGCACTTTTCCTCTGGAGTACAATTTTTTCTCCGTCCAAATTTTAGGAAAAGTTTAGAGAAATTTCACAAAAAAAAACCGAAAAACGTTGTATGAACGTTCCGCTCGCGTTGTGCCAATCTACTATTCAAAACAAAATGTGCTAACTGCACATTTCAGCAATCAGATCAAAAAAAGAATAGAGACAACGGCATGGTAGAAATATAATGGTAGATGCAGTACGACAACAAATACAACAAGCCAAAAACAACAGGCATTTTGTTTTTGCTCAGTGTCTGTGTTGTGTCAAGTCAGCTGATAGAAAAATGATGAAAATGTAAACAAATTTGCAAAAAGTGCCATTTAGAAAATGATTGAGTGTTATTTGATATATTGAAAGTGTTTAAGTGGGAAAATTAAAACGTTTCTATGTAATTTTTGCAGAGAAATATTTCAAAAACAGCAGTTGTTGGCGAACGGGGGTTGCATACAAACAAATATAAAGAAACTTTGACATAAGAGAAAAACCTACTCACACTCAGCCCAGAAAAAAGTTCAAATCAGCTGGGCTAGTGCTTCTACCATTTCTTTGTACCATTGACAACGGCAAACAATTTTTGTTTGACAGTAGCTTGATGCTCTGCTACAACTAGGGATGCCAGATTTGAATTAACAAAAAAAAAATACATCGAGGAAAAAAGGGGAGTACAATTAACTAAATAAAAGTACACTTCCTGCTATTAAAAAATCTTTAAGTTCAGTATAGAAAAGTAACATTTTACGTTAAGAAATTAAAAAAATCAGTACAAAACAGTAGTTTATAGTTTATGGAAAAAACGAACAATCTAGGGAACCACAAACATATTTTTTTATAAAAACTAGTCAGATGTTTCACATTTGATTTTTAAAAAGTACAAAGATTGTAATCTATTATATATTAAAATTTGTTAATACTGAATATAACCTTCTTGTTTTAATTATTTCATAATCAAAGATATTATTCTACAACTTTTTCAAAGAATTACACATATGTATAATGTTTGTGGACTTGATTAACTCCGTTTTCACAATCTTCTGTTTTCAAAAAATGTACAAATTCATTACGTACGTAAAATTAGTATTTATTATGAATTCTTTTTCTAAATTTTAAATTAGAAGTTTATTTCGTTCTTTCTCCAAAAATTAAACATCAAACGCAATATTCTTTCAGATACCGCATTAGAACGAGGAATCGAAAATACAAATTTACAGAAATTTTTTGAACGGACATTTTGGAATATTTCCAGTAAAAGCTTTTAAGGATATAAATTCGTCAAAGAGCATATTCATTTGATCGCAAATAATTCAATTACGCCATGAATAAAATGAATTTTTAATTAATGCATTTTTTAAAGTAGTATCCTATGTAAATACTTATATACTTATTAATATTAAAAACTATCCTGAAGAAGATTTCCAAAGGAAATCGAAATATCGAGAGAGATAAGAGGAAAACAAAAAGTTTTATAAAATCAAAAGTGACCTTAAGCTTGGAAAATTAGTCAAGAATAATTAAAATAAAGGTCGAAAAATTAGAAACAAATTATAATTTTTGGTATCAATAGGAAGTAACAGTTTCTTATATATTGTTGGCATAATAAAGCAAGTACATAAAGAAGTGCTGAGGCTATAAAAAAATTACAGTAGACAGTTGTCTGAGGCCTTCGGCCACGGACTGTCCCTGCAGGCTGTGTCAGAGACACGGCCATTAAGTTTAACGTAGAATACGTCATCCGATAAGACAGAAAACATATATAACAATAAATTCATTTGCTTATATTATTTATCATTTATTGTTATATATGTTTTCTGTCTTATCGGATGGCGTATTCTACGTTAAACTTAATGGCCGTGTCTCTGACACAGCCTGCAGGGACAGTCCGTGGCCGAAGGCCTCGGACAACTGTCTGCTGTAATTTTTATATTTACCAACGGCATTTGATTCAAGTCCGTTTAAAAAAAAAAATATTATGTTCAATTTTTTTAAACTGAATTTAATTTATGTATTTTAATTAATATTTTTATTGAAATAAGTTCTGCGAATGTTGAGAGGGCCGCCCTAATATTAAAAAAGGTTTACCTTATCGAGTCTTCGCATTAGCATTCGAGCGTTGTGTGAAAGCTTTACGCTTTACAATTCAAAATTAATGTTACAACAGCTTTATTGAAGCTTTCGCAAAAAAGCTTTATTACGTTAGCTTACTGTTTGTTTCACTTTTTACTAGATACATGTTGCCAATCAACATTAGCTTGCTGTTCGTTTCACTTTTTACTAGATACATGTTCCTAAGCAATGTTGAGCAACCAAAAACACTCAACCAAACACCACACATATGTTTGAGTGTATGTGTTTAAACAATTTTCATTTGAGAAATTAAAATACTAGAAATATATCAACCAATATGAAATGTATATCAAACGAAGGATAACATCTTCATTTACCTACAAAAAAAATTTTAAAAAAATTCATCTAGCCGTTTCCTCAAATTCAATGAAATAAAGATTACAACAATAAAAACCTGACATGGCTCCTCATACCGTAAGGTAAGACGTATTCTACGTCAAAAGAAGTACTTTTGCGTACTTCTTTAGGTGCTATGCAGACAGAAGTACAATTAGTATAAAAAAAATTCGCGTACTGCTGAAAACAGTACATCTGGCAACCCTAGCTACAACAGTGAAGACCATAATAATTGGTCATATACTATGTAGGTAGTCAAAAAGTTTAAGAAAATGCTATTTCAAACTTAAGAGTAGTGTTAATTTAGTGTCGAACTTAAAATATAAAAAAGACTTCGTATGGAATCCAAAAAAAATCAAAAAATATAACTTCAATGAAGATTACACCCTACATACAAACTCACAAACACTTCCTCTTGACAACATTAGTATGTATTTTTTTTTTGTCGCTCATTGTACATACATAAATTTAACTCACCCTTGTAACAGTTATCACACAGCAATACCAAAATTTGTCTACGACACACCGTTAACATGCTGACTCTCTTCGCTCCCAAACTCCCCCTTGACAAAGATCGATTTAGAAAAATACATACCCTAACACACGCGCACTTCTTCATCACTTTCATTTGTTTTTGTTTTCTTTCCCACACACTTGATGATTTGTTTACATTTTGTACCAATTTTGTATCACATTAATTCTCTTTTTGTACGGATGACTCGACAAACTTGCATGAAGATATACACTTTTTTTCGTTAATTTACTAATATTTTCACAACTATTTTTTACTTTTTCTATTTATTAACTATTAATTTTTATATTAGATTTAATCTATCGAATGTGTGAGCACCGCGAATTACATATGTACGTCCGAAACGAAAGAAAAAAACTCGCTGACTAAAGATTACAACGCAAGTCATGGTAGATTTAGGTGGTGATGGTGTGTTAATAATGTGGTGGGGTGGGCTTGCACTTTTTATTTTGGATCAATTGGTTTAACAGCGAGCAGTGTTGCCAGAAGCTGTCGAAAAAAGCTTGCCAAAAAAAGTGCAATTTCCAAAAAAAAACTGCTAAAACTGAAACAATCAAAAATTTTAGTTCTGCGGCACTTTACGGCATATGTTCGATAAAAAAAAACATAGGGATGGGAGTATATATCATTAGATGCGGATAAAATTGTAACGCATAGGATAAGTCAGAAGTTGAGCCATGCCCTGTCTGTCTGTATAGCTGACTGGTCAACATGGAAACTGCCGTAAACCTTTAAGGACAACATCAGGGCTTAAAATTGCTGGCTGATTTTCATTGCTAAACTGATATACTGATTGTGACAGCGAAAATGATCCGAACAAACTGACATAAAACCGCATCTGCATCTGCGCTTGGTTAGCAGGGGGAAATTGACTTCGTTGTCTAAACTGTGATCGATTTTCTCATCGTCATTGGATATCTCAGGTACCAGTAGCGCGGAGAAATGATATCTCCATATTCCCAACATGCTGTGCACATCTGCAATGGGATATCCCTCCTTGTCTTTACAGAAAGGGCTTTTGACTTTTTGGTAGAATTTTCGGGCTTCGTTCTTCCTTCTGTATGTCTCAAATTTCTCACTCTCGCGCTTTTTCCACTACTGTTTCTTGCGCCTAAAGAGTTGGTTTACCTCCTTTCGTAGGGTTACAATTGTCTGAAGCTTTGCCATACGTGCAGAGTTCTTTTCATCATTTCTTCGTACCAAGGTTTTTAGCGAAGCGGTTTTCCAAAACCAAGTACGGTTGTTACGGCAGTTTCTGTAGAGTCGGAAATGGGTTTCCGCTGCGCTCCACGACGTCATCGGGAGGGCTGGGCTCTGTGCCAAAAGTTGCGAGAGTTTCCTTGAGTAGGCTCTGACTACATCTGGTAATTGCAGCTTTCCGATGTCTAGTTTTCTCTGCGTCCGGTGCGAACCTTTGCTGGTACCAGGTAGTTATCAGAATCGATGTTAGCTCCTCTGATCACTCGTACATCCATTACACTGGATGAGTGGTACCAAGGGATCATTTGGTTCTTCGTTCTTTAATTATAGTGGCCTTGTGAATGTCTTTATGCTGGAATCTTGTGCCACTAGCGACCATGTTTTTTGCCGCTGCAAATTCAATCAGCCTCATACCGTTTTCGGAACTGTCAACATGTAGCCTGAAATTGATTATTCAGTAAATTTTTACTTAACTAGAGAAAATTGGCGACGTCACTACGCCCTCCCATACAAAAGCTGAGCGATTAACCAAGTTAACCGCTTTAATGAAAGCTGTTTCCGTTTCTTAAACTTATTAAAATAATTAGACTGTTGAACCGTCTATTCGATTTTGACCAGTAATTTACGTAGAGGAAAATTCAAATTAATTTTTCTCCGTACATCAAACTTAAAGAAATTGCTAATAAAAGTCTAGACCAACATACTTTTGCAGTAAAGGATTTTTTAAATGCCAACTTACGTCCATATTTAACATCCACACCCGTGATTATTCAATATATGTTATAATTCGTGGTTGAAAATAAGCATTATTTCAGAGTTCAATTCCGAAAAACAGCCATACATTATAAAAAAAAATGCATTTTATCGACAAAAAATGCTAAAAATGATCTAGAAAAGTTAAAAGTTAGCAAAAATTTCCCAAAAAAGTGCTAAAAAGCATTTAGCATGTTTTTCCAGAAAAAAAGTGCAGAGGCCAAAAAAAAGAAGCTAGAATTGCACTTAACTGACAGCGAGTGAAGAAACTGAATAGTACTTGTTAGCAGTGTTGCCATAAGCTTTCAACAAAAAATTGCTAAAACAGCAAAAATCAAAAAAAGAGCTGAATAGCAAACTACTGAAATAATTAATAAAATAAAATTGGCAACATAAAATTGGCAACAAATACGGGGGAAAATTTTCCAAAGGCACAATTTTTTTTTAGATCAATGAGAACCAAAAACGTTTAAATTTTTGATGTGTTAACATCTATACGCGCGCCTCTAGGGCAGTAAACTATAAATTTAATACAAACGCAAGTGTTAGGTTTGTAAGAGTAAATCATCGTTTGTTTGTTCGTTGCTTGGCAGTCGGTATTGGAAGTGATTATTGGGCGATTTTCATATAATTTTCCCACGCGATTTTCTCCGGAAATTCATAGCCGATTTTATTAATTTTTGGATTAAAAAGCTAGTGCGGGTTTCGACGAAGAGTTTAGGCCAAAAATTAAGGCGATCCGATATCGGCGAGCCGAGATTTAAGTGTTTTAATTTGGAGTATTAATTTGGAGTAATATTAAAAAAGTATTTTATGTTGATCTTCGGTTATATCGTACGAATATAACAATGTATGTATGTATGTACAAGTGTCTGTTGCTTTGCATTCTTTGACTTTTGTGGGAATAAAACAAAAAGTATTGAGCAAGAAAATAATGACACATGTGCTTGCACTGGGTCTTTAAATAATTTTAAGTATTAATATTATTTAACTTTAACGTCATCATTGATTGAACGCTGTTTTTTATTTTCCAATGTAACATTTACGAATGTGTTCATAGAAATCGAACAGGTACCGTGTAGCAAAAAGGTGTTAACACATCGCCCGTGAGTTCGAACACTCATTGGATTTTTTCTAAAATTTGAACGCTCGACTTCGAAACCCATTTGTTTTCTGCCAAATACTATAACAAAAACGATGTACAAGTAGACAGTTAAAATTTTTCTTCACTCGAATGCCAACAAACAAAACGAGTGAAACCCTAGCCATTCTCTGGTCTCTCTCTTACTGTCTTCATTGAATATTTCAATACACGAACAGCTTTTTGATAGGATTATTGTATATGGGTGATTGTTCGGAAATTGTCATTTTCTCGTCCTTTGAATTTTCCCACCCTAAAATGGTCGAATGGTGATTAAATTGCGACATGTTCCCGAAGCTACGATGGTACTCTATTATTTCCATGAAACACATTCCATTCTGAACAGTGTAAGTCGGTTTTAGGGAGAAAAAACTGTTCAAAATGTCACAACCATGGCCTATCCTCCGTATCGAATTCAGGACTTCAGCAGTAATATCCGTGAAGGACGTGGCTTGAAAGAAGTTACCTGCATATATGTTCTAAGGGACATTTAGATTTACAATTCTACGCAAAAAAATTGGAGGAATATGCACGCCATGGTTATTGAACGGTCCACGAAGTCTGTCCAACAGTTTTGTCAGAATTTTGTACAATTTGAATTCAACTGTGGTGGCGCCATCTCCGGGGTTTCAATATGACCCACTTGCTGGCATTTTCCAGTGGAGGGGGTAGTGGCAGTATTTACACCGGCAGAAGTCAACACACGCACATGTATACGAAGGGGAATTCAATGCGAAAAATTGAAAAGCTAAGTCACAAAATAATACGTCACAACCGTTCTCTTATGATTCACATATGCCGTACGATATTTAGGCTTGATTCCCGGTTATGAAAGTAATATTTCATTGCCTGAACTTCATTGTCTTTGGAACTTGTCGAATTCCAAACCGGTCTGGAGCACGGTTAGGTTAAACACTGAAAGTCACAACCGTGGCTGTCACAACCGTGTCATATAGTTTCCAATACTGACTAAAATTGATAAATAATGGTTTCTTGACACTGAATGATTAATGTGGAGTAGGCTGTTGCAAAGACCTGACAACACAGTAGGCTTTTGCGAAGACCTGGCAACACAGTAGGCTTTTGCGAAGACCTGGCAAAACGAGAGTGAAGTATTTGACATATCTTGTGGCAATCGTCAGTCGTGTGTAGGTCGTGAAAGGTATTAGTCTATTGGCGAAGTTAACTAAATAAATTAGTTAAAACATTAAAATAGTGCGTTTTATTCAATTGATATATATTAGCGGTCATTACAATTAAGTTTCGTTCAGGCAGTCACTACCGTGGCATCGGAATACCATCAATGCTCCATAACTTCGATTGCTTTGGTGTTGTAGTATAGTGATCTTCAGATCATACTTTTGGACCATGATAACATTCAGAAACGTAAAAAAAATGTTACTGCAGACATATCGAGGTTTGGAAAAATAGCTATCTGAAAAATAACAATTTCCGAACAATCACCCATATAACTATACAAAATCCAACCATGTTGAAGGAAAATTACATAAACTATGCAAAAAGTATGAAATAATCAAGATATAAAGCGAGAGAGAAATGCGTTTGAGTGAATTTCTCTTTTACCAGGGTTGCCAACCTGCGAACATCTTCTGGTTGTCTAATTCTAGATCGTCTTTGACTATAATACATAAATACGAAAAAGACGGAAAGGGTAGAAAAGAACATTTAGAGATCATTTTAAATATTTTATATTTTAAAATTGTAAAAATCTTTGAATTGTTACGATTATTTTGGAAACCTCAACGTAATAGTTTTTGAATACTATATTTGGCAATGTTCTCAAGAGTTTTAAGCACATACTATCGTACAGCTTTGCAGGATTTAGCCATATGGGTAAAAATGGTACAAAGATTGTTTCTACATCCATTAAGTGGATATATACATATGTATGTATATATCCACGAGTGGTGAAACTGAATAGTACTTGTTAGCAGTGTTGCCAGAAGCTTTTAACAAAAAAGTGCTAAAAGAGCAAAAATCAAAAAAAGAGCTAAATAACAAAATACAGAAATAAATCAAATTGGAAACAAATACAGGGGAAACAATTTCCAAAGGAACAATTTTACGAAATTTTGTGGTCAGGGCAAAGAGAACCTTAAAAATGTTAAATTTTTACTAAGATTGAAAAAGCACGACTTGGGAACCCATTTGTTTTGTGTCAAATACTATAATTCACAATGATTTGAAAATCATAATGAGCGATGAGGCTCATTTCCACCTCAGCGGGTACGTGAACAAGCAAAACGATCGCTTCTGGGGCGCCGAAAATCCACGAGTGATGCACGAGGAGCCATTACACCTGCTCACGGTGACTGCATGGTGCGCTGTTCACGCTGGAGGAGTCATCTGTCCATTTCTTTCGAGAACGCCGCTGGTCAAACGACAACAGTGGACGGTGTGCGCTGTAGGACTGGAGGGCATGTGGTTCCAACAGGACGGATCAACAGCAAACACTGCGCGAGCCACAACCGATATTCTGAAGGCGGCGTTCCCGGGTCGCCTCATCTCTGGTTTTGGCGATTTGCACTGGCCCGCAAGATCGCCCGATTTAACCGTTCCAGACTTTTTTTGTGGGGTTGTTTACGTGAACAAGCCCGAGAAACTGGAAGCCCTCAAGGTCAACATTGGACACGAGTGCGAGAATCTGTCGCCCGAAGTTCTCGCCGAAGTGATGAAAAATGCCATAAAACGAGCCCGTATGGTAATCAATTGTGACGGCGCCCATTTAACCGATATCATCTTCACAACTTAACCAATAAAATTCTAAAGGTTCAAATAAACATAATCAAAAAACAGAATCGAAGTTTTTCATTTAGAAAAAAAAATGAGAGCCAAACAAATTCGGATGACTTCTTTTGAAACACCTTGTATATTCGACAATGTGCTCAAGAGTCTTAAGTACTAAAGTACAGCTTTGCAGGATTTAGCCATAAGTGAATATAAATATAAGTTTTGACGTTTACTATATTTTGCAAAGCTGTCAAGAAATTTCTAGCCTAGAACTCCTTCAAAGAGAGCTAGTTTCCCTACAGTAACCATGAAAACGGCAAAAAAAAAAGTTAAAATGGGCTTCGACGTTTCATCAGCATGTATTTTTCTGAGAGACGTTAAAAAGAGTTCTGAAAGAAGGAAACCTATACAACTTAAAAATATATTTTCTCGAAACTATGTTTTTTGAGTTCTGACGGTATTGCACGAAACAGGCGGCGATATTATAAGAATTACGAAATGAGGAAAGAGCTATGATTTTGCCTAAAGTTGAAATTGAAAATTTCGGAAAGTTTAGGATTTAATCACAAATAAAGCCCGGTCCCTCAGCCGAAATCTTCTATGGCCTGCACACTGAAAAAACGGAATCTGTAACATATTCTCCCAAACATATTCTTCAGGAACCATGTATATGTTTGGAACACACTTCAAACATTCATATGTTTGCAAAAAATAAAACGATTGCAAACGGCCCTTTGCAGTTACTTGCATTGAATGTATTATTTGTTTTTTCATGAAATGAGAATCTGCTGCTCTTTTGCTTTTTCTTTCTTATTTATGGCTCACGTTTTTGTTTTCAGAATGCTAAAGCTATGTGTTGGTTATCACTATGCACAGGTACACGAACAATATACTCATGTATATACAAATCTAGTTCATGCAACCAAGCGTGTATTAATTACTGACTGGTGTTTTTCTTTGACAAATGGTCCGCCGCACTAAGGAGTATTTTGGCAAAAAAACTGGACAAAAGTCAGATATACAAACTGCATTCAATATCACCCAAATTGTGGTTTTTGTATAACTGACTTAATGTACTATCATAATATTATGATAACCTGAACCCCCCCGGCCACCACGCTCCTGGCAAGTAGTCTGAAACTACACTTCGTTCAGCACGCACGCATTCATTTTCGATATGCTTTTTTTTCAAACTTGTGTTTTTGTGTTTTTTGTTATTGTATGAAATAAATCCTAAAAAAAAAAAAATTATGGAATCTGGAGAACAAGGTCTGCACTTAATTTTAATGTATAAGATACAGTCAAGGAAAAAAGTCTACATACATCCCTTGTTTTGCAGGTTTTAGAAAGTTTGTGAAGAAAATTAAAAAACTGTTTATTTCAATATTTAAGGCATTAATAAATAAGTGTATTTATAAAATAAAAAAACAATTCATTTACATAATAAAAACAGTTGTAACAAAAACACTGAAAATTCATAGGAAAAAAGTCTACATACAGCCACAAAAAATATATATTATTACAAAATTTTATATATAAAAACAAAGAAAAGATAACTTTCAGTATTTGGTCGGTCCACCTTGGACATTAATAACTGCTTGAAGATGACAGGGCATTAATGTCACCAAATTATCCGTAATATCGGGTGTTATTTTAGCCCATGCACGAATAAGGGCGGTTTTTAATGTTTCACGGCTACTAATGTCATATTGTCGTACCACTTTTTCCAAAACGTCCCATATGTGCTCTATTGGGTTTAAGTCTGGTGACTGGGGTGGCGAATTCAGCTGTCTTGGGGCATAGTAAAGAAGCCAGTCTCGAACAACGTGTGCAGTATGCTTAGGGTCGTTATCTTGTGGGAAAATCCATTGATTTCCCAGGCCTAAACTATCAACAGATGCCTTCAGATTTTGTTCCAATATATTTTTATATGGGTAGCGGTCCATATTACCCTCGACGACCCACTCCAGATGACGCAAGGCGCCCCAAACCATAACGTTGCCACCACCATATTTTACTGTTGGTATTATGTTCTATGGATCAAGTGCAGTATTTGGTTTTCTCCAAACTTTGGATCGGCCATCACTTCCGAAAATGTTATACTTACTTTCGTAAGTAAATACAACACGTTTCCAAAAGTCCATACCCTTGTCTAGATGTGCTTTAGCAAAGTCAAGGCGAAGTTTGCGATTTTTCGCTGAAATTAGCGGCTTTTTGCGAGCTACTCTGCTATTAAATCCACTGACGTGTAAAACGTTTATTATTGTTCGCGGAGTAACAATTATATTGGAACATGTGGCGATGTGTTCCGCCAATTTTGGAGCACTTATTTTCGGATCCTGGTTGACTACTTTAAGAATACTGCCAACATCGCGTCTCGAAAGCTTCTTAGGTCTGCCAGAACGTGGCTTAGTTTCGGTACTATTGTTATTAGTATAATTTCTAATGATCGTCTGGACAGTAGCACGACTTAATTTTACTGTCTTAGCAATTTCTCCATAAGATTTATTTTCCTTGCGGAGATTTACTACCATATTCCGAACTGAAGTATGAATCTCTTTTCGTTTTTCCTTTTTCAAAGATAAAAATTCGAATAATACCTTCTTTTTTTGTCACTTTGTCCACTTAAATAATTGTTATGCTTGTAAATGTAATTAATTCAACAAAGTTAACTGTTATTTCAATTTCTTTGTTTTCAATTTTCTATTTGATTGTAGGAGTTGCCACGCTGTATGCAGACTTTTTTCCCGCTAATTATTGTGTTTTTCCCCAATAATTTCCATGTTATATTTTTTTCATATTTTTTTTCTTCAAATAATCTTTATTTTAAATGACGAAAATATTGCAATAATATCATTTTCAATGCTACTAATTCTCTTAAACTTCAAAATCGTAGGTTGTATGTAGTCTTTATTCCTTGACTGTATGTAGTTATGATGACTATTTAGTATTCTAATGGACCAAAAATGATATGCAAGAAATTTTCCTAATTTATTGTATGTTATTTTTAAAAATTAGTATTTTTGTTTATGTTCGGCGCGAGATTGCGTTAATTTTTTTTTTATAGTAAACTATAAGAGATTCACCAAATATCATACCTCAAAACATTTTCCGAAAGTTTCCGCTCCACAGGTCCTTTTTTAATCGTTTTGGTTACTTATATATACATAACTCGAGAAAGATTAGTCTGATTTTGCTGAAACAAATTTAGAAAATAAGAATTACAATACCTATAAACTGTCCATACAGTATTTCTCTATATAGTCAATAGTTTTGAAGTTATAAATAAATGTAAAAAGAAGAAATGTTATTTTTTGCCTAAAAAATTAAAAATTTTTTTTCTATTTTTTTTCCTTATTTGTACCAATAAGAAAATAGTTTCAAATAATTTTGTCCAGTTTTTTTGCCAAAATACTCCTATGTGCGCCGTTCCGATTTACTTACAAGGCAAAGTCACGATGTCGAACATTAACGTTCGCTTTCTTTCTATGCGACAAACAGCTGATTTGGGAGCCACTAACAAGCGAACGAAACATATATGTATGTACAATTCAGTACAAAATCGGACCCCACTTACACCGTCTCCTACAAAATCCAAGCGAACAAAGCCAGTCACTCACTTTCGTTTCAGAAAGCGAGTCACTATCTTTCGACTTGTCGTTCGCATGGTTTTACGTGGGTTTGTGTGGTTGTTGTTCAAAGCAATAACATAAGAGTGTAAACAGAACCAGACACGCTTCGGTCGACGACGGAAAAAATCTCTAGCGTCTAAACGAAATGAGAGAGAGGGCGTCTGGCGACTTCGGTTGATTTTTTTCTCTCTGCGTCGTGTATATTTGCGGCTCTTTTCTGGAATTTGTTTCAAAGTTTGGAAAAATAATATTAAAGTTGTATAGGAATTATATTGTTTTATCCTGTTTTTTTAAATATATTCACTTTTATTGTATTGTGTTTAACAATAAATTGCATACACATGCACCATCGTATGTATTTGTTGGCTGCTCTTATGATTTTTTCATGAACATGTGGCAACTTCATTCTCTCAATTGAGAGTTTTCGTGAGAGCGCCGCCAAGAAATTAGAATTAGAAATTAGCAGCGGAATTTCGTGACGATTTGTCCCTGCCATAATAAACCTATGTAGAAAAAACGTCGTTGTCTGTAGCGCGTTTGGTTATGTTTAGACTCTCATGTTTAATCTATTGTTTCACGTTTTATAACACTTTTTTTTGTTTTCCATATATTTGCTGTTGCCAACACTAGCTTATTGTGAATGTATACATCCGCCCTATTCTAACTCAAACGATTAATTTGCAGCAACTCGACAATGAGTGGCGACAACATGCACTTTTAGAGTACGACAAGTTTGAACTTTTTGAAAATTTGGAACTAGAAGTGTACTGGCAAAAAGTTTTTAAGTTAAGAAATTCCTTTCCAACATTACAAAAAGCTATAAAATTTCTCTTTATCCTACGCTCCTCAAATGCTTCTGCAGAAAGAATATTTAGCAGTTTAAATAATTGTAAAACAGATTTAAGAAACAAAATATATTCAGAAACAGTTGCTGTGATTTTATTTACAAAGAACCCCCAAACTTTGAACCAACACAAGAAATGTACAATAACAATTGAAAGTATTAATCGTAAATTTCTTACAAAATAAGGTGTATTTGTTTATATTACACTTTGTTTAGTTAAAAATTACTATATAAATTTAGTATGAAATGTGTTTCAGTTTCTTTTTGTGTTATATAGTATTTTAATAATAAAAAATTTTGATACATGTGGAATTTTTCCCCAAATGTGTAATATTTTTATCCTCTGTGTGTAATATGTAGTTTCCTTCGTGGCAACACTGAAAAATACAGATACACACTTACAAGATAGCCTCTCTCGTTGTCCCTCTTTTACTCTCTTTTGCGCTCGAGAGAGCATAGACAGTGCAACAAACACAGCTGTATTTGTATCACAAACATAAATAGATGTGGGTCGCCAACACATATATTCTAACATACAACATATAACACATATATTCTAAACATGTAATATTGAATAGCAAACACAATGTGTTTGCGCACAAGTATATTATATTTGCAACAAGCTCCAAACACACTTTATATTTGCATCCAAACAACAAAAAAAGACAGATTTTTCAGCGTGTAGATATTGCTGTATTTAGTCAAACATTTAAAGTTATCGAAATAAGTTCAACTCTGTTTATACTCCAATATTTAATGTGACCTTCAGTAGTAGGTTGAGAATTCATTTTTAGGTATTTAAAACAGTTTTCAATGATATCACACTATATATAACCTCAGTAAGATTGCACATTTTAAATTTATGGTCTTTTTAACTCTGAAATTTGGCAACTGTCACATATGTTTATTCCGACTAATGAACATGGAGCGCTTTACGAAAGACCAACGCGTTAGAATTGTGAAATCTTATTTCGGTCGGTTATGAACAATAGACTCGTGTGCGTTTACGTACCGGTCGGTCTCTTGTAAACATTGCTGCTGTAAACGAGGGTGCCGCTGAGAACCGGAAAATATAAATTCAGCATCGTTCTCAACAACTTCAAATTTAACGATTCAAATTTTGACAAAAGACCTTTACCTTAATGCGTACAAAATGGAGGTTGCTCAGGAGCTCAAACCAGCAGACCATGGAAAGCACCGGTAATTCGTTCAATGGATAATGGAGTAAAGCGAAGTCAATGCCAGTGTTTCAAAAAAAAATAAATCTTCTCCGATGAACCACATTTGCATCTGAATGGTTTCGTGAACACGCAAAATTGTCGAATTTGGGGCTGCCACACCGCGCATGAAACAATCGATTTATTGCAGCAACGATTTCCAGAAAAAATTATCTCGAGAAATTCGGATGTCAACTAGCCATCAAGATCATGCGATTTAACGCCGTATGATTTCTTTCTTTGAGGTTTTGTGAAATTTCGGGTTTACCCGAATAAACCAGAAACAATTCCTGAGCTCAAATCCGAGATCTAACGCGTCATCGTTGAGATACATCTCTGTGAAAAAGTCGTGGGGAATTTCATGAAAGGAGTAATGGCCTGTCATCACAGCCGTGGGTACCATTTGGCGGATATTTTACTCAATGCCTAATCGGAACATGTCTTCTTTACAATCCGATAAAAAAAATTACAACTACGTGAATACGAATTTTTATTTCAAAATCAAAAAGTGCATTCTAACTGAGACACCCCTTGTACTTATTACTACTTTTATATATCATTTCGATAGGAAATTAAGTGCCAGAGATACGCCCGATTATACGTTCAATCTGCGCTAGTTTCGATTTCGAGATGGCTGGTGTACAATAGGGTGGAGTGAAAAAAGTCAATATTTGTTTTTCGGAAACGGGTACCCTTCAATGACTGTGTATGATACCTAGTAACAATTCTGTAAAATATTTAATTTTTACGACGTCATCTTGTGTCTGCACATTTGGCTTAAAGTTTGAAAATTGTTGAATATTTTTAATTTTTACAAATTTTTTTTAGGTACTTGAAACATAAAAAAAAACAATGACGGGTAGTCACTAAATAGTTCAACAAGGCCTGAAATAAATACAGTATTTTTTTAAATATTTTATGGCAATGGTTTTAGTCTGCTCATTAGGCCTAAAGTTCGCCAAATTGTCCGAAATTTCCGATATTTACAATTATTTATATAATCAGAAATATATTAAAATAGCATGTATGTATGTATCATCAAGTTCCGTTCTTATATCTTATGTATCATCAAGTTCCGTTCTTAATCTTATAATAAACTTTTTCACAAAACTAGAAAGACATGTAAACACGTGGCGATTTGATTCTCACTTCCCCTCCCCCACTGACTGCATTAGTCGTGTTTTGACAGCGAGAGTGGTAGGTGTTTATCACTGCGTTATGGCGTTCCCTAGGACTCGTGACAAGTATTTACCTCATCCTATCATAGGTAATGGTCAAGTTATGGTCGAGTATTTGCTTCCTACACGTAGGAATGTGTTAAAATACTACATTTATGTTTGGAACATTAAAAAAAATAAAGCGAAATGGCAAAAACCCTAGTTTTTTAGAAGTGTCCAAGATTGTTGTTGGCAATTTAAACTTCATGTGGGGAAAAGCTTCGATTCCATGCATAACCTCTAAAACTATTACAGATTTATTAAAAAAAGAAGTTGATTTAGTTCAAACACTCAACAAAACATACAAACGTGACAAAGATAGGGACAGTTTCAAAAAAAAACTAGCCGACTTTAACAATAGAGTTGAGGCATTGTTCGATGTTAGTGCATGTAAATGTAAAGATTTTCAACTTTTGTAAATGTACTACTTGAACGCAAATTCTTGGCCGATTAAAGAACTGTTCGGAAAATGTCGATTGGACGTGTTGATATTAAAGTGTCATCAGCAAATAACAAGAAAATATCAAGGAAAATGATAGAAGAAGAAAGATTGTGTAAGAAACGTTGTGAAGGAATTCAAATTGGCTTATATAGTAACAATGAGGACGCTATGAACTCAACTGTCCCACTTCAAGAAATGGGTTGTGTTCCAGAAGATTTGGAGATTGTTTTAGAGCAACCAGTTCCCGGCCCTTTCTCTGCTACTTCCATAAACACTTAAACTAGGCTAAAAATACCATCGTTTTCCCGAGTATGTGATAGGTATGGCGTACCTGATCGCGCAGCAGCAGCTTTAGCCTCTGCTCTTTTACACAATGTACAGTCCGCTCATTCTTTAGATAATGTTATAAATGACGTTGTGGTAGACAGGAGTAAAGTAAGACACGAGCGAATCAAATCTCGGCATGAAGTTCTTAATAAGGAAACAAAGGTAGAAATTCAGGCCTTATACTTTGACGGCAGAATTGACGACACCCTTCATATTCACAAGGCAGACGATGGGAAAATGCACAGAGCAACTGTTAAAGAAGAACACATTTCACTCATAGAGGAGCCTACATCGAGACTCATCGGTTACACAGTTCCATTGTCTGGGAAAGCCATTGACATTGCTAATTCTATCGTCGATTACTTTTCTGAGCACAATCTTACAATGTCGGAAATAGTTTGCATTGGTTGTGATGGATGCCCTACAAATACAGGAAAATATAATGGCGTAATTCGCTCGCTAGAAGAGAAACTTGGTGGACCCTTGCAGTGGATTATTTGCCAAATGCATACAAATGAACTTCCATTACGGCATTTAGTGGAAAAGCTGGATGGACGTACTAGCGGACCAAAAGGATTTGTTGGACCTGTCGGTCAAAATTTGGCAACATGTCATGCATTGAAAATAGTTCAGTTTGAGCCCATAGAGTTTATTACTGATATAATCGATGGTGGTGATGAAAAGGCTTTGAGTACTGACCAACAATACCTTTATGATATTGTAAAGCTGTTTCAAGTGGGAAAATATCTAAAGAATTAGAAAACAGAAGTTCAGGAAAACTTTCCCATGCGAGATGGTTGACTACAGCTAATAGAATTTTAAGATTATACGTAGCTACAAAAACTCCATCGCAAACATTAAAAGAGCTGGCAACCTTCATCGTGAAAGTTTATGCACCTAGCTGGTTCAGAATCAAGTGTAATCCAAAAGTTTATAATGGAGCTCAGAACTTGTGGGAAACCATAAAGAGTTGCACTTACCTATCTGAGGAAAATCGGAAAATTGTACACAAATGTATCCAAGACAATGGGTACTTTGCTCACCATGAAAACATGTTCATAGCTATGTTGGTTGATAAGAGAGATCATATACAGAAAATGGCTTTAAGACGTATCATCAAGGCTCGATCTAAAGAACAAGCCAAGGCTCGATCTTAAGAACAAGACGTATCATCAAGGCTCGATCTAAAGAACAAGCCAGTAAACCACTAAGACGGTTTGAAATCCCGAAAATAAATTTTGGAGCATCAGAGTATGTCGATATGATTGTTTGGAATGATGTGGAAGTGACAGAACCACCTCTCACAAGTCATTTGACAAATCAAGATTTGCAAAGGTTACTGGAAACCGAGAATGTAGACATAGCTTCTGAGTGCACTCTTTTTGAACTCCCATCACACATTCAAGCGGTAGAAAGAGCCGTCTAGGAAGTCACTGCTTCCTCAAAATTGGTCTGTGACCAAAAGAGAAAGATTGATCAAAACTAGACTTTTTGATCGAAATATTCGTCCAATATATGACACAAAGAAACAGTTTACCTGTTGAATACTTTTCTTAAAGATGTAAATACATGCTCTCATGGTTGGATGGTTGGGAGGGCATGGGTGGAACTCGAAGTGCAACCACCTCCCCGTGGTGAGTCCTGGGTAATTTAGCATGAACTGGCGAAGAGTTGCACAATGCAAAGTTGATTAACGAAAGCTATATAGACAAGTTTTGATAACATTATAAGAGGATATCACAAATTATGAAACGTTAAAATATCAGAAATTTATGAATATTTGGATAAGTTTAAGTCGCGTGTTGAAGTTAAAACCACCGCCTAAAAATATTTAAAAAAATCCTGTCTTTTTTTAAAGCCTTGTTTAACCATTTAGTGGCTACGTCAAGACCTAAAAAAAAATTTTGTAAAAATGTAACAAAATTCAAAAATTTTCAAACTTTAAGCCAATTGTGCAGACTCAAGATGACGTCGTAAAAATTAAATATTTTACGGAATTGTTACTAGGTATCATACACAGTAATTGAAGGGTACCCGTTTCCGAAAAAAAAATATTGACTGTTTTCACTCCACCCTAGTGTACAATAGGGTGGACCTTGTGTCGATATTTTGGTAGATGAGGGCTCTATTCCGTGCCTTTTTGAAAAAAAATGACAATGCCGAAAAAAAAAATTAAAAAAAAAAAACATTAGGGGTTGCGCACGAGCCGAGAAAAAGGTCCACTTTGCCAAAATTAGGGGGGAAATTGCCATAGGTCATCAGGGGTCACCCGTAGGGGGGAAGAATGTACGGCCGACCCCCATTAACTTTTTACCGCCAACATTTTCCCCCAAGACACCCACCCCCTATCTCGTCCCCTTAGGGGGGTCATCATACAAAAATGGAGGTTGCTCAGTATTTTCGAAAAACACCATAGGTCATCAGGGGTCACCCCTAGGGGGGCAAAATATATGACCGACCCCCATTAACTTTTCATCCCCAACATCTTTTCCGAACAAACTTACCCTCTATCTCCACTCCTTGAGGGACTCCCCATACAAAAATACTGAAAATCTATGTATTTACAGTTGCACAATATCGAGATTTTTTTGATTTTTTTTGATTTTTTTACAGAAATTCCACCAATATTCAAGAGTGGTCATTGTTTGGAAAGTCTTGAAAAATTTGAAACGCACACGTGCTGAATCAGGTACATAGGCACCCTTAGCAGATGCCCCCATTCATCAGTACCTGGCAGTAAAATATTGCAAAATACGTAGTAGTTATAAATAGCAGTTCATTCATCGATTGTTGTCATTCAACAAGTGCCGACGACCGCGAAAAGTAAATTGATTTTTCTCCCGTTTTTTAAAAGTTAAGATGACAACACGACTTAGATCGCGCGACGATATTTTTTTGATTGGTTATCCAAGCATGAATATTACGGGGAACAAATTACCGTCGAAGAAGCAAGTGCTAAGAATGCATTTCTTCAACATTCGCAAACGAAACATGTCGAAGAAAAATAGTGCGGTTATAGTCGCGGACGCAGTGATGATTTTTTGGCGCCAAGCAGCTATTCCGACGAAAGCCAGAGGAGATGTTACAAGAAAAATAGCTGCGCTGCACGATGAGTGGGATGCTTTAAGAAAGTCATCTCACAGAAAGACTGAGTCCACTAGAGAAAAAGAGAATACGTTTTCTGATAGCTGGGATAATCTTTTCGACATCGCACACGCCAACGCCCTTGAGAAAATGACAAATACCGAAGACATTGAGTTTCTGCTAAAGCAAAGAGAAGATGGCCGGCCAGGAACTATGGGAGGTGTGGACGCTACTGATACTTGAACGAGGAAAAGAAAAGCTGAGCGCGAAGAACAAGAAGAGTTGCGACGCAAACGTGCAACGGAATCTAGTAGAGATCGGTTCGCTAAAGGCGGTAAGCTATTTCGCGCTTTGTGTGTTCGTCCAATGTTTATATTCAAATGAAATTCGTTCAATTGCAGTGGTTAAATTTTCAAGCAGTGATTCAAGCGATGATAATGGGAGACAGGACGAAAACTTCCCGGCAGAAGCTGGCCCGTCAAATGTTGGTGACAGAAGAGGTTACAAACAATGTTTTACTGAACGAGTCCTATCAGCTTTGGACAAGTGCAAAGTGACTGACCGAGACGCGGTCGGCATTATGATAGCGGCGGCAGAAGCATTTGGACGCGATCCTCAACAATACACAATAAACCGTACGTCGCTTCGGAGATGTCGGCGTTCAAATCGAGAGAACATGCTGAGTTATGTGAAAGACAATCCAGAAGTAAGATCGCATAGATTTATTTGCTCTCATTCAGAATTCTTATTCTTCAACGCGTTTCATTCATCTCCTGCTTGTCGCAGCTAAATCCTTCGTAGTCCATTGGGATGGCAAAATGCTTTTGGATTTTGTGGGTACAAAGAAGGTGGACCGTCTACCGGTAATTGTCTCGTACGGAGAAAAAGAACAACTTCTTGGAGTTCCCAAAGTAGAAGATGGGAAAGGAAAAGGCCGGAGAATAGCACATGCCGTTTATCAACTGTTGGCATCTTGGCATATGACACATCGAATACAAGGACTTTCTTTCGACACGACATCAACGAACAGTGGCCCATTCTCCGGAGCCTCAGTTGCTCTTGAGCGGCTGTTGGAGAGAGAAATCTTATATTTACCTTGCAGACACCACGTATACGAACTGGTGCTAAGGGAAGTTTTTGAGACAAAAATGGGAAAGACCAGTGCACCGGGCGTTCCTTGCTTTGACCGTTTCAAACAGGAATTGGACGCTGTAAAGGTTAAACCATTCCATTCTGGCTTGATAGACGATCAAGTCGTCAGAAAAATTCCTGTGGCAATGCAAGTCGGCATAAAGAAGTTTTGCTTAGATCAATTGAAGGAGAAACACCCTCGCGATGACTACAAAGAAATGCTACAATTAATTCTTTTGTTTCTGGGTGAAAAACTTGAGAATTACCATTTCCGACCTCCAGGACCCGTTTCCCATGCTCGATGGATGGCAAAAGCCATTTACAGCCTCAAGATGTTTTTGTTTCGGAGAACTTTTCACTTATCTGTATATGAATTGAATGGTATTCGACACGTTTGTATTTTTGTGGTGCGACTTTACGTCAAGGCATGGTTTGGTTCTTCTCGAGCAGCTGAGGCGCCGAATCAAGATTGGAAGTTTTTGAAGGACATCGTCGAGTACAAGTCCGTTGACCAGGATTTATCTCGGGTAATGATAAAGAAATTTATCGGTCACCTATGGTATCTCGCCGATGAGCACATAGCCCTTGCCTTTTTCGATGACAAGGTTTCAAATGAGTTGAAGGCCAAAATGGCCCAAGCATTGCTAGAAAATGAGAATGACGAAGGTGTAGAAGATGAAGAAGACGAAGAAGACGAAGAAGGTGAAGAAGATGAAGAAGACGACCCGGTTCCCCCAGCTCCTCGCGTCGTAATCAAAAGCACCAGCGTTAAAAAAATCGAGGTGAAATTCAAAGATGTGAATGAGGAATTCTTGGCTAAAGACTTGAGCAACTTCGTCTCTCATAATACCAAAAATTTATTTGTACGATTTGGAATATCGCAAGATTTCATTCTTGCAAATCCAGCAACCTGGAAATCTCGCGCAGACTATCAAGAAGGTCGTAGAATTGTAAATAACTTGCGCGTTGTGAACGACACTGCCGAAAGAGGAGTAAAAATGATACAAGATTATAATAGAATACTGTGTCAAGGCGAAGAAGAGAAACAGTATTTACTACATGTTATCGATTCTTACCGCAAGAAATACCCATCAGCGAACAAAAATATGTTAATTTGACTATATTATATTAAGAGTGCTTAGTAGTACTACTCAATTACAGCTTCTTTTATTTTTGTATGGGGAGTCCCTCAAGGAGTGGAGATAGAGGGTAAGTTTGTTCGGAAAAGATGTTTGGGATGAAAAGTTAATGGGGGTCGGTCATATATTTTGCCCCCCTAGGGGTGACCCCTGATGACCTATGGTGTTTTTCGAAAATACTGAGCAACCTCCATTTTTGTATGGTGACCCCCCTAAGGGGGGAGATAGGGGGTGGGTGTCTTGGGGGAAAATGTTGGCGGTAAAAAGCTAATGGGGGTCGGCCATAAATTCTTACCCCCTACGGGTGACCCCTGATGACCTATGGCAATTTCCCCCCTAATTTTGGCAAAGTGGACCTTTTTCTCGGCTCGTGCGCAACCCCTAATGTTTTTTTTTTTTAATTTTTTTTTTCGGCATTGTCATTTTTTTTCAAAAAGGCACGGAATAGAGCCCTCATCTACCAAAATATCGCAAAAATGTCATTTCAAGGTCCACCTTAGTGTACAAGTTAGGTAAGTTGCACAGATATTAGGGTGCCAAATCTAAAATAGAAGTAGATCCCCGCATTAAACATTAGATTTCGTAACACATTGCAATACACATTTTGTGGTACAAAAGTTACCTAAAAAGATACCAATTAAGGACTCGCAATTCAAACGGGAATTTCCGGGATCCGGGGAAATTCATTTATTTTTCCCGCTTTCCGGAGATAGGAAAAAGTCCGGAAATTTGCATTCCCTATGTACTACACGCTGAAAAATAACGGGCCCAGCAACATATGGCAAGAAACATGCACATGTTTGCAAGAATTGTTTTCCTGAATTGAAGATCTGCTACCTTTTTGTATCTTTGTTGTCTGCCTTTTTTTTGGTTTTAGCGGTTTTTAACAAACAAAGCCAAATTTGGGTCTCAAAAACATATATCATAGCCTATTAATCATTGTGTCTCAAACATGTTATATAGAATAGCAAACACAATTTGTTTGGCCACAGGTAATTCAGCTTGTATGCATGCGAAATATACTGTTTAAGAGAATACAAGACGTGAACTTAAATTTTCCTACTCGTGATGCTTATTAATG
Source organism: Phaonia tiefii (assembly GCA_963931995.1). Lineage (NCBI taxonomy): Eukaryota > Metazoa > Arthropoda > Insecta > Diptera > Muscidae > Phaonia > Phaonia tiefii. The sequence continues at coordinate 188,320,863 of OZ008367.1, read as the reverse complement.
TTAGAACAAAGCGTATACCTCCTTCATTCCATTTCAATTCTATAGATTCACTTTTTATTTGAAAAATTTGAGATTTCAGCCCTTGAATATTTATAGAATCAATCACCGGACAAAAGCGATAAATATGTCTAATGGTGAACAACAAATTGAAGTTTCAAAATATGTGCAATTTTAGAACAGACTTGTTAAACGGAAGTGAAAGGCATTGGTTGTTTCCAAAGTTCGAAGAGGCACTTTTAAATCTTCAAAAGTGCCTTTAGGGGATTTTCCACTTAGAAATAATTGTACATACAATAAAAGTACATACATATATACTTTATATTAAATATAAATTTACTCGTATATTAAAATGTTTTGATTTGAAAGCCAATCAAACCAAATTATACAATTTTTAAAAAAGACAAAAGACTGATTTGGGAATCCATATACATATACCACCGTGCATGGATATAAATAATATTATATTGCAATGTAAATTTACACTTTATCTCTAAATTTATTAAACAATTATTTTTTATGTTTTGGAATAACTGCTGAATATTGGCGCTGGCGTAAACAACAACATGACTCCCCTGTGGTCCATTCGCGTCAATGCTCCTTTTACCACATCCATTTGCAATGGCCTGGGTTACTCTTGCTATGGCTATTATTTGGAGGCTATCTGCATATTTTGTTCTAAGCTTTTTTTTTTTGGTAATTCTCGTTAAAAGCGATGTTGTTTCTCCCGTTCGCCACGGGTGTTTATTTATTGATAATATTTTTCAAAACTTTCCCCCCCGCTTTACCGATGATGACATTTGCGCCTGTGGTGGTGAGATGATTCCTGTCGACATTATTGTTTTTATTTTAATTCCATTTGATTCCCATTCTTTGTTTATCATTTATTGCCTTGTTTGTTTATTGTATTTAAATTGGTCGTGGGGACGACCGGCTGACTGACTGGCCATAACTGACATCCCGCTATGCTCGAATTTGGAAAAGAGCGATCGCAACCCCATTCAACATCTCACCACTGCCACTATTTGGGGGGTATTTACAAGGTGCTTGTGTTTTTAGCGGTTTTTTTTATGGATACATTTGAATTTTTTTAAAAATGTCCACCAACCAACCGTAAGTGCGTGGGATATGACTGGGACCAACTGAAATCAATTCAATGACAACAAGAATAAGTTATTGTTGTTCTGTTGTTTTGTATTCTAACAATTGTCCTTGTGTTGCTGGATTTCTTTTACTAAGTATGTTGTTAGTTTGTTGTGTTCACTCCGAGTTTATGGTCTTGTTTTCGTCAATGGATTAAGCAGCTGTACTTTCGGTGTGTTTAATTTATTGTACGGTATGTGTAACGTGACCAACTGATTGTGACCAAAAATCGTAAAGCAATTGGAAAACAGGAAAATTTTTCAGTTTTAAATAAAAAATTTAACAGAAATACAATTGGTTAGTTAAAATAACACTAACTCTATAAAACGAAACGTTTTCCTTTCTATCGCCCGTGTTCTGCATTCCGAATTTTTGTGAAAGTAAAAAATTTTCTTCTCTACTTGTACATTCTTTTTGGCCATAGATTTAAGAAATTCAACAATTAGTTTATTTATTTTTAGAGTAATATCGTAAATATATCAGAATAAAAACGACGACATATGTATGTACGACAAGAATGAAAAAACCATAGAGTAAATATGGGTAGAGAAAATCTTTCACTCACCAAATTTCTGACATTTGTCCTCGTTTGATGTATACGCTTGATGTTGAAAAGAATTGCTTTACTAATACCAGATAGAGGCAATGGTTCAAAACAACGAACAAAATAACAACAACGGCATTTCGTTTTGTGTGTTAAAATTATTGTGTTAAATACAACACAAATGTATGCTAACAATAACAGTCAATAAAAAAGTTTAAAACACATTTAAATTTCACAGTTTTTCACCAAAATGGCATGAAAAATTAAAGCAAGAAGTTATTGTAATTCCACCTGGTGTATGTCACTTTTCGTCAAACATCTCTCTATCACACCGAACGCATCACGAAGAGTGTGAAAGGAAACGTCAGATGAGACAAATGGCGGCTCTACTAGAAATTTACTCTATGGAAAAAACTATTCTTTCCTAAGTTCTCCGCTTTTAAATGAGTAAAAATTATAATTATTCACTCAAAGTCTAAGTGAGTAACGGTGGCAACTCTTTCATATGTCATTTTGTTTTGTTTGTTTTTTTGGCGCACATATGCAGGTAATAATTTGAAAGTAATAAACAAAGAACTTGCTTGAAGAAATGTAAGTATTTTAATAAAATTTATTTTTATGAATAATTACACTGTGTGTAATTTACTAAGTCATGGATATATAACCATATACGGACACCACTACGTGATAAAAGACCAAAAAAAGACCCGTGTCTCCCAGTTTTGCACAAAGTCATGCACTTTTGTTTATGGTCCCCTAAAGATTTGGGGTCTCGGTGTCATATTTGCAAAAAAGTGATAATTTTGTTAGGCTCATATATCTTGCAAACCGATCGGAATTTTGATTTACTCTCTGAGGGAAAGTAGTAGCTCAAACAAAAAATTGTGAACATATAAAATCAAAAAAACTTCATCTTCAAGGCCAAAATCGCAAAAAAAAAATTTTAAAAAATGTATTTTGTTTACCTTTTTCCTTGTTCAGGTCCATAGGTAGCAAACCGTTCAAAATTCAAGGAAACAATCAACAACAAAAAATGTACCTTAGATCTCAATAAACAACTTTTTGGAACATATGAACTTCATAGGAATGATTCTTAACACCGTTTAGGTAGCGCTTAGGAAGCGTTTAGGTAGCCGCAAAAGTGAAAAATTTCCCGAACATTTTTTAATTTCCCTGTGTGTAATTTTTTAAGTCATGGAAATATAACCATATACGCACACCACTACGTGATAAAAGACCAAAAAAAAAGAGCCGTGTCTCCCAGTTTTGCCCAAAGTCATGCACTTTTTTATGGGCCCCCAAAGATTTGGGGCCTCGGTGTAATTTTTGCAAAAAAGTGATCATTTTATCAGGCTCATATCTTGCAAACCGTTCGAAATTTTGATTTACTCTCTGACGGAAAGTTGTAGCTCTTGTCGTAAAGAACATGAACATTAAAATCAAAAAAACTTCATCCTCAAGGCCAAAATCGCAAAAAAAAACTTTAAAAAATTCGATTTGTTTACATTTTTCCCCTTGTTCCGGTCGATATGTAGCAAACCGTTCAAAATTCAAGAAAACAATCAACAACAAAAATGTACGTAAGATCTCAATACACAACTTTTTGGAACATATGAACTTCATAGGAATGATTCTTAACACCGTTTAGGTAGCGCTTAGGAAGCGTTTAGGTAGCCGCAAAAGTGAAAAATGCCCCTAATATTTTGTAATTTCCCTGTGTGTAATTTTTTAAGTCATGGAAATATAACCATACAAGGACACCACTACGTGATAAAAGACCAAAAAAAAGAGCCGTGTCTCTCAGATTTTTTCATCCTTAAGTATGTTTAAAAATATTTTTTTAGTATATATCCGATATAAAGCTAATAATTGAACTAACATTTTGATATTATTCATTTTTTGTTTTCAAATTTTGCGCTCTTTTGCAATCTTTTTATATTTTCGACGTCGTCACCAGTAAAATTCACTACGACTGTTTTCCTCGAATTTCACTGTCATAGACGACATACACAATACCAAAATTGTAATAGATCTACGACAGAGTCGAATTTCGACATCTGCATTGCCGAATTTAAAAAACGACAAACATTCGACGTGACTACGGCATGCATAATAAGGGTGAATATATCATGTTTGAGACACAATGATTAATAGGCTATATGATATGTTTTTGAGACAAAAATGAGGCTTTTTTCTTGAAAACCGCTAAAAACAAACACGAGACGACAACAAAGAAATAATAAATCAGCAGATCTTTAATTTGTAAAAATAGTGCTTGCCAACATGTACATGTTTCCTGCAATATGTTGCTGGGGCCGATATTTTTCAGCGTGTATGTGTTAAAGGTAAACTTAGAAAAGCCAAAGTGCAAGACTGTCAAATCCATGAAACACAACCCCCGGCATGGAATTACATTTGGCAGCACTCTTAAACTCGTACTTTTGGTTTGTGTCCAGATTAACATATTTCTTGTTTAATGGCAAATTTTCTAGGTGGAGCCTGTTTATTACATGTTGTAGTTTGAACCGAATAAAAAGTTAATTTAGAAAAGCCAAAGTGAAAGAAGTTTAAAAAAATAACATCTTAAAGAAGTACCTTTGCTTAAAAAAGGAAATTTTCTTGCAAAATGTACCTTTGCTTAAAAAAAGTAATTTTTTAAATAAGTACCTTCTCTTAAAAAAGTGCATTATCTTACAACAAATTGTATTTTCTTAAAAAACTACATTTTCTTTAAAGAATACCTTTTTTGTAAAACAAACTAACTTTTCCTGAGAGAAGTACCTACTCCTAAAATAGTATCTGTTCTTTCGTAAAAAAAAGCTTTTCTTCAAAAAAAAAATACCTTCTCTTACAAAAAATACCTTTTCTTCCAAAAATTCCTTTTCTTAAAAGTACCATTTCTTAAAAATAAAGTACTACCTTTTCTTGAGATAAGTAGCCTTCCTGAAAATAAGAAAATTTTCTTAAAAAATAACCTTATCCTAAAAAGAGTACCACTTCTTTAAAAAGTACCTGTTCTTAAAAAAGTATTTTTTATTTATATCGAGTATTCAGCCATGAAAAAGCTTCTCAAAATACCGTTCGAAACCGGAGTAAAACTGTAGGACCCAATCAGTGAGTGTAAAACTAGAACGCGCACTGCTCACTGGTTGTGAGACGCTCTCCCTAATCCCCTCGTGGGATGTAACGGGAAACCATTTTTTTTTATTTTAATAAAAGAAGTACCTCTCATCAAAGAAAGGACCCTTTCGGGAAAATATAACACATATTCTTACAAAAGGGGCCTAAAAATATACTTTTTTGTTTAAAAATACATTCAATAAATAAAAAATGTCTTAACAAAAGTTTATCATTTTACAATATCGCCTTAGGTGTGTTGCAACTAACTAGTACATAATATATTGCGAAAGGAACTTCGTTCCAACCGGGTGTCCCCTGACACTTCATGTAATTTTTTTTATTTAAGAACTTTATTTTACATTAAAGAACTTTGTAAATTTGGAAAACGGCAGTGAAGAACTATAAACTAGGGCCGCGAAGAGACCTTAGTTTGGGCACCGGGAACCAAAATGTTAATACCAGGTAACAAAACTAAATTTTATATTGTGGCATTCTAAAATTCTTTTGCGGGCCAAAATGTTTATAAAGGGTTTTTCAACAGAGACGCTACAAAGGTAAATCGATAGGGACAGCAAACGACGCCAGCGCTCTTATTGAAAAACCCGATACATAGATCAATTCAAAATTTCAGATGTAGGCGTTCTGAAAATCCTCCGAAATATGAGACTAGTATATTTGAAAAATATTAGTGAAGGATTTTAATCTGATATAGGTAGCGTTTGGTGCGGAAGACTTCTTAGTATGGCCACAGGGAATGATTCAAAAGTAAAGCAAAATACTTTGATGAAAATTCCTAAAATTATGAGATTCTGAATTTCGTTCGAAAGTTCAGATTAATATAATCCAAAAGAACACGCTCACGCTTGATTCATTTACAATGTTCTTTTCAACTACATATACTTTACATTGAACTAAAATGTAATGGATGCTGTTAAGTTATTCGACATTTGTGGTACTAACATTGAAAGTTTGTACTGTTTCCTATACGATTTCTAAGTTTTGTGCATTTTTATTAATTTAATTTTTCATCAGGGATGATTTTTGTTCATTCGGCCTTTTTATTGGTACTTTGCAATATTATTGTTCAAGCTCGAGGCCATTCTATATCTCTATTAATAGAGATATATGTTTTTACAAAAGGAGTTTTGCAAATGTTTCCCTATGATTCCTGGCAAACCGTATAGCTATTTCAGATCTAGCCACTGATCTTCATCAGCGGTTGTTTGGAAAATTTAATTCTTCGAAAATCGTATTTGTTGCAATGTGAACAATTTCATCAAAATATATTGTTTTTTTCCGTCAATAAAACAATGTTCTTTTTAAATTACGATAAATACAACAGTATTCTTTATTTTACAAGCTTAACACTTTGAAATTAGTGTTTGACTTTAAAACTATTATTCGACGACGAGTGCCTTTGCCCGTTTGATTTGCGACTAACTCCAGTCAAGCTGCTAATCAATTATTTATATCAGTTCAGCTATTTCCAGAACCATCACGTAGTAATATTTCGATTATTCCCAAAAATTTGACATCGACTTAATGGTTGGTGGTGAGATGCCATCTGTTGTCGATTGTTTCAGACTTGTCTTGTGATGTCATCAAACATTCGTGGTGAGTTGGTATGGGGTTTCTGTTTGAGACTCAAGCGGCAAGCATATTTTTAGGAATAATTAACATTAGGCAAAGTGTAACCATGCCACAGCTATGGGTACTTCCACCAAAAGGTCTACCGCAATAAAATATTAAAATTGGAATAAAATTAAAAAATTGCAAATGTATTTACTCAACAGTTTAGGAAAGTGATAGAAAATAAAATAGAAAGGCGGATGAGCGATAAGCAACTAGACGCAAACCATGCAACAAACTAAGTTTAAATAGTGTTTGAATGATAGTAATGGGAGTTATGTTTAATGTTGGTTGCATCGAACAAAAATACGCATTCCCTTTTATTTGTATCGGTTTGATGTCCAACCAAAGAGTAACATACAACAGCAACTAAAAATTTCACGGCATTTCCAACTAGCTCTATGATCGTAAAGGAACGCAAAGAGAGGGTTGGATACTCTTATGTATTACTCTATGCATTAAGCAATCAAGTTGTAATATACACCGCAAACTGTTGGTTGACATTCTAATTTTATTTTGACTAAACTGTAACAATAGTCGTGTTTTGGTTACAAGCAAGCGATTACCGCTTGCTAAGTTGCAACGAAAACGGTTATTTAGCGGAAAGTCCTATTATTCAAAAATAAGGTAAAGGGTTGGATATGGTAAAAAATGGCAAAAAATAAAAATTATAAACTTAGCGAAAATGATTCGTGTCGCTAAGTCTCCGCTAAGTGCTTCATACAAAACAAGCAATTATATAAGCAAGCGGTGTAACCAAAACACGCATAATATATTTGATGAACTAACAAACATTTTTGCATTCCCTTTTCCAGCAATATTGGTTGCTGTTGTTACTACCATACTTTTTTGAGTGTAAGGTTTCAAAAGAACATGATTTCACAGTTTCCGCTCTGGCCAATTATTGGCATTTTATGAACCTTGATTTCTTTAAACTTGAGTCGTACAAACGTCGAACAAATAGTACATGTAACTTTTCCATTCAAGCCATGAAATTCCAATGTCTTACAAACGTGTCAAATCATTATAAAAATATATACGAATTGGTCTCCAATAAAGTGTAACATTGCAAGTCGCTGCAACCGGATTCCTCAACAATGTACGAGTAAAATTATTGGTGACTCTGTGGGCGTATCGATTGGTGGTTTGGCACTTAAGACAATTGCTTTGTGGGTCAATCGTAAAATTTGCATAAAATAATATTGTGATTTTCGTTTCCTTCCACAAAAAAAAAATCAACGTCGAATAAGGATCGACCGAAGCGAAAAGACGACAACAACAATCACGCAGACTATAGCAACAGTAGTACAGGCAAATTGTTTATTTATATTTCCTGCATTTGTGTTTCCATTTTGTTGCTACGTCATTTTAAAAATCTACATAAAAATAAAAAAACAGAATTTTTTCCGTCACTCAGCCAGTCGCGTTCAGCATTTTCACATTGCTTTTCGAAGAATTTATTTTTTTTTGGTTTCGCTCAATTTACATGCTTTTTATATTTCCTTTTTAATTGATAAATCATAAATATTTATAATCATTAATTAAAATTTAAGAATCTGGTTGTTTTTAACATTTATTTTTTTACTCTCAAGGGACATTTTTCTCTCATCAAATTAACAAATTCATGAGTGAGGAATATGAAAAACTATTTGCGAATGTATTCAGTTTTATACCGAAGCAATTAATAAGTAGTAAATGATTTAATTAAAAGTGTTTTGGAGGAAAACGTTGTAAACAAATATTGTGCAAAAAAATGTTATCCTTTGAAGGGTCAAATCAAATTATGTAAATATTTTAATGATGTACCAATGTATAGACAATATAACAATTCAACAACGCAATCGTTGAACCTGTTTTAACCCATTTCTTGCGGCTACCAGCATTTAGCATGTTATCTTCTTTTGGCCTAATTAGAAGAAAACAGAAAAAAATTTCGGAAAAGCTTATAGTTTTCCGGAAAATTCACTTTGCGTTATAAAAAAAATAAAACTTCTCATTAGGAGATAATATAGATTAAACTACAAAAAAATTAATTTTATTCGTTAGCACGATGTAAAAATTGTTTGTTAAAGGGTAAAATGTGGGTGGATGGGATGATGGGTGGTGGGGGAGTTTGAAAGTATTTGTATTTGGTAAGATGTTCTACGAATATTTTTATTTGCAAATTTTAAAATGGGTCATAGGAATTAAAATCATATTTCGGAAGCAAAACCCCATAATCTCCTCATATAAGCACTATTCTTAAATTTATTGAAGATAAAAATAATTTTCAAATTTTTTTATTTTGTGTGTGGTATGCATCAAAGCATTTTGGGTGAACTGATACTTTACATTTTTCACATGAAAAAAACTGTTTGGCTTTGACACTGACGACAACGTAAACGTTTTCCTGTATTGACGATGGTGTGATTGATTTTATCAAAACGGATCGGTTGATTTGGCTGCGCAAATTTCGAAGATGGTGCTGCTTCAGAGCGCAGCAAGCAATCTACAACAAAAGCTCTGAACGGAAGTTGAGACATTGGTCATTCACACACAGAGAACTAATTGTTAGAAAAGACGTTGTAGCAACCGTAAATTCGGTTGTTGCCACCGAATTGCGGTTGCTAAAACCGAATTGAGGTTGTGACGACCGAATTTAGTCCCCACAACTGAAATTCGGTTGAAGCAACTAAATTTTCTAAAATTTCGGTTGGAAGAACCGAATTTGGAATTAATTCGGATGCAACAACCGAAATTGATACCAAATTCGGTTGGAGTAACAGAATGTGACACCATTTGTCATCAATTCGGTTGTATCTATCGAATTTGGTACCAATTCGGTTGCAACGACCGAATCTGGCGTCAATTCGATTGCTGTAACCGAATTTCTATTGAATTCTGTAGGTCTGACCGAATTCATTTTCAATTCGGTTACCACAACATAATTCCGTGTATTTCATACCTGACGTTTAAAATTATAAATACAAATATTATATTCAAATAAGCTAAGAATGAATAATTGTTGCCGTCGCGGCTGTATCAATTTTTGTTTTGTGGTTGTTACCAAAGGTAAGTTAGAATATTGTAATTATATTTTGTGTCTTAAAATGTTTTTTTTGCAGAAAATGCTCAATCAAATATCCACGGTTTTGCAGTTTTTCAAGGTCGGTCGTTTGAGACGTACGTCAGAATTGGTGCGGTGGCCCATGATGTTCGGGACTTCAAAAAAGGCCGGAGCTGGCATGAATAAACAATGTGTAACCCTAAACGTTTCCCTATATAAATGACTTTTTTCCATTTGTAATTTTTTTATAAGAATTTAGGAAAATAAATCATCAGCTAATAATTAAAACTAATTTCAAAATTATTTTGTGACACTATCGAAATTCGGTTGTAACAACCTCTAATTCGGCTGTAACAACCTCTAATGCGGTTGCGACAACCTCTAATGAAGTTGTGTCAACCTACAATGAGGTTGTGTCAACCTCCAAAGAGTTTGTGTCAACCTCCAAAGAGTTTGTGTCAACCTCCAATGAGGTTGTGTCAACCTCCAATGAGGTTGTGACAACCTCTAATTTCGGTTACGGCTAATTCGGTTATCTCAACCGAATTTTGCTGTGAGTGCATTTGCATATTTTTGGCAAATGTAATAGATCTTCCATGCATTCACTAATGTCGCATCCAGAGCATTACTTGAAAGTGGCCAGTACCACTTTTTGCCACGAATTCCAATTCGGTAGTTGCTTGTTGCATTGTCAAACAAATCAACTCCACCCATCGTTTTATTGTATTCGAAAATTGCATTTGGCATTGGAATGTTTACATATTTTTTCTTTTTTCGATCATACCGCTTTGCTTGTTTTAGTGGACATTACGGTGACGATAGCATTGTCATTCCAACGTATACCCAGCAGTCGGGGTAATTTGTGAATGATTTGTGATTTGACTACTTACCAATAATCACCAGTACTTACCGGCCAAACCACTGGCAATGTTAATGAGTGGCGAATTTAACATGGGGATGTCATAGGAGGTAGTCACTTGCTACCCAAGTCATTACCTCTCAGCAGTCATTTCGTTTGTGGCATATGACATACCGATGTAGTCACTTGCCACACAAGTCATTACCTCTCAGCAGCTATTTCGTTTGTGGTATATGGAATATAAGTTTGTTTTTTGTTTTTGTTAGATAGCGATGAAGTAAATGTTTTTTGATTTTCATCATTTAATCAAATCAAAAAATGTAATACAATGTAATGTAAATGTAAACTTTTAATGATAACTGACGCCACCAAACAAAATTATGCCACAGCCGCAACTAGAATTTGCGTGGGATAACGGCACCTTTTCGCATTCTCTCTCTTTCTCCTAAATCGTATTGGCGTCACCCAAAATACATATATGTGACCCGGTAAGTTAAAAGGGACCTATGCTCAGAAAATAAGTTTTGGAGAAAAACGACTTTGAAGTTAAAAACTTGATTTTGATGACCCTGAACGCTTTTATGGGTTGAAACTTGTTAATCGGGGATTTTCGGGGTCGCTGATTACGAATCTGGTATTAGATTTTGAAAATTCAAAATGGCGGATCCAATATGGTGGATCCTATATGGCGGACTATTTTTGTTATATTATTGAATTTGTTTGGAAAATTCTAAAAAATAAAATTAATATTACCTTTGAATGTTAGTTATTGGCAAAATTAGTTTTTTCGAATTGTAAAAATAGCATTCTTTTAAGGAGTAGGCTTTGATTTAAATGTTTTTGTAATATACAGGAGGAAGAATTTGGAACTTTTGTCAGTTCTATTGTGATTTCGAAGTGTGAAAAAATTTAAAATAGTAGGAAGTTTTGTTTCAAAAGTGAGTGAACTAAATTATTAACTCTTTTACTGCGCGCTACGCTATCTACTCATTTCAAGATCGGGTTTTTATGTTTCGAAATTCTATTTATTGGTGAAATGTGTTCAGAATATGAGTTTAAAAAAGTGGAAAGACTGTATTTGTGTGAAAATGAAAACAATCCGGAGCATGATGTTAGTGCTGTCAGTGATACAGATGATTTCAGTTCAAATACAAATTTTTTAACAGATACTTTGAACATTGAGTGTGAATTATCCCTTCAAGATATACAGGAAGAAGAAGTTGTATGTAAATTTTTTGAAGATCCTTGTTGCAACAAAATATGTAATTTTTTAATACCACGAGATATGATCATGCAATCAAGAAATAATATTTTAGAGTTAGAGAAAAATCAGCAAGATCTAATAATATTGAGCAAAATTGAAGCCGGTAAACCGACTAGTGCATTGGATAAAGCTTATGAAAGCATTTTGGGAAAAAAAAATTATGGACAGCATGGAAATGTTACTTACTCCTATCACAAATTGCCTATCTGTCGTACGTTGTTTCTATTTTTGTACGCCTGTGGAATAAAACGATATAAAGCTTTATTAAATCACTTTAATGATTACGGGGTCGTGGAACGAATTCATGGAAAAACTAATAAAGCCAGTTCTAACCCATAAGCGATGCGACAAGATGAAATATCTAAAATAATAGAATTTATAAAGTCTGTTGCTGATCGTCTGGCTGTTCCATTACCAGGAAGGCTTCCAAAATTTAAGGACTACAGTGTCATGAAATTACCATCCAGTGAAACAAAGTCATCAATCTATCGAATATATATTGCGGCACTGGATGCAGAAGAACGAAAAGCAAGTGTTAGAACATTTCAGAACATTTGGAATAAGTATGTACCGTATGTTATTGTGATGAAACCGTCTGACGATCCCTGTGATGTGTGTCGAGCTAAAATAATTTTTTTTTTCGTTAAAATTTATAACTAGATAATAAACGAATTAATCTTCTTTTTTTGTACAGGTAACTCATTGGCGATTTCAGAATTGAAAAATTGTACCGATCAAGTACGGGAACAGAAGTTGAACGCATTTGTAGACCATCTCGATAAAGCTGGAAATCAAAGAGCGTATTATAAAGCTTTTTGTGAAGACAGTGATCAAACAGTAAAAGTAATATCTTTTGATTTTGCGCAAACGGTTCACTATCCTATTAGCCCACAACAGCCTGCAAGCGCTTATTTTAAAGCAAAACGAAAATGTGCAGTATTTGGAATTACAAATGAAAAAGAAAAAGTATAGGTATGTGGTTTTAAATTGTTATAAAATCTATCAAAAGAATTGCATAGTAAATTTCCAAATTTAAATTGCCAACGTTTTTTCTCTTTTAGTTCAATTATTTGATTGATGAAAAAGATGACATTGGAAAAGGTCCGAATTGCGTCATTAGCTGCCTTCATCACTATCTCAACACATTAAATAATGTCGGAACTCTGGTGTTATTCAGTGATAATTGGGTAGGACAAAATAAGAATAATTCTGTTCTTGGATAGCCAAAGGACTACAAAAAAAAATATCATACAATTTTCTTCTAACTGGGCATACCAAATTCTCACCAGACAGGTACTTTGGTGTATTTAAATAGAAGTATGCTATAAGTAACATCGGTACTCATAGAGATTTGATACAATGTGTAACTGATTCATCTCCTTCCGGTTGTAATATACCTGTTTCTGCAGAAAATATAGTTCGGTACGACTGGGTTAGCTATTTAAAAAAATTTTACAAACCAATGGTTGGAATCACGAAGTTTCATCATTTCGTAATTTCTTCGGAAGCTTTAGAAGCGAAACAGTTTTCAGGCAGTGATGAAACAACTAGATTTCATCTCGTGTTACAACCTGTAAATGATGTTCGGCATCATTATAACTCCACAGGGTTTATCTTTGGAAAGACAGTTGTATCTGTTTAAAAATATTCGGGACTTAGTCTCTGACATCAAAAAAATCGACGATGTAGCACCACAACCAAAACAAATTTTGTCTCAAAAAAAAATTAAGATGAAAAATTGGTAGATGTAGCAATGAAAAGAAGAAATGCTAATTCAGAATCAAAAGTGAAATCGAAGAAAAGAATATGTACGAATAAGAATTAGTTTTAGTTATGTTATTGTTTTTAGTTTAAGTATTTTAAGTTATTGTTTTTTTTGATTTTTAAAATAAATAGTGGAGTTTTAAATCTGCTGTTCGTTTCATTAAGAACATCGGATATTTATCTATTATAATCATACATCTTAAATTTTCAATAGCTATCCCGAAAATTTTGTAAAAAACTAGTCCGCCAAATTGGATCTTCCATTTTGAATTTTAAAAATCCGACTTTAAATTCATAATCAGCGACCACAAAAGCCTTTGAGGAACGATTTTTTAATTTGAAGCTAATTTCCGCCAAAACTAATGCAGCTATAAAGCTGTGGTTTGTTGCATTAGAAAAAGCGTGTTGTCTACTATAAGAATCACCAAAAAAGTAAAAATCGATGTTTTCGACCCATAGGTCCCTTTTAACTTACCGGATCACATATGTATTTATAGAGATAATAGCAACAGTTGTTGTACACAACAAACACCTCAAAGGAAACAACAAACACATCAAAGTAGTAGTTTGGCATTACATTAAGATTTGGTCAGCTGTAGTCCTGCTTATTACCTCTATAAATATATCTTGGAGTCACCTTTTTTTTGGATTTTCGCAATTATGTTCTTTTTGTTTTTATATTTTCATATAAAAGTGGAACTTTGGAATTACCAGTGGTATCAAAAGTAAGTACTCATGCTTTTCGTATACTATTGAAGTACTTACTTGCGATCACTGGTTACTGCCACCGCTGCAGGGTAGCTGCAATTTAATTTTTTTTTTGTCAAACGAGGAATCTATGTTGCCACGATCTTCTTTTTTCATCAATTTCATGTCAGTCAAATTTGCCTTAGCAGTTCTATTATCACGAACAGTTCCTTGGAAATCAAACAAAAAAATTATTTGGAAACATTCTTTTATAAAAATAAATGTAGTACCTGTTGCGAAATAACCCATGCTACAATGGCGACACATAAGTTTGGGCGAGGTGAAAAAATTGTCGAATGTTACTGTGTGCTGGCTTGGTTCATCAACATTAGACAACAATCTAAGCACAACATTTTCTCCTAAACCAAATTCCGGAGAATTTTCACTGGATGCGCCACCATATGGAATAAATTGAAATAGGTAGCCATCATGTGAGCACAAGTTCCAAAACTTATATCCGAAACGAATAGGTTTTCCTCTTATGAATTGTTTGGCAGAATGACGCCCATAGTAAGGTCTCATTTGCTCATCTATCGAAAGATGATGAGCAAAAATTCCAAACTGCATACATTTTTCATTCAACATATTGTTGAGAGGTGCTACTTTGGCAAACTTGTCACTGGCATTAATTTCGCTGTTGTTACAAACGTGGAAATACGATTTTATGGCCCTAAAACGGTCTCGATTCATAGCAGCATTTATGATATCGCAGCGGAATACTGGCTGTTCAGACCAATATAAGTCGGTTTGTGGTACTTGATGTATGTCAGAAAAGTACAATATTCCAATAAACTTACGAATTTCGTTCATATCAGTTTTAAAAGATTGATTGTTTTATCTACATTTGCAAACGTATTGGTACTGTTAACAATTAAATTCATGACCTGCTCATCTAGAAACAAGTCCAGCATTTGCATTGGGTTTAGATGGCCTGTAACAAAATGGTTTTATTGCATTATTACCATGTAATCCGTCAAATTAAAAAACAGGTACCAATTTTTTCATAAATTTCTGTTATCTTTTCATTCGACACATCCACTGGAGCCTTTGAAAATTGATTGCGATGGCTTTTAGACCATTTTGGTGGCTGATAAGAAACGACACTTTTTTGCGGCTGCGCTACATCAATTTCAAACTCTTCATTTTTTTCGCATGGTGTATTTGAATTTAGGTCATCAAATGTACATTCTAATTCAACTTCGCCAGCTAATTCATTAGGAACTCTGTTGTCGTCATGCAAAACCTGCACGTTATCATCGAGTTCTTCACAATCACTCAAAGCATCAACGTTTTCAGGTGGTAAAACAATAATATTTATAATATCAGCTGAATTCATGTTGCAATGTGTGCTTTCTTCTTCGTCCGAGCTTACATTCATAAACTCTTCGAGTTCTCGAAGGAATAAAAACTTTTTACGATACATAATGCCGAGTTTTTTAGTAAACTTTATTCAATTATTTTATTTGCAGCACGAATGTTTTAAATGTACGCTAATGAACCACGAAAAACAAGGCCATTCAATTTTAAACAAACTTAAAAAGGCGCGAAAATCAGATGTGCTAGAGATGATAAAAATTGACGGGAAAATCAGCTGTGCTAGAGATGATAAAAATTGACGCTTTAGCTGCAGTTAGTCGAGACGGAACGGAACGTAACGCGCAGCCAAAAGTGCTACAGCATTACGCGAACGTTGTGAAAACGCAACATGCGACTTTCACTACACCTGCCGTGCAATTAAATGGCGCAAATATCAAATTTGAAACCATTGTGATTAGGGAAAAAAAATATTTTCGAATATTATTATTTTTGTGTTTTTCGCTAGAACACTGAAATTTCTTCCTCAAAATTTCAAAAATTGCAGGTATTTAAGACCCAAAAAAACTATCAAAACCATTTTTCTGGTCGAAATCCAAAAACAGGTCGATTAGATACATTCATTGCCTTTCACAATCAATGTTTAGATCATTACAATTTTTCATCAGGCACGCTTCAGAAGTCAAATGGTTCAACGTTGCGTTTTCGCAACGCTCGCGCATAATGGGTTAAGATGTTTACGCGAATTTAATATCAATAAAATGCATTAATATTGACTTTTTTAACTTTGCCAAAATAAAAATAAGTTATAGTTATATATTGCATATAGTAATGCTAGTCCTGAGGGTTTGGCATCCATAGACCTAAATATATTACGGCCTGAAACAAATTACAATCCGCCACATATCTACGGTACACATATAGTAGTGGTCTTCATGAAAGCTCGAAAGAACCTCGTAAACTCGAAAACATCGTAAACTGGCACAGCAAACGTCAAAACAAACAAATTTCCCATACAAAGCGACTTGCTCAAAAGTGGAAAGTTTTCGAGACAAATTTGCTGCGCAAACGTGGGATGGAGAAACGTGTAAAGTTTTGACATTTCGTTGTCATCTGACTGGAATGGGTAAATAAGGTGATAGCACTAGAACAGTAGAAAAAGTAGACATACATAATACATGCAATTGCTACTGCTACCACCTTATGCATCCATCTTGGTCAGCTGATATGGTTTTGAGCACAACTACGCTGAGCAACTTTACCTGGTGCCTCATGCAACGGTGCGAGGGAAACTTGCGCTGAGCAAAAGTTCTCGGCTTTCACGTTTGCATGAATGCCGCTAGTAGCTTTTATTGCCAAACCTTGTCAGGCAACTAATGCAAATTCAAAGGCATATCGACCGATTAGACTAACAGTCTTCTTACTTAAACCCATGGAGCGAATTGTCGAGGGCGTGGTAAAATCGCAGATACTACACCGAGCTGCAGAAATTCAAAGAAGGGGACATCGGTGACAAAAAGCACACCCTCTATATTTTTATAGACACTGACGGTAATTTTCACAATGTGCAAACCGCGAACCTTATCCAGTCTTTAGGTTAGGCTAGATCTTGATGACAGTCGATGAATGACTCGGTTTGACTTATTAGTACATTATAATTCCACGGCCTAACGAAAATAAGCGCCAATCCCTCTGGAGCACCATGTAGGTGGCCCCAAGAATATCAAGAGCATGTCTACGCCTATCTCAGGTAATTCTCTCAGCTCCCTAATGGTATTGCACGCACACAATCTGTTCAGCAGCGTTCTAGTTCCTGTGAAACTTGTAGTGTTGGTCAGCTTCTCCGCTCTGTAGTTCCCCTAAATGCCCCTGTGCCCTGGCTCCAATATGAGATGAATAGCATTCTGTTGGTCCATCTTAGCTAAATATCAGTGGCAGTTTTGGTCAGATATTGACTTAAGATATTCTGATTCCAGGGACTTGCTGATCATCCGACTAGCGGAGAAGACATTGACCTCAATGACTGCTTGACTATTATCCCTCAGCCAGTAGTTCACTTCTGTAATTGCTACAATTTCCGCTGATAGATGCTACAATGATCAGAAAGCAGTAACCCTATTTCTCCAAAGTGGACCCCGTAGCCTACCTGCTCATACATTTTTGACCCATCCGTTTAGAAATACGAATATCTCTCTATACCAGGAACTCATCTGTTCCCTTTTCCGGTATATAGTATTTCCGATCGAATAGTGATTCCGTCTTCGACTAGTCGACAAATTCTGGAAAGTAGTTTGTAGGAATTGGTATTTCCATTCAGATAAAATGAAAAGTTGGGAGTACCTTCCAGCACTGTGCCATGACCCTCTCCGACCATGCCCCATTGTGATTGCTGATTTAACCTGCTGGCAGATGTGGAAGCAATCTGCTTTCCTATAATGTCGAACGGCAACAAATACAACTTTACATTCAGTGCAGCAGTGGAAGTGATGCGAAGAGCACTCGTGACAACCATCATCGCCATTCTCTGAAACCTAGTAATTAGTGCTTAATAAGCGGGTTTCTCAATCCCCTACCACCACATGATAACCCCGAAAAAAATTATCGGTCTCACTACGGCTGCATAGATCCAATAGACAATCCTCGTAGAAAGCCCCGACTTAGTACAAATCGCAATAGAAACTTCAAATATAAAGTGTGTTTGGAGCTTGTCGCAAACATAATATACTTGTATCCAAACACATTGTGTTTGCTATTCAATATTACATGTTTGAGACACAATGTTTAATGTGTTATAATATATGTATTTGCAACCCACATATGTTTATGTTTGCGATACAAATACAGCTGTGTTTGTTGCACTGTCTATGCTCTCTCGAGGGAAAGAAAATAAAAGAGGGACAACGAGTGAGTCTTATCTTGTAAGTGTGTATATATATTTTTGCACTATTCTCTCAGTTAGTGAGTCATAAATATTCCTGAATGTGCGTGTAAATTCCAGATGAAGTGTTTCTTATTTTGCCTGATGCATTGCATTTTAGATTCATGTCTTCAGTCGTCAATGGTTCATCGGACAGAGGAAATCAAAAGCGCTTGAACAGTGAAAACAGGATAAACGAAGGCTCGGATTGTTAAATTGTTTCTGATGTTACTTTGGTTTTGTGTATGCGTTTCGTATATATGTATGTGTGCTACCAAATTGCGAAAAGATTTTGAGGTAATAGCCTGGAAAGGGCACCAACATGACACCCGTTGTCTGTCCGAGCCTTTACTGAGAAAATCGGAACGTCGGACTATTTGTGAAATAAGTGTAATATAAAAAATCTCAAGTAATTAATCCACGATTGGAATGCATGAACGTGATTTGTATATAAATATCTTGTTTGTGTACCAACGCCTAATGATAACCAACGCATAGCTGAAACCTTCTGAAAACAACAAAATAAGGAGACGCAAACGAGCAGCAGATTCTCATATCATGAAAAAAAACAAGTAATGCATTCAATGCAAATAAATGTAAAAAGGGTCGTTTTAAATCTATTAATTTTATATTGTTAAAATTAATTATAATAAATGATACATATATATCGAAATAAAATAATAATTCGTTTCTAAATATTATTACATTTGGGAGAAAATCGCATATGTTTCCACGTAAGTATATGTAGGTTTGGGGGAAACACGCGAATGCTTTCAAGTAAGTATATGGATGTTTGGAATGAAGAACGCATATGTTTCCACGTAAAAGCATACATGTTTATCAGTAAACATGCTAATGTTTGCATTTAAATACAAGTAAGTATGGGACTTGCAAACATATGAATGTTTGAAGTGTGTTCCAAACATATACATGGTTCCTGCAGAATATGTTTGGGAAAATATGTTAGAGAGGCCGTTACTTTTTAGCGTATGTGAGGATATTGCTGGGCCTCCTTTATCACCGAGTTGCCAGGAAAATAGGTGTCCACAGGCAGATTGAGTAAATCACCACTGCCGGTTATCAACGGTCCAGAAGAGTATTTCAGGTAACTTATCGTCGATTTGTCCGACACCAGTATTTTCCTTGGCCTCGATGCCCCGGATGTATCGTCTACTGACTTACAAAAGTGCATCGCAGAGTTTCTCTTGACCCAACTGAGCGCAATCTTATATCACTCTAGCTCAACTTTGTAATTATCCCAGGGCTCGTAGTCTCTCGAGGACTTGGTTTTGTTATGCAGACGTCTTCATAACTACGTTATCTATTCCTTATATGTGCCTTATCCGCAATGTCTCCATTCTACCAGGTATGTTTTTTCTTCCACCATGGCTTCGTTCTTGGGCAAGGGATTTGTAGCGTCTTGGTGAGAGCAATCATGACCCTCTTCGCTATATTGTCTATGTCGTCTACGCACCTTACCTTATGATTCTGATCTCAAACAAATCTTGCAAGAGGGGACCTCGTCATAGAGGGGCCACGCAGTCCTCCTCACACTGCGACGAACTATTCCATGCTGGGTCATGTTCCAATCCAACTAGAATGTACTTATATTCTAAATCAGCGAACGAATTATGATTAAGGACCTTCCATTCCTTAGTCATCTCATACTGATGGTTCGCTGCAAAGGTGTCAACTACTAGCTATTGTCTGGAGCTGGTGACGAAACTCGGGTCATTACCTCTGGTATCTAGTAGATACTAGAGATCTGCATGAGTATACATTTTCTCAAATTCAAATACATTAATGTTTATTGAATGTGTTAATGTTCTCATTCTAGCGATTAGATTACGATACATACAACCATTCTTCTCAGCGTGTTGCATCGGGTATGAAATGAATAGAGAGTTCTTGTATGAATAAGTATTAACTAGATTGAGTAAAAGGTCTTTAGAGACAAGCAGAACTATTCGAATAATGAGATAGATGTATTCATGAGACATATAAAAAAAGCGTAACTAAAGCAAATGCTGTCTTGGTATGATTTGAAGTTCTAATTTCTTTGGAATAAAGAATTTTAGAAATGTAGCACTTATGACTCACTAGGTTTGATGTCGAAGTTGACTGTTTCAAAATTTGTTTGCAGTTACTGCAACTGACATATTTCATTGCTTTGCCGTCTCCATCAACAATTAAGGAAAAAACTGCAAAAACTTTGCTGCTGCCTTTTTTCTCCTTCAAATCGGGTTCACCCCTTGAAATTCGCGAAACAATACTATTTTCTTCACCCACAGCGGCCGATTGACTACATATTTTCAATGTTTAATAAATTATTTTTAAAATAATTTACTTCATCAATTTCCATTTTCTAATATATATTTTTGTAGTTAAACTCATAAAAAACGAATATTTCTTTCTTTAGTCTTCACACAACGTTGCTGATCTTTTCATTGACGATAAAGCAAATGAGACCCATAACCACTCATAATTTACCGTTTTTTCATTCGAATAGTTCTTATGTATTCGAATGGTTTTTACATTCACGAGTATTTATTGAGTAAAATGTTGTGTTGTCGTAACAGAATTGAGACGAACAGAGTAGTTAACAGAGCAGAGATTCATACAACATTCATTCCAACAGCACATAGGAAGGTATCGTCTCATTTCGTTGTTTACAATATTCGGACCGTTGGTATTATTGATACAGCGAGATAATGAATGTATTCTAAAAGAGAGTGCATTCATGCAGGGTACTAGTAGATACTCGATGAGTGTTTCGCCCCTCCATAAAGGATGGTGAAGTTTTAAGTCGACCGATAAATAATAGACTGGATCAGCTAAGGAACAGGATCAGCTAAGGAACTGGATATGCTAAGGAACAGGTGTAAATATTGGGCGAATAACAAACAAATTAGGGTGGTTCAAAAAACGCAAGTTTTTTTATAGACCTAGGGACCCTCCCATTTTTTTACATCTAATACAAAAATAATCTATGCAAATTTTAGCACAATAACGTTTAGGTTTCATAAATTTCTGTAAAACACTAAGTTGAGAAAATTTTGGTTTGTTTGTTATAAAACTTCAAACATTTTTTACTTTCGCGTATTTCAGGTGTGACCTACATTTCAATCAAAATGATTACGCTTAAGACGCGTCAAGCGGACAATGTTTATTTAATCGGTGTTAAGGACTTAGAACCTCTAACGAAGAAGAACCAACTTCCTACAACAAAAGAAGTTTTGTTAAGATTTCACTTTTTCTAAGAGAAAAAAAATCTGTCAGGAACGCTAGTCATAGCAGAATTGAAAAATTAAATGAAGTTTGAACCAAAGCCCATATCCCGGCAAAATATACCAGGGATTCGATCGAAAAACTTGAAAGTGTGCATTCACTGTGGCTACTTTGAAAGAAAAATAAAAGCAGAAAAACAAAGATCAAACAATCAATTATTTGCAGACAAAATCGAGAAGCATTTTGACATTGCCCACTCAGGTGCTCTAATTCTCATGAAAATACAATCATTTCATCTCAAGACAAAGAGTATATTAAAAAGCAAGAAAGAGCTCTAAAAAGATTTGAAAAAGAAGAGGAGAGAAGAGAAAAGTCTGTTTCTGCTGTAAAATTCAAGCCTTCTTCTATTAATCCAACCGATGATTAATAAAATGATAATTCAAGTGCCAAAAGTATTTCTGAAAATGGGTCTGATGATGAATTATGTATATCAAGCTTCGTCCAAAAAAAATTAGAAAAAGTCTTAGGTGACAATAGTGAAGATGTTTCTGAACCAAAGGCTAAGAAGAGCCTTTTTGACATGAATGTTGCAGGGGCTTTAGACAGAACTAAAGTTTCCGATCGTGAATCTGTAAGGCTTATTATTCCTATTGCCGCCGCGATTGGGCATGATCCTGCGGCAATGTCGCTTTCAAGAAGTTCTATAAAAAAAAGAAACGAGAAGCAGTAAGACAGAATTTTTCAACAGAGATGAAATCTATCTTAGACATCAAAGAACCAATTGATGTCCATTGGGACAATAAAATCTTGCTCGACATTTTAGGTTCACAAATAATAGATAGACTATTACTATGCTGACTGGAATATGCTAGTCTATGCTGGATGAAATGAGAAACTGCTGGGAGTGCCAAAAGTGGCTAGTGCAACAGGTTCGAAAACTGCAGATGCAGTACATAAACCTCTTAAACCATGGGATCTCGATGATAAAGTCATTGGTATGGGCTTTGGCCGTCGGTGGTGCAATGGTTAGTGTGCGCGGCTCTTGTACATGAGATCCTGGGTTCGAAGCCTGCTCTGACCACCTTAAAATTTCTTTCGGCGGCGGCCACCTCGCACAGTCACGGCGACACTATCGAGTATATAGCCATGAAAAAGCTTCTCAAAATACCGTTCGGAATCGGTGTAAAACTGTAAGTCCCAATCAGTGAGATCAGTGAGTGAAAACTGGAAAGCGCACAGCTCAGTGATTGTGAGAAGTTCTCCCCTGTCCCTTCATGGGATGTAATGGGAAACCATTTATTTTTTATGGGCTTTGGTACTACAGCCGTCAACACTGATGTCAAGAGTGGTTCATGCACTTTCATTGAAAATAAGCTGAACAAAGAACTTCTATGGGTGGCGTGTCGCCTTCACATAATGGAAATCATTTTGAGCAAAGTATTTATATTATGTTTTGGACCTTCAAGCTCTCCTGAAATTCCCATATTTAAAAAGTTGAAGGGATGTTGAAATGCAGTTGTTCGATCAGATTACACTCGATTAATTGTTTCCCCTGGAGAAGCGGAGTTCAAGAACAATGCCATCGAGTCCATTCTACATCATCTTAGTAAGAAAGACCAGCCTCGATATGACTACATCGAACTTATTGAACTGACGCTGTTGGTGTTGGGACAACCAAGGGAAAAAATACACTGG
This sequence comes from Phaonia tiefii, assembly GCA_963931995.1. Taxonomy (NCBI): domain Eukaryota; kingdom Metazoa; phylum Arthropoda; class Insecta; order Diptera; family Muscidae; genus Phaonia; species Phaonia tiefii. Next base: position 188,297,596 of record OZ008367.1, on the reverse strand, counting down.
AGAGCACCTTCGGCCTATACACCACGCTCGGTGGATGGCTAAGCTTATGTATGCATATAAATTGTACCTTTCCAATATCAAGGAGTTCACCATCTCATAAATAAGGAGAAAGAAAACTTGGACAGATTTGTCCGTTTCGGAGCACTTTTGTACGTGAAAAACTGAGTTGAGGCTCCAATCAGCGACAATGCAGCTTTCAACGACCTACTTTATTGGAAAGAAGCTGGGAAATACAGCGCAATTGATAGAGAGATAGCTAAACCCGTAAAAAAAACTGCTTGCAGCCACATTTGTGGTACCTATCCGACGAACTGGTAGGATTGTCACTTTTTTCCAAGAAAGTGAGCGTTGAAAACAAAGTGAGCATCGTGGATAAGATGTCTGTCCATGCACCGCCCAGGGTGATTAGAGGAAATGCCAATTTATGTTGTTGTTTACTAAGCTAATCATTAAGCATGGCTTTTTCAACAAGCACCCAAGTGAATGGGAGCAGAACCCAGAGTTTAAAGAGGCAACAAATACAGTAAATAAAACCAAAGTGGTCAATTACCTCGTAAATATGACACTTATCGCAATATCAATCATATCGTGATATCCCCATGTTTCTGTTTCTACAATAATCAACACATCATGATATAAACAGCCATATGATGCTAGGTGGCAACTCACAAATAGAATATCGTGATATGGAGCGAAATCATAGTAAACTTTCGTGACAAGCTTTATATCGCGCTAAAGCGTTTATACGTGTATTTTTTTGACGTATCGTGATATGATATCGCGATATAGGCCACCGTATAAACGTAGTAAATGACATCGCAGAAAGAGGTGTTAAACTTTTTCAAAATTATAACAAATGCTGAGGAGGAAAAACAGCTGTTGCTGCAGATTGTAGAGGCTAATCGAAAACATTTTCCGACTGAACCAACAAAGAATGCCGTTCTAGAAAGCCTACAACAGAAACCGTCCACTTCCAAAGATAACTTTTAAAGAATTCATTTTTATTCTAGTCTTCACTATAAAATGTGGTTACTTTTAACATGGTTTCTAATGTAAAATAAGCAAATAAATTTGTAATTTCCTTTAAGGCTGTAAGAGATCATGTTTTCTCCGTTTAGTGAAAAAAATGTAAATGTCGCGGGTGGGATTCGAACTCACATTCGCTGGACGATCGTTTCGATGTTTGTGAAGCATCATCTTCAGCAGCGTCTAGCTCGTTAAGACACTGCGGTGTGTATATACACAAGTCACTAACCGAAGACATTTATCGATTGATTGCGTGCAGAGCGGTTGTTGTCGCTACATACACATTGCTTTCCTACTTACACGGACTGATGCAGAAGTTTTTGAAAGTTATATTTATAGAACGAACTATTCTAATTGTAGTTGTCTCGTTCTGTTATGGTTTGGCCCTACCGTATGTTTCAAATGTAGTTGTTTTTAGATCTTCGTTATGTTTAAAGTTGTAATTTCCTTTAAGGCTGTAAGAGATCATGTTTTCTCCGGTTAGTGAAAAAAATGTAAATGCCGCGGGTGGGATTCGAACTCACATCATCTTCAGCAGCGTCTTTGTTGAAAAAATTCCCGTTTTCATTTTTTAAACAGCATTGTGCAATACCTTCGAAGTGACTTATGACCTTGAAATTTTGGTTCCTTACTTCTTTTTGTCAAATAGACAAGAATTGGAGATTCCTTGGCTCTTACATTCAACTTGAGTTTTTGCCGTACAATGTTGAACCATTATTTATTCATTTATTTATTTATCTCACAGCTACAATCCTCAATAGGATACAGCCGGATATGTTTTCAACAACGTTATAAAATTTATATTATATACATAGTAGACATAACATACAATACTTAAATAAATGAAAATACATTTAACATAAGAAAAAGAGTAGAGTAAAATTAAAATAATAAAAAGCAAATTTGTAAAATTTAAAAATTAAAAAACGAAAAACAAAAATATTAACATAAAATAATTAAAATGAAACAAAATAGTTAAAAAATATTATAATTAGATTGTGCTCGTATATTAGTTATAATAATACAAAATACAAAAATAAAAAAAATTTATAATTAAAACAGTAACAATACAGGAGCTGGGACAGGAACATCTGGAGCATGAGGAACAGGAACAGGAACATCAGCTGGAGTAGAACAACAGGTGGGTTGAGCAGGTACAAGAGAAATGGTAAACAGACTCCACAAATTTGAGTGGAATGATTCACAGGAACTTTAGGATAAAATCATAGGAGATAACATAGGCAGTCATATCTGGAACGTCGCAACAATATGTGTGGAACGATAAACAGGAACATAAAACTAGCATAATGGGAGATAAACAGGAAGAGTAGGGACTTGAAGATCAGGAACATGAAGATGAGGGACATGAATGTCAGCATCTGGCCTTAACCGCTAATGATCCATCCATCTATTCAGCGTCAGCTACAATTCATTGTAGAATTCAGGATTTATAATAAGATTGATTAATGGAAGCAGGACTGGTTTATCGGAGGAAAATGGTTGGCAACACAAGCTGGATAATAGTTCCCGATTAATTACGCATTAAATGTTGCTGAATTATATTCAAAGAATCTGAAGCGGGTAAGGAATTATAGATCTCATTGTAAATAAGGCAAACGCGTCGAAAAGGATTGTAGTAATTGTAATTATAACGGACAGTCGGTAGTTTTATAGGATAGCAATATCGGGTTTGTCTACAGGGAACATTAAAATTTATTTGACTCACGAGAAAATTTGAATCTATACAACCTCTAATGAATTTTACAATAAACATAGCCTTTAACATATACCTGCGTTTTTCAAGTGTACGAAGATCAATAAGCATCAGTCGATTTTTATAAGGTGGCAAATCATCAATGTTCCAAGCGAGACCACGTAAAGCAAAAAGTAAAAATTGCCTTTGAATCGATTCGATGGGGTCTATGTAACAGGCATTATACGGACACCACACAATACAAGCATATTCTAATCCAGGTCTAACGAGAGAGACAAAAAGACGTTTAGTGACGTAAGGATCAGCAAATTCTTTCGCCCATCTTTTTATAAAAGCTAACAGTGATCTGGCTTTGCCTATACAGGAATCAATATGAAGATCAAAACGCAACTTTTGATCAAGAAGTAACTACTCCTAAATCCATGAAGGAAGACACATTTTCCAATATATAAGAATCAATAAGGTAATCAAAATTCAACGCTGTACTACGGCAAAACGAAAGCATTTTACATTTTCCCTGATTTAGCGACATACCATTTACCAAACACCAATTAGTGAGACTATCCAAGTCATTTTGAAGATGGGGTGAATCCTCAGTATCGCATATAGCCATATATAACTTAACATCATCTGCAAACATCAAAATGTTAGAGGATTTAACTATACACGGTAGATCATTTAAATAAAGAATTAAAAGTAGAGGACCTAAATGACTGCCTTGAGGAACACCAGATGTTACTGATATAGTTGAAGATAATACATTTTTAAACCGCCCTTTTTGGGTACGACCACTAAGGTAAGAAGATACCCAGTGCAACAATTTAGGTGGAAAACCAATAATATCATTTATCACGAACATGATATTATTTTTATCACGAAAGCTGCAAAAACATGAGACGTTAACTCCAGTAAGTTAGTCGTAGACCACCTGCCCTTAACAAAACCGTGCTGATATGGCGAAACCAAACATCCAACAAAATGAAGTAGTCTATTCGTAACCTATTTTTCAAATAGCTTTGGAATTGCACTCAACTTTGCAATTCCTCTATAATTTTCAATATTGGAACGACTTCCAGACTTAAAGAGAGGGCTTATGAAACTTGATTTCCAATAAGAGGGAAATTTACCCGATGCCAACGATTCATTAAATGTATTTGTGAGTGGAATATACAATTCATGAGCACACATTTTAAGAATTGATGTGGGAACAGCATCAGGTCCAGGCGAATCTGAATGTTTTAAAGTTTTCAATCCATAAAGAACTTAAACGTATTAATATTATAGGGGTAATTTAGTAAAGCAACAGAAGGGTGGTTAGGGTGGTGCCTATTGGAGAATGCATGCCGTGGAATACCACAATGTTGAATTTTATCACTACTCCCTAGGACAGCACAATAAATAATCTTCTCATGATTTTGAGCAGTGGGGTATTGAAGCACGTCTTCGGAGCAGACGATATGGCTATACCTCGTAGGGAAAAACATCCGAATACTCGCCGCAGGGCCTTAGAGTACTTGAAATTTCCCTAGGCACAGCCTAGAAATCGAGGATAAAATAGACATACATATATTGACGAGTAAGGCGAAGATATATGGCACTAAGCTTCCTTGGAAATAGTATACAGTTGTAAAACACTTAACCTAAATCCCAGACTGTACTGGAAAGACCAAAGAGCAGAAATGGATACCAAACGCAGACTCACGAATCTGTAATATGGTGTCCTGCAATGGAGGACAAGAACTATATTAAAAAAATTCTCAAATTTCAACACACGTTCATATAAGTATTGCTCTAAGAACCACATAGACCGGGACAATGGAGAGAATACTTTAATTAAACACAATTGAGGTTCAAATGAAATACGAGGCGGCCTTGGCGTAGAATCAACTTCAGACAATAGGGGCATAAATTCGACTGTACCACATATCATCTCACCAGCACATAAAACGGACGGGGTTTGCACCAACGGATCAGATTCACTAACGGAGCCTATCGCATTCCAGAGAAAATGGTAATGGCAAAGTGCTAAACAACTATACTACAGAGGTAGACATGGTGAGAGGATCTCCCAATCTATGACGAGTGTGGAATCCACTGATATACTGATGGATCTGGGACGGACGACTCTTCGTCGTCCCAAACGCATTTTGTTTGCTATTCAATATTACATGTTTTAGACACAATGATTAATATGTTATAACCTATGTATTTGAGACCCAAATATATTTGTGTTTGTGATATATATACAGTCCTGTTTGTTGCACTGTTTATGCTCTCTCGAGAGCAAGAGATTAAAAGAGGGGCAACGAGTGTGTATATCTTGTAGGTGTGTATATGTATTTTTGAATTAATCTCTCAGTGAGTGATTCACAAATATTCGTGAATGTCCGTGTAAATTGCAGATGAAGTCAGTGTTTCTTATTTTGGCTTATGTATTGCGTTTTAATTTCATGTTCATCGGGCAGAGAATATTAAAAGCGCTTGATCAGTGAAAAAATAATAAAGAAACACTAGGACGGTTAAATGATTTGTGATGTTGTTTTGGTTTTTATGTATGTTTTTCGCATATATACGATTTTGAGGAAAGAAACTGGAAAGGGCAACCAACAAAACAATGATATCATTTGCGTTTCAGAGACGTGGTTTAATATTGATACACCTGATTCTCTGATATGTCTTAATGGATATATTCTTTATAGGGCTGATAGGGAACGTGTCGGCGGAGGTGCCACTATCTACGTTCGATTCAATATATATTAATTGAAATTTGTTCATATACTAGAAAGATGCAGGTTTTCTGCGTTTTTATACCAAATAAAAATGTTAATCTTGTCGAATTTTTAAATATTATTGATACATTTACTTTCACTTACAAGGACATTATAATTTCCGGTGATTTTAACTCCAATCAGCTAAATGAATCCCATCGTACTGATAGCATGCTATCGCTAGTTCTATTGCCGACAAATACCTCAATTCCTACACACTACCAAAGGGTTTCTATGGCACAGTACTAGGGAAATGATGTAGAATGAGGGACCAAAGAAGACATACAAAATATAGACCATGCAGCAAACTAAATTTAAAAGTGTTTGATTGATACTAATGACACCTAAATTATGATTTATGCTGTTTGCATCGAACGAAAATACGCCTGCCCTTTTATTTCTCTCCGTTTTATGCCAACCAAAGACTAAATTACCAAAGCAACTCGAACTCGATGAAATGGTCTACTACCTCGTCGTGATTGAGAGAACACAAAGAGAGGCTTATACTCTCTTTTCTATTGCTCTGTGACACTACGCACAAAGCAGCAGTACTCTCTTAGATGCATTATTTGTAGCAAACTCATCAAATGCTATATTGTATGAACAATTGTCAGCCTCATGTTTCTCTAAACATGATTTAATTTTTCTCCAGTATAACTTCCCTATCAAGTCCCTAACAAGACAAAATGTGCAATAATTAGGAGAGATATAGCTTACTACAGATGGAAACGTTTTAAAACTCCGGGCCTTCGTGCTGATAGGAGAGATGTCAATAAGAAGATCCGTATTGCGAAATCTGATTACTACACTTTAAACTCAGGACATAAGTGGAAAACTATACGTGAAAAGACAAAGAAAAAGGCAAAGGCAAGCGGAGCAAAAACTGCCATGATGATGCGAACACACTCAATGATTAAATCACCAGTATCCTCTCAATTCCAATTTCTAGAAACTTTTATTACTTTCCCAACAGGATCGATAACAATGCATGCCACTCTGAATTTAGCTGGGTCGATCAGACAGAAGTTTATACCTGTTTATCTCTGATCAAATCAAACGCCACAGGATGTGATAACATGGATCCCAGGTTTTTAAGATTGCTGTTTCCCTTTATTCTTCCACTCATTGCACACATGTTTAATCGAATAATTCCCACCAGTACTTTTTTAACTTTATGGAAACATGCAAAGTTGTTACCTATGCCAAATTCGGGTAATGAATACAGTCCAATCGCCCTTCCTTGCTTTCTTTCAAAAGTTCTTGAAAAGATACTCCATAGTCAAACACACACACATATATTTCTTCGAACTCGTTGATATACGAAAAACAGTCAGGATTTCGCCCCAACTATAGCTGCATCAGTGCATTAATTGAGGTCTCAGAGAATATTAGGTGTAATTTGGATTTCTTTTTTAGTTCTGTTAGACCACTCCAAGGCCTTCGACACAGTTGACCTGTATGGGAAACTTAAACATCAATTTGGATTTTCCACCACATCGGTCAAGCTAATCCAGTTACTTGTACCTCACCACTCTTCTATATCTATTGAGATAGCTGTAATGAAAGGAGTTCCCCAGGGTTCCATACTGGGAGCCCTTTTATTTTCTTTGTAGATAAATAATCTTCCCCGACACCTACTTCACTGTAGAGTACCCTATATATTCTATTGACGAGTCCATTAGACGGTGGAATATTTATCTAGACAAAGTTCATACCTGAGCAGCTGAAAACAGTATATGCCTTAACTCGATAAAAAAAAACAAAATGTCTCGCTATTCAAAATAGAACATCGGCAATTGACCCCGATTGGAATATTGAGATAAATGGTGAGAAAATGTGAATAGTATCACAGGCTAAAAATGTAGGGGTAACATTCAATTGAAGTGTATCATGGCCCAACCACATTAATATAGTTCCTGGGCAAACATATTCAAAGTTGAGGCTTTATGGTCTACCCAATCCTTCATAATCTTCGTTTTACCACACGCCGAAAAATTTGACTTTTTGTTGTTGTTTGGATGCAAGTATAACGTGTTTACAGCTTGTCACAAATATAGTATACTTGTGTCCAAACACATCGTGTTTGCTATCCAATATAACGTGTTTGGGACACAATGATTAATAGGTTATAATATATGTATGTGTGACCCAAATGTGATTTTGTTTGTTGAAAACTGCTGAAAACAATAACGTGACAAACAATAAAGAAACAAAAAACAGCAGATCTTCAATTCACGAAAACAATGCTTGCAAACATGTACATGGTTCCCGAAATATGTTACTGGGCCGATATTTTTCATCGTGAAGGTCTATAGGAAATATTCTGATACCTATGACTTAAGGGAGTTGTGTTTCTAAATGGCAATTCTTCGTTCATTCAATTCGTCTTTGGAATTCACTGCCACATAACATTCAAATAGCACTGTGACACAAATGAAAGGGGAAATTGTTCAGGGCCTTAACCGAACCAAAAAATTGTGAAAGTACTCGGATGGTGGTATCACAAAACCCCACTCGGTTTTGCACCTATACGTAAAAATGTTTTTTTACAGGCCGAAGAAAATTTTGGAGGCGGGTCAGGGCCCTACTTCAGATTTTACTTCAATAAATCCTAAACAGCTTGAAATATTGGATAACAACCTTTGACAATATTGTAGTTATTTTCCTATTTCGCAAATTCCTCTAATATATTTTTAATGAAAAGTACGCTATTAATCGAGTTAAGTTCTATTGGAAATATTGTTTGACAATATTGTTAAGTATATTAAGCACTACAACTTTGTAGAAGATATAAACTTGTAATTTGTTTTATATTGAATACATAAAAAAATGGTTTCCCGTTACATCCCACGAGGGGATAAGGGAGAGCTGCTCACAACCAGTGAGCTGTGCGCGTTATAGTTTTTACACTCACTGATTGGGACCTACAGTTTAACACCGGTTCCGAACGGTATTTTGAGAAGCTTTTTCATGGCTAAATACTTGATAGTGTCGCCGTCACTAAGCGAGGTGACCGCCGTCGAAAGAAATTTAAGGTGGTCAGAGTAGGGATCGAACCCACGTCCTCATACACAAAAGCCGCGCACACTACCATTGCACCACCGCCGGCCACACATATAGGTGAATATTTAACGAATATGGTTAACGCAGCATTTGTACACCAATTATGAGCTCTAAATATAATTTTTTTTTGATTAGTGTATTTAGAAAAGTTTACGAAATTTATAAGATACAATTCTTTTCAAGACAGCTAGCGCAATTTATTTGCCATTAGTCAAAACATATAAAATATGTGCAATTTTTCATGACATTTCGTGAAATAATCGATTAACGGTGTACTTTTCCTTAGAAATATATTAGAGTAGATTGTGATATAGGAAAATAACTACAATATTGTAAAAGGTTGTAATCCAATATTTCAAGCTGTTTAGGATTTATTGAAGTAAAATCTGAAATTCGGGCCTGACACACCACCAAAATTTTCTTCTGCCTGTAAAAAAAAATTGTTACGGTTTTGTGATACCACGTCCAAGCACTTTCACAATTTTTTGGTTTGGTTGAGACCCGAGACGCAGTGTTGCACAGAGTAATCAGTAACGCTACATTATTTAAAAATCATATTTTCGATCAATTTGCAACCTATGAGAGCTAACCAATTCTTTACTTCCTCTCTTTCAATATAGTTTTCTTCATTTTTATTCTACTTTTAATTCAATTATATTTTTTCTGTTTTTATTATTATGTTTATATTATGTTTTATTTTATATTTACAAGATTTATTTTATTTCTATTTTTGTTTGGAAAACTCAGATATCACCACTGCTAATTGTTATTGTTAATTTAATATTATTACTATCATATTATTGTCTTATTTACTTATTTATTTATTTATATATTATACCAAGTTTTTCCTCTCAGCAAACTATTTAACGATAATAATTGCTGTACTTTAATTATAAGATTAATTTTGGTGTGCAGGAAATCCAAAATTAACAAACTAAACCAGGTGTGGCGAACCTTTTTGGGTCCGCGTGCGAAAAATCCTAAAATATTATTTCTCGATTTTAGTAATGCACACGACCAACTGGATTCATCAGTCTGTCTATTTCTTGAACCATATGTAGATTGATAATATTGATAATATTGCCCTCGCTAATTTTTTTTAAATCGCTAAAGATTTCTGGAATGGCGTTCCACGATCTCATTATTTCTACTTCTGCATTTTTATTAATTGTGTTCGTTAATCGATCAGTTTCAATTATTTCCAAATCATTTCTCAAATCAACAAATATTTGTTTCCACATCGGACTCGATCGAAAATCTCCAAATTGAGGTTATCTGCGGACAGTGTGTCTGGATATAAAATAAATTTTGATGTTTTTTCAAATGTCCTGAATTGTTTAAACAAAATTCTTGTGTTAATTTGATTTGATCTGGGTTTTCTTCCGCATTTTTTTTTTGTATTTGGGAAATATTTGAAGGTGTTAGACATAACGTCACGATCGAAAATTTGTAATTCAGCTTGAAATGCTTTTATTAAATCAAACACAATAATAATTGTTTTGTTAACATCTTGCAGTTTAATATTTAATTCATTTAAATGTAAGCACAAGTCAGTAAAAAACATTAATTTTGAAAGCCATTCGACGTCTAGTAACTCGTTATATATTTTCAATGAGATTCTCATTGATTAAAGAAGCTTAACTTCATCCAAACACTCAACAAATCTTTGAAGAACTTTTCCACGACTTAACCATCGCTCATTGTTTTATAAAAGTAAACCGTTATATACTGAGTTTACTTAGTTTTATTGACTATTTTTCAACCTCATGAGGTCAGGCGTCTTACACATATTAATTGAACAAACAAATTAAACAAATTTCATCATATTCCTCCAACTGACTCTATCCTTCGCCTTTTCTCGCCAGTTGGTAACACTAAGGTTACAGAGGGAGTCTTCTGCCTGGTCTTTCCAGCATAGGGTACGCTATTGAAATCCTTTCGCGCTGGTTCATCCTCATCCATTCTGATAACATGGCCTAGCCACCGCAACTAGCCTAATTTGATTCGTCTAGCTATGTCCACGTCAGAATAAAAATTATATAGCTCTTGATTCCAGCGATGTCGGTACTTGCCGTTTTCCCTAACAGGACCATATATTTTATGGAGAATTTTTCTTTCGAATACTCGCGGGTGTTTTTCATCCGCTTGCGATATGACCCAAGTATCGGAGCCATATGTCAAGAGAGGTAAAATGAGAGTCTGATATAGCTGGACGTTTGTCCGTCGAGAGAGGGCTTTGTTCCTAAACTGCTTGCTGAGCCCAAAATTACATCTATTTACAAGCACAATTCTCCTATATATCTCCAGGCTGACGTTGTTATCCTTGTTCATGGCAGGTCCAAGGTAGACGAATTCATCTACCACTTCAAAATTAAATCGGTTGTCAGCGTTCAAGTGCGGACCAAGTCGAGAGGTTTCTCTAGTCGGTGACACCATCAATTTTGTCTTGCCCTCATTAACAGCAAGACCCACCTTCGCTGATTCCTTTTCGATTCTTGAAAATACTGCAATAACCTCTCACAAATTTCGCCCAATGATGTCTATGTCATCAGCATACACCAGCAACATATGTATGGCTTTTTGTGTTAATGGTCTTGTTCATACTTACTTGCTTGCTTTTCTCATTATTATCTCCATTAGGATGTTGCCCTGCCTCAGTCCTCGCTTGGTACAGAATGGTCCAGTGAGGTCTTTCCCCACTTTCACTGCTGATTTGGTGTTGGTCAGAGTCATTCTACAGTGGCGCATCAGTTTTCCCGAAATCCAAAGTTCAGACATAGCTTCGTACAGTTTTCCCCGTATGGGGCTATCGAAAGCAGCTTTGTAATCGACAAAATGGTGCAATGTATCGATTTGCTTTTCGTGGGTCTTTTCCAGGATTTGGCGTATCCTGAATTCGATGACAATTCAGTCGTGGACTTTCTTGGTCTAAAACCACACTGATAAGGTCCAATCAGGTTTTCAATAATTGGCTTTAGTCTTTCACATAATACGCTCGACAAGACCTTATACGCGATGGATAAAAGACTGATACCGCGATAGTTGGAACAGACACACGGATCACCCTTTTTGAATACGGGACATAATACACTGAGACTCCAATCGTCGGCCATAGATTTCCCCAGCAATATACCGCATAAGTCGATGCATGTGGGCTAGCAGTCCTTCGCCACCTGCTTTAAAAATTCAGCGGGTATCCCATCCGCAGCAGCGGCTTTATTATTCTAGCCGGGAGATCGCGTTCTAATCTCGTCTTGGTTGGCCGTGGTGGGGGGGGGGGGTAAATCTATACTGTCTTCCACTATCATTTCAGTGGAAGGATCTGAGTTGTGTAGTGACCAGATTCCCATTCTTGTCCCTGTAGGAGGGCAACCCATTATTAGGCCCGTTATTCGATCTTCTGGAACCGTCTGGAAAATTTTTCGAAAATACTGAGATTATCTCATTTAATAATTCTAACAAATTTCGTTTGTTTAATCCGCGTGCACATATCAAATTGACCAATTTTGTTACAAGAATAATAACATCTTCCAGTGACTTAAATCCGTGCATTGCGTAGAAAAGTTGCTGGTGTATATGGTCGCAACCATATCAAGCGACGCAACGCTATGGCTGTACATTTTCCAATTGCGCAGAAGAAGCATCAGCAAAGAAAGACCAAAAATGTATTTCAGTTTCGCTGTTTCACATCATGTTAGTAGCAAAGCAATAGCCATAAATATTTTACAAAAAAAAATCGCAGCGCAGCGACAGCATTACAAAAATGCTTTTGCTGTTATGGTGACAGTAATCCAAACACTGGTTGCCAACATAAATATTGTTAGAAGTTGCCACTAGAAAATAATAAACGATTGTCGTATATACATTTGTTAATTAATAAAACAGAATAAATTAATAATTCACGGATTATTTAGGCAACCAAAATTAAAATTTTTTAAACTTAAACTTTAAAAAATTAACTTGTAAATCGTTCGCGCGCCTCCCAAATTATCAAACGTGCCACCTCGGGCACGCGTGCCCTAGGTTCACCCCACCTGAACTAAACTAAAGACTTACGGCCTTATTCATAAAAAATCATTAAATTAGCTCTAAAGCATTCATCAGTTACTGAAAGCTTTAAGATTTGACGAAGGTTTTATTAGAACCGTATTCATAATGAGTATTTTAACTACTGAACAGATAATTGACTGACAACCCTGTTTTATGTATTCTCATAGTGCTTGTGTTGTAAAAACAAGATGAACAATAACCGATAGACCGAATTAAATGTTTTTTATTAAATTGCGTCAATTCATTTTCGCAAAATTTTAAACATTAATGGAAAGAACTATTCAATAAAATGATCAATTAGTATTTGCTATATTCATAAATTTGGAAGAAGTGCCAAAAAATCATATTGAATTGGATTTCAGTTTGGGGTAGTCGAATATAAAACCGGATAATAGGTTGTAGTTTCAATGTTTTGATTTTATATACATCCCTATGTAAACAAAAGTTCATTTTGGTTAAAAATTATAAAAATTGGAACGAAAGTATTTGGTTGCTTAGCAGGATAATGTGACACTATAAACGCTGCAAATATACACAAAATAATTCCAATTGTTTATATAGCATAAATATTTAAGTACGGCACGCGTGAAATGTAAAAAAATTATTTCATTTGTGTATTAATGCGGATAAAATGGCCTTAAAGAAGGGTTACGCATTCAACAAAACTGGCGACGTTAGAGAACTCTTAACAGAGGAATTTTTCGATTATGAATACAATTTTTGGACTTTACCTTCTTCAACCTTTAACAAGCCTATGACAACTTTTTATGAATAAGGCCGATAGTATACCATTTCGTCCTAAAAGCCGAAACCGGTATTATCCGGTTACTACACCTCGGTTTAACCGAAACCCTGTTTTGCCAAAATCGGAATATTCGAGGAAACCGAAAAGCGGAATTTTTGACATCCCGGCTTTTGAATACAGTATTAAGCTGAGATCACACTATTTGTACATTTGGCTAAAAATTTGTCATATTCATAGACAAATCGTGTGATCTCTTAACTGCATTTGTCATTTATCAGAAATGCCAAATATTTGGCTTCTTGTGACAAATCAAAAACAACCATAAATGCCAAATCGTGTGAACGCAATGCTGCCACAGAAGCCAAATCAAATTTACGAAAATGGCCAAATTTCTGAAGACAAATGCAAGTGCCAAATAGACAAATATTATTGACAAGTGTAAGTGTTGACAATATGTTGATTTGTTCGTACTTGTTATGGTTTCAATTTCTTTGCCATTTTGATTAATAATTTGGCATAACTACACTTTAGTTGCTCCTCACCGATTTCATAGAATTTTTTAAACGATTAAAAATTACCGACAATTTTTTTGGCGGTCGGTCCAACTTTTTGATATATAGGCCTTCAAAGCTTGAGTATATAATCGGCTATATCTCAGGTATGTATGTTCCGATCTTGGTCAAGTGAGTAAATTACATTATATAAATTTTTTCATTTTTATTAACCCATTGGCGGAAAATTAACAAAAAGAATTTTTTAACCTCACTTTTTTGATAGACACCTATTTTTCTCAAAAAATGGACGTCGTAAAGTTACAACACTTCAAGCTTTTTTAAGGTATAATACTCTGCAGTAACCCTTTAAACACCAGATCTCTGGTTAACAGATATCAAAGTTATAAAACTGAAAAAAATTTAGCACGTCACAGTGATCAGTAACATAATAATATCGGACATTGAAAATAGGTGATCCCCGACTTGAGACTCCTCTGTTATTAATTTACATTGTAAACAAACCGAAAAACCCCTTCCGGCTCGAATTTTGCTATCAAACTCTCTCTCGGCATTTTTGAACGTGAATATCTATGGTCTTTGAAAGGTTAATAAGGAGTACTATACCTTTAAAAAAAAGCTTGAAGTGTTGTGTGCTCATTAAATCAAGAAAAAAACTAACTTTACGACATCCATTTTTTGAGAAAAATTGATTTCTATCAAAAAAGTGAGGTTAAAAAATTCTTTTTGTTAATTTTCCGCCAATGGGTTAATAAAAATTAAAAAATGTATATAATGTAATTTATAGAATTTTGTATGGGCTTTCTAATGATACTCAGTTGACCAAGATCGGACGATAAATACCTGAGATATAGCCGATTATATACTCAAACTCTGAAGGCCTATATATCAAAAGTTGGACCGACCGCCAAAAAAATTGTCGGTCATTTTTAATCGTTTAAAAAGTTCTATCGATAGTGAAACTTTGGTGTAAATCGGTGAGGAGCAAAATTTCAATCAAAATGGCAAAGAAATTGAAACCATATCAAGTACGAAAAAAATCAACATATTGGCAACACTGTCTCCTCTCGCGACTCAGCAGGTGTTTTGACAAGTAAAGTAAAAGCAAAACATTAGGTCTGTCTGCGTATTTTTATAATTTGTAACAATTTGTACAAATTGTTACTGGATGTTGTCTGTGTACACCAAAAAGCCAGTAACGAGAGGGTAAGAGAGAGTTTATTTTGACAGTTCGATGATAGAGAACTTACAAGTTTTTACTGGAGAAATTTTTGCCAGTAAGAATTTGCAAGTTCGAACAGCTGTTTTGAATCATATGATTTATGTAAACAAACAAAATAAAGTTGAAATTGAACAATGGCAGAAGTAAGTATTTTGAGAATTGTGTGAATCCAAATATTTAATTTGTAACATCATTTTACCATCTTGAACCCTCTTAAATGTTCCTGGCGAGCACTGCACATCGAGTTGTCTATCGCTACTCATTTTCAATTCAGTACTTTTGTTGTCTTTTAAGTTGTTTACATTGCAATCAGCTGTTTACGAACCAGCTGATTTTAATTTCTTGCAAGTTTTTACTGGATGTCGTCTGTGTACTTTTTGTGATATTTTCTACTGAGAGAGTTAAATTTTTTTTACTCTCCCAAAAAAGTTACTGGATATTTCTTACTGGAAAAGTACCCAGACAGACCTATTGATTCAGTTGATTTTACCATTTTACTTAATGTCCACGAGTAACTTTATTTTTGACACTTTTTACGCGTTTTAAATAATAGTATATGTATATATGTATGTAACTGCAGCGAGTTTCTTTTGCCTTTGCGTTACCGTCATTTTCGTTTATTTCACTTTAAATTTTACAATAAAGCGGCAAAATTATGGTTGACAGCTGATTAGCTGTTTTAGTGTTTATGACCAAATGGTTAAATCGTGTGAATGAACTGGCAAATATTTGTCACTTTACTGCTGTGTACAAATGTGTGACAAATCATTTTGATGTTTAATGGCAAAACAAATCATTTGCACATCGATACCCAAATGCACAAATGTGTACAAATCTAAATGTCATTTTTTGTACAAATGTACAAATCGTGTGATCCCACCTTTAGGAACCCCAGTGGCTACGGGAGCAAATCCAAATGCACAAGTGATCTGATAATCTCACTTTGGACGCGACTTTGCCATATATTTTTGACAAAAATGTGTAAATAAATGTGTAAATAAACTCATAACAAGTACGGAATCTACACTCAATTTCCTAGGAACTTTACTCAATGCTTATGAAACAATTCCAATTTAATACACCAATAGATTTCGCTCTCGCGTCCATTTCACACTCATGACTTCATGGAAATAAGATTTCTAATTATTTTCGGTGCAATACTTATGAGTTGCCATTTTCTTTTTTCTTTTCATTTGTCATATAAATATCATTTTTCATTCGCATGTAATTAGTTTGAAATTATACGTGTATATTATATTCATTAATAAAATTAATTACGTTATGTCCTCAGATTCTTGGTTATGTCAATGGCTTAATTGTTTGCTTTGTGAATAATTGTTTTTCTTATATTTAAGTTTTGACCATTCATTCTCCATATTTCTTAGCTAACTCGACATAAGTATATGGCAGCATGATTCCTGATCATGATTAACGAATGACGATGAAGTGTGTCTTCAACCAATTGTTATTACATACACGAATTGTTCAGTGTAGTCTTGCAATTGCTAATATACTGTTACGCATTTACTTTTTATCCATTTAAGCAAAGTTTTGTTTATCGTTAGTAACGCAATATTATACGATGTGATAAAATAAGATAATGATTGCAGTTCATCTTATTTATTAAGCGGCATGGCCACACATCAAACTGGCTCATCAAACTGTCACAATTTTGATTGTATTAGTGAAAAAAAACTCACACGGATAGGTTGATGTGAGTTGGACGACAATCTAAACAGTTTAGATCATAGACTAATACTTAGAGTAGATCTAATAGTTCTCTCACCAAATTTATGACATTTGGCCTGGTGTGATATTTACGTTCGATGTTGAAAATAATTGCTTTACTAATACCAGATAGAGGCAATGGTTCAAAACAACGAACAAAATAACAACAACGGCATATCGTTTTGTGTGTTAAAATTATTGTGTTAAATACAACAAAAATGTATGCTAACAATAACAGTCCATATAAAAGTTTAAAACACATTTAAATTTCACAGTTTTTCACCAAAACGACATGAAAAATTAAAGCAAGAAGTTATTGTAATTCCACCTGGTGTATGTCACTTTTCGTCAAACATCTCTCAATCACACCGACCGCATTAAGAAGAGTGTGAAATGAAAAGTCAGATGAGTCAAATATTCTCTCTAGTATGAGATTACTCTATGGTTTAGATAATTCATCAAACTCACTGCCGCTGCTGCAGAGATTTGAAGCCGGTTTGATGTGTGTGCGCGTAATTACTTCAAATTTTATTTGTGTTTAGTTTTCGCAGTGACAACAATATTTTTTGTTGATGACGCGGTGTTATGAAAAATGGATAAAAAATATTTCTGAAAAAAAACACATGAAAATTCAAAAAAAAATATTTTCAACAATCAATAAATAATTTGACAAATAATGAAATTTTTTCCGACCAAAAAATCATACGTTTTTTCGTTTTCACACCAACTTTGAAATGAAATTTGATGGTATGAATTTGATGTGTTGCTCTGCTAAGTCAAACAAAATATTACCAATACATACATAAATTTGATCAAACAGTTTGATGTGTGGCCACGACGCTTTACACCTATCTAACATTTACAAGTACTCTAGCTTCAAACCCTTTTTCTTTATTTGACGTTGCAAACTTTTGTGTGTTTCAATACACTCTGCATCGGAATGTGTCGCTTAGGGTGTTCCAAAAAAATTTTCTTTTTAGATTTTCATGGTTACTCAAGCTTAATTGGAAAGCTTACAGGGTAAAGTATTTTTGAGATTTATTTCAGATTTTTCGGAAGAGGTTTAGAGGTCTCACAAGTCGAATTTCCCCCAAAAATCGGGTATTCCGGACGTTTTTTGAATTTTATTTAAAACTCGGTCAATAGCCGCCATTTTCTTAGTTTGTAGGTCAACATTCAATAAGGTACCACGTATTAAATTTTTTAGTAAATTTTGGATGAATTTTGTTAGTAACGCTTTATAACTTTTAAAATTCCTATGCAAATTTAAAAAACTAATGACTTTAAAAGAGGTATAAAGTCTAAGAAATTTTGTAGAATATCATATTTAATTTGCTGCTACTGTTCCAGAGTTATACCATTTTAAAACCTTTTACCCATTGTGTGAACCAACAAAATTATAAACTGTTTGCTATTTTTGCATCGGATTTGCTTTAAATTTCTATGAAAATTTAAAACACTACTGATGCACTTGAAAAGACGGACAAATGCCAAGCAATTTTGTAGAAAAAATTTTGAATTTGCAGTTACTGTTCCAGCAACATATTGCAGGAAACATATACATGTTTGCAAGCAATCATATATATGGTTGCTACAATATGTTGCCGGGGCCATTTTTTGCTAAGTGTAATTCTTTGTCGTTACTCAGCGCATATAGATTTTTTCAATAATACAATGTTCAAACCAAATCCGATGGAAAGAGACAAACAGTTTATAATATTGTTATATTCATACAGTGGGTAACGCCTTTTAAAGTGACATATCTCTGGAACAGTAATTGCAAATTCAAAATTTTTTTTAGAAAATTGCTTGGAATTTACCCATCTTTTAAAGTGCATCATTAGTATTTTAAATTTTCATAAAAATTTAAAGCAAATCCGATGCAAAAGTAGCAAACAGTTTATAATATTATTAGTTTCATACAATGGGTGAAAGGCTTTAAAATGGTATAACTCTGGAACAGTACCCACAAATTCAAATTTTTTTTTACAAAATTACTTGGAATGGATACGTCTTTTAATACGCATCATTAGCATTTTACATTTTCATAGGAATTTTAAAAGATATAAAGCGTTATTTACAAATTTTACCCAAAATTTATGAAAAAAATTAATACGTGGTACCTTATTGAGCAAACTCATTGCCGAAACTGGTGGTTTGTGCATATACACTAAAAGTTTGGAGGATGTGCTTTAATAATGTTGACTCGTGGTAATTGACCAAGTTTGAAGCAAAATTCAAAAAACGTCCGGTATACCCGATTTTTGGGAGAAAGTCGACTTGTGCGACCTCTAAACCTCTTCCGAAAAATTTGAAAAAAACTCTCAAAAATACTTTACCCTATAAGCTTTCAAATAAAGCTTGAGAAAAAAAAAATTGTTATTGCTGTGACACCCAAGTGTCGCTATTCAGATGATTGATTCAGATATTGCCCGAACCATCTCGCAGTAGTTCAATCTACATATTTCGCGATTCATTCAGAAAGATTCTTCTTAGCGATTTCATTAACCTTTCCCCTTTATATGCAAGGTTTCTCCTCCCAGCGAGGACATAATTAACATTAAGTTTCACTAAAATGTTAGAACAATTAAGGGCAGACTTCGGTTGATTTAAATGTTAGTTAAGTTAAATATGTAAGTACCATTTCGTAACAATACATGTTTCGAGCAGCTTAATTAGTATATTTATTATTAGTCCGTGTTTAGGTGTATGAAGAGAAGAATTCTAAATCTTCTCTTGATATCACCGACATCACCGATTCTCTATTGAGGTCACGCAAATACCACTTGTATATCCCTTATCCCTTAGCGTCATTGTCATATTCAGGTACGAAGCCAATTACAATTTACAACAAATTTACGGTTTCCTAAATTACTGTCGTAAGCATTGAGCAAATGCTTTTAAATTTTAAAAATTTCTCCATACATTTAGTTTTTTTCTCAATGGCAATCAATTGAAATTTTAAAGCATTTAGTAAACTATAATTCAATTGTATTTACCACTTCTTCTTCTCTAAGGAAAAGTAATTATTATGCACCAACACAATTGTCTCAGGCAAAATCATAAATAATTATCATTAAAATTCCTGTTAGATTTCCTAAAAACTGCACGTGCGAAAAGTTTTGCTTGCGGGCAACTTTATTGATAATTGAATTCTGTTTATTATCTCTAATTGAACAATCGTCCGGGACAAAAAAATAATTTAATATTTTTTCTAATTTGGCCAATAACTTAACCTTGTGGGATTTGAATTTAAGCCAATACCTAATGTAAGAAAGTCCTAAATGCAAAGTGCACGTGATGGACTTCAACAATTATGGGTTTAGTTTAAAGTATTGTTTGTGTGTATGAACATGAGACCGGGTCGTATTGTATTGGAGCTATAAAAATAGATTAGTACGAAAAAACTCCTACGTATATTGGTGGAATATTGTACAAAATATTGCAATTATGATACCTTGAGAGATTCATGCGGTACACCCTGAAACTTATATGTAAGTTGACTTGTAGTTTATATCTAAGTATGGTCCAAGGGTCAGCCTGCCACAGTTTTGCTTATGAATACACCTAATTCTCTGTTAACACGATAGATACGTTCCCAATAATATCGTGTATAAAAAATTCGTGTATAAATGATATTAGCTAAATGGAAAAATGATAAATTGGTTCCAGACCTAAAAAAAAATATTAAAAAATTCTTGTCAGACATCAGTTGATAATTTATTTTCCATTCTTACACATTAAAAACATATACAAGGTGTTTCAAAAGAAGTCATCCGATGTTGTTTGGCTCCCATTTTTTTCTAAATGAAAAACTTCGATTCTGTTTTTTTTTTGATTCTGTTTATTTGAACCTTTAGAATTTTATTGGTTAAGTTGAGAAGATGATATCGGTTAAATGGGCGCCGTCACAATTGATTACCATACGGGCTCGTTTTATGGCATTTTTCATCACTTCGGCGCGAACTTCGGGCGACAGATTCTCACACTCGTGTCGAATATTGACCTTGTGGGCTTCCAGGGTCTCGGGCTTGTTCACGTAACCACGGAACTTCAAAAAACCCCACAAAAAGAGTCTAGAACGGTTAAATCGGGCGATCTTGCGGGCCAGTGCAAATCGCCAAAACGAGTGATGAGACGACCCTGGAACGCCGCCTTCAGAATATCGGTTGTCTCTCTTGCAGTGTGTGCCGTTGCTCCGTCCTGTTGGAACCACATGTCCTCCAGTCCTAATTCGTCGAATTGCGGCAGAAAAAACTGGGTTAACTTGGCCCTATAGCGCGCACCGTGCACTTTTGTCGTTTGGCCAGCGGCGTTCTCGAAAAAAAATGGCTCCTCCAGCGTGAACAGCGCTCCATGCAGTCACTTTGAGCGGGTGTAATGGCTCCTCGTGCATCACTCGTGGATTTTCGGTGCCCCAGAAGCGATAGTTTTGCTTGTTCACGTACCCGCTGAGGTGGAAATGAGCCTCGTCGCTCAGTACGATTTTAAAATCGTTAGGAACAAATATTCGATAAAACGAGCCCGTATGATAATCAATTGTGAAGGCACCCATTTAACCGATATCTTCTTCTCAATTTGACCAATAAAATTCTAAAGGTTCAAATAAACAGAATCGAAGTTTTTCATTTAGAAGAAAATGAGAGCCAAACAACATCGGATGACTTCTTTTGAAACACCTTGTATAATACGTCATTATTCTCTTTGCTCGGAGAGTGCTCCGCACCCACATTTTATTAGACTTGCCTTTCACAGTAATAAAAAAAGGCGTTCAATCATATGATGACGTTTCATTTAAATAATATTAATACTTAATAACACTTCAAAATATTTAAAGTCCAGTGTCATTATTTTCTTGCTTAAACTGTTTATTTTATAGCCACAAAAAATAAAGAGAATGCAAAGCAACAGACACATGTACATTAGGGTGGTTTTAGTGAATAGGGCAAAAATTTTTTTTGTGAAATTTTTATGTGCTCACGTTTTGAATTATTCCATTACGTGTAAGAATACAAATGAAAAAGTCTTAGCTCAATCGGACTATGTCTTCCCGGCCCGAAAGAGCCCTGAAGTTTTAAAAATTGCCTTTTTTTCACGAAATATCGTAAATTTTCTGCTTTAGCTGATGGTTGATTAAACATATTACAATAATTTATATATTAAATGAAAGGTTACTTTATTGACTTTAAATTCCATCCTAACACATTTTCCACAAAAATATACGGTTTAGACGATATTCAACATTTAACGGGTCAAGTTCGGTTCAGACGCCTCTGGTATGCACTTCGAAGCAATGCTGGAAATTCCACCATATTTGATAAAAATAATAATTTTACCTGCGCGGTGAACTAATTATAATACAAGAACATAGGAAGACATGAAATTAACAAGATATATTAATTATGTAAGTTTTTTTTTCGTGAAAAAAAGGCAATTTTTAAAACTTCAGGGCTCTTTCGGGCCGGTAAGAGATAGTCCGATTGAGCTAAGACTTTTGCATTTGTATTCTTACACGTAATGGAATAATTCAAAACGTGAGCACCTATAAAAATCGAAATTTTTTTTTAAAAACCACCCTAATGTACATACATACATTGTTATGTACGTACATACGCTACAAAAGTTGACACAATTTTCGTTGCTCTCTTGCTATCTCATTTTTATATACATACGTGCAAAAAATTGTGCAAAATGCAAAACATTATGCTAAAATGAAACAAAATTTATTTTTTATGTATTTGCCTCTGTGTATATTATTTAATACCTACTATAACGTTTTTAATAGTGTATTCATAACCGAAACCGGTTAATCGAATTCCGGTCGGTTAACCGTATGTCGGTTTTATAAAAATTGCTATTTTCATATTCGTTTATATTATACGATCTTTTAGTTGTTATGTTTTCAATAATTGTCCGGTTCAAGATCAAGAACTATTAAAAAGTACTTTTTCATACAAAAACTTTTCTATGAAAAAGTACATTTTAATAGAAATATTAAAAAAGAAAAATTGTGAAATTGATCATTATGGTGGATGGTTGGGAATATATCTATTTCAATGCCCTCCCAGGCATACCATCAGCTCCCTGCTCCACAAGTATTTAGGTATATTATCACACATTATAGGGATAAACAAATCTCAAGTAAGCGAGAATTGTCTAAACTCCTACTTGTGCGAAAACATCCACAACAACATCTATGCATTGGCTTTCGATGAAAGCATGCATAGGAAAGAAATGTTGTGAATATTGATGGTTATGGCAAAGTATTGTTGTTACACAACTGATATAACACCGCAGAATTACTTACCTAAAGCCTTTTTCATAGCTCATTATGGTCACTGGCCCCATCATTCATTGTCCAATGGCATTAGGAGTCATATCTGCCAACTCCGATTTAGATCTAAGTTCTGGATCTAATGACAAGGCAGGTGGTATGTTAGCTGAAATGCATAAAAATCCGTATTCACAATCAAAAAAGAACTACAAAACGTCCAAAGGAATATTTGCGCAACGATGGTTTTTGCCTAATGGGGTAAATCAAATGTGTATGACAAGGGGTGGGCCATGTAAAATTTGGAACTTGAACCTCCCGGTATTACGAAGCAGAAGACCCACTTCAAATATATGAAGTGACAGATTATTTGTTAAGGGCTAGACATTTTCAAAATTGGTCACTTTACGCTCTAAAATATATTGGGAAATTTTAAAAACTTTCTTCCAAAGTTACCCGTGTGTTTAGTGGAAATTATTGCCGCTTTGGCTGAAAGTGTGTTTGAACAGCCATCAACATCAACTCGCCACCGTTCGCAGAACTGAAAATTTCTCGCACTTCTTTCCGCAATATTTTGAGCGTTGTACGGAAAAATCATGTTTCCCAATGAAGCTCATTTTTACTTCAGGCATGACTTTACCAAACAAAATTGTTGCATTTTGGGGCTCGGAATATCCACACGTCGTCGCGGAGAATCCGATGCAAACACGGTTTTTTGCCTGGTGGCATCATAGGCCCAATTTTCTTCGAAAATGAGCAAGGAGCCGTCATAACCGTCAATGACGAGCGTTATCGTGCCATGCTTAACGATTTTAACGATTTGTACGCACTGTGTTCGCAAACCGCATAATCAACCGAAACTTGGAGTCTATTATCTAGACTATTATCTCTGAAGCGCCGTTAAATGTAAGTGTTACGCAAACAATCCTGAGTCCTTTGAGGCCTTAAAACGCGAAACAAATTGAATAGATAACCAATAAAATCATAATTTTGAAAATCATATTTTTTTTAAAGCGAAATTAAACTTCAAATTTAGTTTCCCATGACATCCCATGAAGGAATAGGCTCACACACTTTGATTGGGACCTGCAGTTTTACACCGGTTCTGGACGGTTTCTTGTCAAGCAATTTCATGGCTATGTACTCGATAGTCGATATCAAGATTCAAAGAGACGAACTAAAAATAAACCATGGTAAAATAAGTAAGGTAAACGCACTAGGAATTGTTACAACAAACACAGGCATTTTGTTTTGTTTTGGTGTCCATAATCTGTCAAATTTTCTTCATGTGTGTATCTACTGTGAAAGTAAACAAAACGGTACAAAAACAAAATACATGCAAATTTGACATAAGAGAGACACCTACGCACGAAATCAGCTGTTGTAACGAGTTTACCTCACTTATTTTACCATGAAATAAACGATGTTTATAAAACGCATAGTTGTCCATTTTGTCATAAAAACCGAAATCGGTTAGTCACCGGTTTCTACACCTCGGTTTAACCGAAATCCGGTTTTACCGAAATCGGAATATTCGAAGAAACCGAAAACCGACATTTTTGAAAAACCGGTTTTTTGAATACACTAGTTTTTAAGCATTATTTTTTTCAACAAAATTCCATAAAACTATTCCGGTTCAAGATCAATTTCTATGAAAAGGTAATTTTATAACAAAAAGTAAATTTACATAGAATATATTATTAAAAAAATAATGTGAAATTGATTGGAGCTGATGATACGATATGTCTTGATGGGCCTTGAAATAGCTTTATTCCCAATAATCTATTTCACATTATTTTTTTAATAATATGTATATTAATATATATAACAAAAAGTTAATTTTCATAGAAATTGATCTTGAACCGGAAAAATTATTAAAGAGCAGAACATCTTCAACATCGAGTAATAAAACTAAAATAGATTCCATAAAAACATTAAAATATAAAAATACTTTGTTTCAAAAATGTTGTTTTTTATTAAACAAAAGCTCCGATGATTTATCAGAAGTTTCTTGGGTGTAATTTTAAGACAATTTATGTTTTCGTTTTGAATTTTTAGCTACACTTATTAGTACTAAGTCTTGAAATTTTAATCTGGAAGGCCCATAAGTTTTTAAGAACCAATGCACAACATAGCTACGGGTTTGTGCTTTTCATATTAAATATTTAAAGAAAAATACTATGATATGGATTTTTCAAAAAATTTATATTTTCGTTTTGGCATTAAAGAAAAGCTAAATTCCATTTATTGATGGAAGTGTACCTTAAGCTACAGTTTTCTTTGATTAATCTGAAAACCATATGATTTTTCTTTTCAGTTAATGTATGTATGAGAAATTCAAACTACAAGCTTACAAGGTCAGGTTGGTTTTTGTTGGAATAATAGACAATTCAGTTAAACACACGCACTCGCATAACTAGTTTCGAACTCCATGACAAGTTCATCAGCAGATGCCTAACTACTTATAAAGGGTTTTTCAACAGAGACGCTACAAAAGTAAATCGATAGGGACAGCAAACGACGCCATATTTTTCCCCGCTCTTTTGACATTTCTCTTCAGTAAGGTTTGCCATTTCATCATGGAAAGATATACGAGCCAACAACGAGTCGAAATTATTAAAATTTACTACTGAAATTTGGAGTCAGTGGCATCAACTTTAAGAGCGCTACGTCCAATTTATGGTCGTCATAATCGTCCTACCAGAGCAACAATTGAGCGTCTAGTGGAAAAATTTGAATCCACAGGCACAGTACAAAATGTTCCCGTGCCAGTGAGACAAAGAAATGCCCGTAGTGTCGAGAATATTGCTGCCGCTGAGGCTTCCGTTCAAGAAATGTGTCTCTCACACGTCGTTCTCAAGCGTTGCGCATCTCTGTGACGTCGTTGTGGCGAATTTTGCGAAAATATCTTGGCCTACATCCTTACAAGATCAAATTGATGCAAGAACTGAAGCCGCTTGACCACCATAAGCGTCGTATGTTAATGAATTGGGCTGAGCAACAACTTGAAAATGATTCGGTTTTTCATCGGAAAATCATCTTCAGCGATGAGGCTGAATGGCTTCGTCAATAAGCAAAATATGCGTTATTGTTCAGACAGCAATCCACACGTAATCCATGAGTCATCATTGCATCCCGAAAAAATTACGGTTTGGTGCGGTTTATGGGCCGTCGGCGTCATTGGGCCGTACTTCTTCCGTGATGATCAAGACCGGCACATTACTGTGAATGGACGGCACCACAAGCCACACAGCGAATGACACAATCAATTTATTGGAAACCAAGTTTGGTGAACGTGTTATCTCACGAAATGGCCCAGTCGATTGGCCGCCTCGGTCGTGCGATTTGACGCCGTTAGATTATTTCCTGTGGAGCTACGTCAAGTCTATGGTCTATGCCAACAAGCCAGCGACGATTGATGAACTTCGTACGAATATGGAACGTGAAATTGCTGCAGTATCGGCCGATTTATGCTTGAAAACCGTCGATAATTGGGTTCAGCGTCTGGACTTCTGCAAGCGTGCCCGTGGTGGCCATGCAAAAGAAATCGAGTTCCATACATAATGGCATCGAACGTACTTTTACAGGAATAAAGAATTTCATTGGTATCTAAACCCGGTTTTGTTTTATTTAAAAAAACTTTATTGAAAAACCCGCTACTCGTACTGTGCCTGAATTGATATCATCGGTTGATCATCAATCGTTTATATACAATCTGAATTATGCAATTTACATATACGAATTAGTATCGATCGAAGATCCCTAAGTATCAACACACACACAGAAAGGTCCATAACTCCAACACAAGAATAGACGGCTTTTCCGCCAGTGAAACCCTAACAATGTAAACGAAGATTACCATTTTCATACTTTAGTATTGCACTTCCTTCCATATGCTCAAAAACACATGTACGCTTTACATTGTTTCCAAAATAATGTTCTACACTGGTTTTCACAGTTAGGTTGTTCACGGTAGGCTGCTTAATAGATTAGTTGCTTAAAAAATTAAAGTTAATCTCTGTGCACTGTGAACACCCGTAAATGTTTAATATTAGTCGTGTTTTGGTTACAAGCAAGCGATTATCGCTTGCTAAGTTGCAAAGAAAACGGCTTTTTAGCGAGAAGTAATTTTATTCAAAAATATGAAAAATGGTTAAAAACGGTACAAGATGTCAAATTTTTTTGTTTTAAACTTAGCGAAAATGAATCGCGGCGCTAAGTTCTCGCTAAGTCTTTGCTAAGTGCTTCATATAAAACAAGCGAATATATAAGCAAGCGGTGTAACCAAAACACGCTTAATGTCTTAATTGCGTAATTTCTTCAAGCAGCTGTTTTCAATCAGCTGTTCGATAATTTTTTCTTACAAAATAAAATGTAAATCAATTTACAATTGAAATTGTTTGTAAAATGCCTAAGCAGAGCATAAAACAACAAGTTATATAATATAATAAAAATATTAGAATATAAATAAAATATTAGTTTATACTTTTGTTTCCAATAGACTAATTTAAATTTTTACTTACTTGCGCTCATTTTGATTGTTTTTTTTTTTAAATAAACAAAAAAACAGATGTAAATCCCAGTGCTACCAATACTTAAATATAAAATTTGAGATGCCATTTGCTAAAAATTAGTACTTTTGTCTGGCAGCACAAGTTAAATTTCTAATACTTTCCAATACTTAAAAACAATTAATTAATCACTTAATCTTTTATCAAGGGCAAAGGTCGCTCAAAGTTGATTAATTTATTTTCATCTATTTTGTTGTTGTTCATTTAATCAACTAAGCAACTAATCGATGAAGCAGCCTACCAGAGTTCGTATTTACCCCCCATGCGTAACCCATACACATAGTCGTGGGGAATGTGTAACGAACGTTACCCGCAGGGTATGGGGAAAATAATGGGTAGCCACCCACGACAATGGAGAATTACTTATCACGATTTCCCATTAGCCTCAGGGAAATGGGGAAAATAATGGGTAGCTACCCACGACATTGGGGAATTACTCATCACGATTTCCCATTACCCTCAGGGAAATGGGGAAAATAATGGGTAGCTACCCACGACAATGGGGAATTACTCATCACAATTTCCCATTACCCTCAGGGAAATGGGGAAAATAATGGGTAGCTACCCACGACGATGGGCAATGGGTTACCCAGGGTAACTCATCCCCATTTTTGATCGATAATTTGAAAAAATTAGAAAAATGTCTATATCTCGGAAACGGAGCGTTCAATTGAAAAAATAACCAATTTTTGTGAGCTTCTAAGGGGTTTTCATAAAGTGGTCCAATTCGTATGGAAGAATTTTTTTTCGAAAAATCGCCAAAATAAAAAAATCGCTAAAATAAAGAAGTAGCTATAACTCGAAAACGGTGCGTCCAATCGAAAAAATAATAAAAAATTTACCTCCAAACGAGGCTTTAAGCAATGGGTGTCTCCAATATGGCATCACTTTTTTTTAAAAAAAAATCGCTAAAGATAAAATTGTTCATACAAAAAATCGCTAAAACGCCCTAATGTTTATATCTCGGAAACGGAGCGTCCAGTTGAAAAAATAACCAATTTTTTGCGGGTTTCTAAGGGGTTTTCATAAAGTAGTCGAATTCGTATGGAAACATTTTTTTTTCGAAAAATCGCCAAAGTAACTCATTACCCACGAAATACGAACCCTACAGTCTACCGTGAACAACCTAAACGTTTTGAATTTGTAGAATATATTAGCTCTGTTAGAGTACTTTCCCAGTAAAAATTTGCAAGAATCTACTTTTGAGAGCGAAACAACAAGGAAACAGCTGATTTTTCTGTTTGCATTTCATTAAACAAAAGCTGTAATTTTTATTTGGAAGAAATTTTGTACTTATTGTACTTACAAATTCTTCCAACAAATACATTTTTGGATGTTACCACAAGTTCCAATAGAATTGAAAGAAATTTTAGTATGAGATTACTCTATGGGAGGAACTATTATTCTGGATGAAACAAATTAACTTAAACATACATATGATACCCAGGGTAACCCATCCCCATTTTAGGTCGAAAATATGAAAAATTTAGAAAACTGTCTATATCTGGAAAACGAAGCATCAAATCGAAAAACTAACAATTTTTTATGCGTTCCTAAGGGTTTCTCACAAAGTGTTCGAATTCGCATGAAATTTTTTTTTTCAAATAATCGCCAAAAAAAGAAAATCTTTAAAATAAAAAAATTGCTATATCTCGGAAACGGTGTGCCCAATCGCAAAAATAATAAATTTTTTACTTGCTTAGGAGGCTTTCACCTATGGATTTCTTCAATACAGCATCACTTTTTTTTTTTTTAAATCGCTAAAACTAAAATTTCTGGCATCAAAAATCGCTAAAATGCCCCTATGCCATAATCTCGGAATCAAGTCGAAAACAACATTTGTTTACGAGTTTCTAAGGATTTTTCATAAAGTGGTCGATCGTATGGAAGATATTTTATTAAAAAATGATCAAAATATGAAAAACGCTGAAATAAAAAATGGCTATAACTCGGAACCGGTGCGTCCAATCGCAAAAATAATGACTTTGTTACATCAGATAGTTAAAAAAATCGCTAAAATCACTATTTTAGCGATTTACTTAATTTGGCGATTTTTAGAAAAAAAAAGTTCATACGAATTGGACCACTTAATGATTTTTTTATTCGAAAAAATTTAGTTTTAACGATTTGTTTAAAAAAAAGTAATGCCGTGGTAAAGAGCAGTTTTTTGCGAGTTTTCAAAAAAAAAAGTTAAAATTATGGTTATGCGTGACAGTTGGAGGGTTAATTTGTTCCACAAAAATTTTTATCTGAATCTTTTCTATAAAACTTCTGAACATATTTTGTACCTCAGAAGTAAGGAACACACAATTTTGCATGCCGATATGTTGCAGGAAAGTGACAGTTGGAGGGTTAATTTGTTCCACAAAAATTTTTATCTGAATCTTTTTTGTAAAACTTCTGAACATATTTTGTACCTCAGAAGTAAGGAACACACAATTTTGCATGCTGAAAAGTTGCTGGAAAGTTCCGAGGGGCGGAAACTTTGACCCGCACTCAAAAAAATTCTGATCAGATCTGGCAAAACGCCGATACACGTATATTTTTTTTAGACCTTTCTACCAGAATCCGTTGACAGAACCCCATCATTTTGAAAAAATACACATAAAATACACAATTTTAATAAATAATATTTTTTTTTTGTACTTTTTTTCTATAAAATTTATAATGGGTTAAAGCATCATACAAATGGTTGTGACAGCCATTAAATTCAAGTACATAATAGTTGAGCATACCAATATATTAGTTGGTGCAACCGAATTAGTTTCTAAATTTTTTTTTTGCTACAACTAAAACTTGATAGACAGATCACATGTATTTCTTGTTGCTGTGACTTCAACTAAATATTTCGGTTCGTGCAACGAAAACTGAATTACAAATCAATTGATATGCACAACATTTGTTGATCCGGAACACATTTATTGGTAATGACAACTGAATAATGTGATAGTCCAAGAAACCGCCAAATTGTAGTTGGTTGTAAATATAGTTGTGACAACGAATCTCTTCTTTGTGTGCGATGTTTTATAGAACTATTTAAAACGATTTCAACATAAAACTTTACTATCGACAAAACGATTCTAATTGGAAAATCGGTTCCAACAAAATAACTTCACATCAATTTAAAATAACAAAGAAGAAGCAGATAACATTACCTCTTTTCCATCATTGCGGTTCTCTTTCAACGTATGAAGATACATATTCATGGAACGATATCGTATTTGTCGGTGGTGCTGTTGAGTAACAGAACTACATATTTAAAAAAAAATTGATTAATACTCCATCACGACCGACAAATTATTACGATATGATATCGTTTCTGATATTGTTATACAAAACGCCGCTAGAGAAATTCCAAAATTATTTGCTATTATGTATGTTTGTTTTCCTCTTTTCATATGTGCCTGTGTGTGCGTTCGTTCTACACAAAGAGTTTAACGAAAAAGGAATCCGAAATAAACACCTACTCTATTCCTTTAGATTAAGTTTCTATATTTGCCTTTTTTGCAAGTATGTATGAAGTTATCACAATTTCTTAATGCACGAATACCCCCTCCCACACGACTTAAACTAAAATTGTTGTAAACACTTACCATATGTGCGGTATGTATGTATGTGTATATGTATAAGTATGTACACATATGTCGAACAAAACCGTTTACCGTTACTAGAATTTGATTGTTTTTGCATTCACTTTAATGTCCCAACAAAACACAAACTCGCGACACAACCGAACAACCGACGGATAACGAGTAACATGAACAAATTACCTAAAGTTCTCATCAAAAAACGTAAGAGTTTTTAACACGAAACACTTTTTCTAAAACCTTAATCGATCGAATGGAACGATGAATACGGGACGCACTATCAACGCAAAACTATAAGAAATCAAGGCATATCTATATTTTGAATTGTGGCATTAAACACTTTATTAAATTCTAACAACATATAGTTGGATTAATTACATTCACCGTTTAAACTCTAACCTACGGAAGTTCCGCACGCAAACAGACGGACGGTTAAAATCCAACTGAGGATGAGCCAGCTGAGTGCAATGCAGGAAATGCAGTTATTTGAGGCTTAAACGAAAAGCTCTTTTGATCTAAAGCTGGACTCTCTCTCTCTTGTAAAAAGAGTTGCCTGCATGCCATTTTTAGTTAATATCAACACTTTTTTGCTCTTGATCTAATTTCTCCAAAAGTTGCATTACTGGACAATTTTTAGTTTATAATTAATTATTGATGGCATAAAACTATTTTAGCAGCAAAATCAGATCTGCACCAACGGTAAAGGCTTTTGCGCTGAATTCAAAACTAAGGTTTATTTTTTGCGCTAGGTCCAACTTCTTGATATATAGGCCTTCAAGCTTGAGTATATAATCGGTCATATCTCA
The DNA here is from genome assembly GCA_963931995.1 of Phaonia tiefii. Lineage (NCBI taxonomy): Eukaryota > Metazoa > Arthropoda > Insecta > Diptera > Muscidae > Phaonia > Phaonia tiefii. The sequence continues at coordinate 188,265,533 of OZ008367.1, read as the reverse complement.
GGTATTTATCATCGAATCGACTTGAAATATATATCATTCTAAAGCTCTTGTGAAACTCTATAACTGTGTATATAAATATATTTCCTTTTATTAACCCATTGAGGGCTCATTTAAAATATATTTTGTAACCTCACTGTTTTGGTTTAATCAACTTGTTGTTTTTGCTTTTTGGTGTTGTTCTCTTTTGTCGTTGTTGTTGTTGTCTTTTCTTTCTGTTGTCCTTTGTGGCCGTCGGTGGTGCAATGGTTAGTGTGCGCGGCTCTTGTACATGAGATCCTGGGTTCGAACCCTGCTCTGACCACCTTCAAATTCCTTTCGGCGGCGGTCACCTCGCATAGGGACGGCGACACTATCGAGTATATGGCCATGAAAAAGCTTCTCAAAATACCATTCGGAATCGGTGCAAAACTGTAGGTCCCAATCAGTGAGTGAAAACTGGAAAGCGCACTGCTCAGTGATTGTGAGAAGTTCTCTCCGGTCCCTTCATGCGATGTAATGGGAAACCATTTATTTATTTTTTTTGTTGTAGTTTTTACACACCAAAATAAAAAAATTATTTCTAAAAACTCGCGCAATTTTTCTGATTTTGCCACACATCGACTTAAGCTACAGAGGGAATTCGATCGCCCCTGCCTTAGACCAACCGGACGGCCGGGCGCCTAGTTAGAATATCAATTTAATGATTTATGAAATTTATTTCATCAGAATCGGATAATAAATGGCTGAGTTGTGCGCGACTATACATTCAAGCTTTGGAGACCTATATTTCGGAAAATATGAACTTCCGCAAACTTTTTTCTTTATTTTTAAATCCGCATTTAATACTCTACCAGGAAAAAAAACGAAAAATATCCAATTTTGCTGCTGAAAGAAATTTGCTCCATCATTTGTTCTAATGTGTTGACTACAATGGCAAATAACGGAAGAGGAAATATGAATTTGAAAAATTTTATATTTCATTTTATAAAATAATGTGGGTCCCTTATTTTGAAACTTTTTCGGAATTTTATATATCAATTTTGTTCAACAAACAGAACAAAAGAGAACAAACATCTTAAATAACTTAAGGTACAGTCAGATTGGGCAAATATTTGATCAAAATATGTTTTATCATATTTGCTCAAAATGTTGCCAAATCAATACAGGGTCTAATTTGTGTTCACACTATGCACATTTATTTGCCTCTTTTTGTGTGATCAAACAGGTATCAAATAGCATCAAATAAACAGTAGAGCAAATACATTTGCCCTGTGGTCACACTTGAACAAATATTTGCAACAAATAGTTATTTGATCAACCTGCCAGAAAATACAAATTTGTGTTCTCAACAATTTTTGGCAATGTGTCAGAAAACGCAAATTTGTTTACTGAAAAGTTTTAAAGAAATTGGCAGAAAATACAATTTTGTTTTTTCAAAAGTTTTAAACAAACTGCAAGAAAATATTTTACATAAATATGATGCTGGGGGATTAATGTTTTCTTGTTTTATGCTGTGGAGCAGCGACGGTGTCAATTTTTTTATGAAAAATTTTAAACTAATTAGCAGTAAATACGATTTTGTTTTTCCAAAAGTTTTAAAATGCAAAAAATATTTTAAATACCTATGATGCAGGAGGATGAATGTTTTCTTGTTTTATGCTGTGGAGAAGCGACGGAATTAGTTTTGGAAGAGGAGAAATCTAAAAAGCAAATTTGGGCAAGTTTAGCTCCCACTGGCATAGCCAAAAAACCTCACTGGTTCGAGGTAGAACTCATTATTTTAAGCAAAAAATTGTATATGCCAATTTTGGTGACGGCCCCTATTTCCGGAGTTATGGGCCTCCAAAATTCGGATATGCGGGAAGATATTATGCTGAATGAGCCACCTTAAGCGATTTATGTGGCCTCTAATATATTTTTGTTATAAACGAAGTTAAAATAAACAAAAAAAAATTAAATTAAATTTTTTGATAACTCGCTTTGTTATCGAGACATCCTATATTGAAATTTTGAAATATTGTCGAATATTTTTTAAATTCTTTTTCGCGAGTTTGACAAGCTTGCTCTAAAAACCGCTAGCATAATTGTAAGGTCTGACGGAGGAGATTAGAACACCATTTTCAACATTTTCAGTAGCTTCAAAATTCTAAATATGGCCAAATTATCCTAATTAGTCGCAGCTTAGTCGGTTTAGATGCGATTTGAAAAGTTAGTACAGATTAGCAAAGCTAAAACTATGCCCTTTGGTGAGTTTTGTTGATTTTTTTCATTTTATAATTTGAGTCATAAAAGCTGACAACACTGCTTATACCACCTGTTATTTACCATTGTTTGTTTATTGTTTACCAATTCTTTTGTAAGATCAAATAAATGTTTGCTCAAAAAAGAGAAAACTATTGTTCTTTAGTGGTCACACTGTGGTCACATTGAGCACATTTTTATTTGATGGCAAATAATTTTGTTTGACCAAAATCAGCTGTTTTGTTGTTTACCACACAAACATATTTTGTGGTCAGACAGGGGCCAAGAAATATTTGACGTTTTTCGTCAAATATTCGCCCAATCTGACCGTACCTTTAGTTACATATGTGTATTGCAATGTGTTACGAAATCTAAGAATGAGTTTTATGAAGTTTACTATTCCCTGCTACTTTACGCATCGTTAGGTATGAAAACTGTACATATTGTGTTATATACAGTACGAACTCGGTAACCGCAACCCTCGATACACGCAACTCCTCGATTCTTGCAACACTATAAAACATAGCATTGTAACCTTTGTAAGTGCAACTACTCAAAAATATTGGCCTCAATAACTGCAACTTTACATCTAAATATGTTTTGCTTCAGTTCTTTTTTTTTGTCGTTTTCTTCTTATGGCATTTTTATGTTATGTATTCACAAACTGATCGTTATTTTACCGTTGCTCTGTCGACTTTGTTTGCTGTTTTTGTGTGTGTGTGTTAAGAGCAATTGTCAACAAATGACTTCCATTATCAGTTTATTTTGCAACACGCCAGTAGTGTTTTATGTGTAAAAGTCATGGTGGTCACAAAAAAATTAACAAAACTAACAATTAAAGAAAAAACTGAAATTTTGGATAAACTAGAAAGTGGTGTATCGACAAAAGCTCTTTGTATTGATTATAAAGTTCACAAGTCGACAATAACGAGAATAAAGAAGAAAAAAGCTTGTATACTTAATTATGCCACAAATATGGAAGCTGGGCCAGGAAAACGGCAAACTTTAAAATCTTGTGAATACCCAAGAATGGAAAAGGCTCTCTACAAGTGGTTTTTGAAACAATGGAGTGAAAATGTGCCTATATCCATCGATATCGTCAAAGCAAAAGCTCGCAAGCTCCATGAGAAAATAAAAGAAAAGACAGGATGTTTTCATGCAAGTAATGGTTGGGTATCTAATTTCAAAAAGCGATATGGCCTCCGCCACTTGAAAATTTGTGGAGAAAAGCTTTCCAATAAGACAGCGTCCGTCGACCCATTTGTAATACGCTTTAGAAATAAAATCAAGGAGCTTGATCTTTCTGCAGAACAAATTTATAATGCCGACGAGTCCGGATTGTTTTTCAGGCAGATGCCAGATAAAACGTTGCTGAGCTACAAGGAATCATCTGCTCCAGGTCGGAAAGTTAGTAAGGAGAGAATAACATTTCTCGCATGCACAAATGCTTCGGGTACGCCCAAAGTTAAGCTCTTTGTCATTGGAAAAGCAAAAAACCCTAGAGCATTCAAAAATTTTCAAAACATGCCCGTTGTCTACAAGGCTAACAAGAACTCGTGGATGACTTATTTGTTTTTCGAAGGCTGGTTTCATCATACGTTTGTTCCTGAGGTGAGAAATACGAAATGTATTGAATTTTTGTTTAAAATTTCGAATTTGTATTTTTTGGATTGTTATAGGTACGCGCATTTCTAGAATCCAAGGGACTTCCCAAAAAAGCCCTATTGGTCTTGGATAACGCGCCGTGTCATCCTAAAGACAATGAGATGAAAAGTGATGATGGAATACCGTTATGTGTCTTCCACCTAACTGCACCGCGATTCTCCAACCAATGGACCAAAACGTTATTAACTTAACAAAAGTCTATTACAAAAAAAGTCTTTTGGCGCATTTAATAGGGAATAAAACCACTCATCTGGAAGAAAAAGTAAAGGAATTCAACTTAAGACATGCTATCGGTCTTCTTGCAAGTTCATGGGAAAAAGTGTCAGCAAGCTCCATTCGCAAGTGCTGGAATATGTTAATGAAACCAGATGTTGAGTGGAGTGAAGAGGACGATATTCCTCTCAGCATTCTAAAAAGAGAAATTGAAAATGAACGCGCAATCCTTGCATCAATGCTCCAAGAACTTGCACCAAATGATTCGCTCACAAATGAAGAGCTAAATGAATGGATGCACGAAAGTGTTGCTTATCAAGAAGTGGATAAAGAAGCCGTAGAAATTGAAAATTCTGATGATAGCGAAGCGGATGTTATTCCACCTCCTAAAATAAAAGGATCAGTTCCTATGCAATCTTTTAACACATGCATTCAGTGGGCTGAGGAAAACGATATTCCAATAAAAGACATTATATTTCTGAAGGAGCTTCGTGAAAGGGCTATAATAAAAACCCTTAATAAGAAGAAAGTGCAAACAACAATACCCGATATGTTTAAAAAATAAAATTTTTAATAAAAAAATAAGCTTTCTATATCATAAAACGATTTTCATTTGTCATATTTCTTGTTATATATTTTTCCTCGCTGGGTGAAACAACCTCAATAAGTGCAACTACCTAGATTTCGATTAGTTGCAATTACCGAGTTCGTACTGTATGTGAATAAACGTTCGAAAATCATTGTTAGCAAAAAAATCTTAAACAATTAGATATAAACTGTGTTTTTGTTCTCCTGTAAAATTACCTTTCTGTTTCATATCCACTTTTCATTCTCACGTCTTCAATTACTGCGTATAGGATAAACAAGGAAATCCTTAAAATTCTAAATAATAAAGGAAACATGATCAAGTGTTGGGTCAAAAGAGGATTAATTGTCATGTTTATTTGCCGAATATTTAGACGAAGTCTTATGCAAAGTGCCGACAATGCAGTTAAGCTTAAATTTTGAGACTGTCTCGCTAGCCTGTATTAAGTTGTAAATGACGATAATAAAAAGCTTAAACTTAAACTACGTTTGCTGTACCCGATAAAAAGAGTTTTAACTGATTTTGTTCAACCAAACTAATAATTGCATATTAAAAGTTTTGACATTAACCCTTTCGCATCTGCAGGGATACATATGTATGTCCCAGCAAATGTTTAAACACGACTGAATTTAAAAGTTTGCAGGCAATATGGTGTATTTGTGTCCCAAATAGTCTTTTGGAATGTTGTCTAACGGTATTTACTTTTGTGGTTGTCTCTCTGAGTAATTTGTGTGTTTAGTTTTGTATTGGAAGTTGTGAAGTGCAGTCGCAATTGATAACAAATTATTGTTTTTCGTAAATAAAAACTAATATTTTCAAGAAAGAGGTATTCTGTATATTAAAAGTGAAAAACGTAATTATTTGAAGTATTTAGTAAAAGGTAAGTACTATAGATATTTTTTTTATAGGTTTTTTTTAAGTTTTTCGCTGCGGGACATATTTATCCCAGCCGTCTTTTTTGACGGGCCATTTATATCCCACTAGTCCTGTTATTTCATATAAATAAATGAATTTCTTTTATTTTTATTCAGATATATCGTTTTTCTTGTAGTTGATATTTGTTTCAAAAGCCTGTTGGGACATATATGACCCATCATAAAAGACGAATGGGGCATATATGTCCCACCCACTCCAGCCCGCCCCCAGAATATGTTTAACAAAAAAACATTTAAATCATATATTTCAGACTAGAATAAACGTAATATATTTAACAAAAGTCATTTAGTACTTAAAACTGAAAGCCGCGGCGAAAGGGTTAAAAGCAAACACGGGCGTTTTTCCAAAAAATTTCAAAATTACGAACAACATGTTCGGTGTTAGATTCAAAACTTCCGCAACCCCATGTAATCAAGACCATTCCAAACTGAAGTGCTATCTTTTTTTTTGTCCCTTTTTCAATCACCCATTTTATCCACGTACACTATTATTAACACATTCACAATATTTGCAAACGGGTTTTCTCGCATTTTTAAATGTTACGCATTTTGACGTTTTTATCCTTTTTTATCCACATATTTTATTTTTAACACGTTCCAAACGATTTTCCCGCATGTTTACATTTTACCCATTTTTTACCAATTTTACTTACACAAACATATAATATTTATGAAGAAGACTTCTCCTATATTCATATTTTGCTCTCTTTACGTACAAACACAATTTCTAACAAATCCAAGTCATGTCATGTATTTAATTGTTTTCGCTTTTTTTAAGTTGTACCTAATTTGACTCTTTTTGAAGTTCAACCATTTTTTAGACTCTACACTATTTTGAATAAATTCCCAATCATTACAAACTAAATTCCTCGTTGTTTCAATTTTTACCCAGTCTATCATTTTTAAGCCGAAAACACTCTAATTAAGACATACCCAATCATTTCATTTCACCCATATAGTGTCTCTGATATACATATTCCCAAAGACCCCAATTTCTTTTGCACTTCCAAGTTTTTTGCCCACGTACATTTAACATATTCCAAATCGTTCCAAACCCTGTCATGACCCTTCTTCAGCTTTTTACCCACACACATTATTTTTAATAAATTTGTAATCATTTCTAAATATTTTGCCGTTGTTGCAAGTATCCCCATTTTTACCCACAGACACTATTTTTAAATATTCCAAACGATTTTTATTCCATTTGAAGGTTAACTCTTGTCGCCAATTTTTACCCCCTTCTAACCTCGTACAATATATCTGACTGGTGATGTCAGTGTCCAAAACAAATGTTGGTCTGCCTTTAGAAGCTTTCAGTTAAACTCATATTCCAATTATTAATCGACCCTAGACCCAATTGTTCCATACTAATGATCTCGTTATTTGTAGCTATTCACTACATATATTTATAAGTATTACCTATAACTACCTATGTATATTTACTAATATGTAGACTAATAACTATATGTATGTACATTCCCCATTGTTCCATCCGATTTTGTAGTCTTTTTATAATTCTGCACTTTCTGGTAGACGTTTATTATTTTCTGCATCTTCCACAACGTTCCAATCGATTTTTGTCGCAGTTGCCTTTCATGTAACGGGTAAAACAAAGCCGGTTTTAGATACCAATGAAATTCTTTATTCCTGTGCAAGCATGTTCGATGCCATTATGTATAGAACTCGATTTCTTTTGTATGGCCACCACGGGCACGCTTGCAGAAGTCCAGACGCTGAACCCAATTTTCGACGGTTTTCAAGCATAAATCGGCCGCTACTACTGCAATTTCACGTTCGATATTCGTACGAAGTTCATCAATGGTCGCTAGCTTGTTGGCATAGACCATAGACTTGACGTAGCCCCACAGGAAATAATCTAACGGCGTCAACTCGCACGACCGAGGCGGCCAATTGACTGGGCCATTTCGTGAGATAACACGTTCACCAAACTTGGTTTCCAATAAATTGATTGTGGCATTCGCTGTGTGGCTTGTGGCGCCGTCCTGTTGGAACCACATGTCCTCCAAGTCCATATTATCCAATGGGGGCCAAAAATATTCGGTTATCATTGAACGGTAGCGATACGCATTCACAGTAATGTGCGGGTCTTGATCATCACGGAAGAAGTACGGCCCAATGACGCCGCCGGTCCATAAACCGCACCAAACCGTAATTTTTTCGGAATGCAATTGATGACTCATGGATTACGTGTGGATTGCTGTCTGACCAATATCGCATATTTTGCTTATTGACGAAGCCATTCAGCCAGAAATGAGCCTCATCGCTGACGACCATAAATTGGACGTAGCGCTCTTAAAGTTGAGGCCACTGACTCCAAATTCCGGTAGTAAATTTTAATAATTTCGACTCGTTGTTGGCTCGTATATCTTTCCATGATGAAATGGCAAACCTTACTGAAGAGATATGTCAAAAGAGCGGGAAAAAATATGGCGTCGTTTGCTCTCCCTATCGATTTACTTTTGTAGCGTCTCTGTTGAAAAACCCTTTACTTATACCTCTGTTAAATATTTATATGTGCAAAATAATTTTTTTTTCTTCTGAAAACTAACTGCAATTGAATGTCGACCATATAAAATTTTTCCGATAATATCCCTCTCTCTTTATCATATACTTTTTTCTCTTTTGAAATTTATTTGTAGTCCCGTTATCTATGATTATCGTTATAGGTTTGCAATTCAATAGAAAATAATTATATGTGCAGTCGCGTTCCTGACACTTTAAAGTAAACAACTCTATTTTTCTCGGGTGTTTAGCATAAAATATTTTTCTGGACGTGAGTAAAGTGATCATTATGAATATATTCTAAGAAACGTTTTATTCACAGTTTTGTTTCAAGTTGAACATGCCACGTGGAAGTGAACTTACGGATGAGGAGCGCGGAAAAATTGTTGGAATAAGACTTGCAGGTAAAGGAATTGGCGGTAAATCGGCATCGCAATACAGTTTCGAATTTCCTCAAAGACCCCGAAAACTTTGGTTGTATTAAGCGCAGTGGACGCATCCCAACTGTAGACCAGAGGACCAAGCTGCGCATTCGGCAGCTAATGAGAATATGAGTTGTTGGAGACTAAAGGTGGAATCGGGTGTAAATGTAACGAGACAACGTGTGCAGCAACTGCTAAAGGACGATATACATAGGTCTTCGGCACCAAAGCAAAATGGCCAAACCACGCTTAAACCAGGGCCATACAAATGCGCGTATTGCTTTTGCAGAAAAGTACAAGTTTTGGGAGGACGAATTTGAAACCGTTATCGTTAGTGATGAGAAAAGTATAATTTGGACGGACCTGATGGTAACCATAAATATTGGAGAAATTTACGACATCCTCGGCAAACGTGCTACAAGCGAAACCACGGTAGTGGATCTCTTATGATATGGGCTGCATTTGGAGCACGAGGGAAGTCAGAAATATGCTTTGTCCCAACTAAAATGAAAAAAAAACTTTGCTGGCGAATTATATGGAGATAACTGGACTTTTCAACAAGTCAACGCCCCGATCCACATTGCTCGGCCCACAAGGGTTTTTTTTAAGTCCCGAAATATTACATAAGTCCCGACCACAACCCAGTTGTAGACCTCTGGGGGATACTTTCCGCCAAGGTGTTTTCAAAGTCTAAGCAGTATACGACGCTTAAAGAACTAAAACTAGCAATATTGGCGGAATAGGAGAAAATTGACATGTCCACTTTAAGCAACTTAGTGGGTTCTATGTAACGCAGGCTACAACAAGTTCTTATACACAAGGGCAACTCAATATCATATTAATTAAATATTTTAATTGGATAAGAATTAAATTTAAGTTTAATTTTTGCATATATAAATATTTTCTATGAAGAATATATCAAACACTTTTTTTAGTTCTAAAAAAGAAATGAAAAAATATGTTCCCTTATAATTTTAAAGAACACATAAATCTAAACTAATATATAAAATAAAAATCAAACAAATTTTAGTTTTCAAAGCTCATAATCATGGTAAAATGAGTAAGGTAAACTCGTTAGAACAGCTGATTTCAACATATTTCTTGCTTAGGTGTCACTCTTATGTCAAATTCACATGCATTTTGTTGTTGTACTTTTTTGTTTACTTTTACAGTAGATACACCCATGAAGAAAATTTGACAGATTATGGACACCAAACAAAAACAAAATGCCTGTGTTTGTTGTAACAATTCCTAGTGCGTTTACCTTACTTATTTTACCATGCTCATAATACATTGCACATATAAATATTTGACAGGGGTATATCGAAATACAAAAAAATTACACTCGCGTGTTGAAAAATTCGCCTCCTCTTCACTATAAAGCTCTCACTCCCAGTAAAATAAAAATTTAACTCCCAATCGAATTTTTATTTTTATACCCTCCACTGTAAGTGATAGAGGGTATATATCAGTTTGTCATTCTGATTGTAACAGCGAAATTGGTCCATTGGAAAAAATTTTATGCTTGGAAACGTAAAAAAACTCATAAAATTTTCACATTAATTTTTGTAGTTTTATACTAAACTACTCCTTTTGCCGTGTGGTGAATTTCTATGTTGAAAATCTTTGTTGTTCTTAATAATAGGTAAGTACTTTAGAATGTTTAGATGTACTTTCAGACATTTATATGAATTTTGTCACACTTCATCAAAGGTCGCTGTGGCCTGATGGGTAAAGGGTTGCGCGTTGGAGTCTGAGGGTTGTTGGTTCAACTCTCGTCCCAGCTTGTTTTTTTTTTTTTTTTTTAACAGTTGTTCAAAAAATGCTTTTTTATTTTTAAAAAATGCTTTTGTATTTTACTTGTGAACAAGTAACTTATTTTTATTTTTTTTAAAAAAGTAAATTTTCTTAGGAAAAAGTACATTTCTTAAGTACATTTCTAAGTACATTAAGAACATTTCAAAGTACATTTCATTAAGTACATTTCATAAGTACATTTCTTAAGTACATTTCTTTCTTAAGTACAATTCTTAAGTACATTTCTTCTTAAGTACATTTCTTAAGTACATTTCTTCTTAAGTACATTTCTTCTTAAGTACTTAAGAAATGTACATTTCTTAAGTAAATTTCTTAAGTACATTTCAAAGTACATTTCAAAGTACATTAAGTACATTTCAAAGTACATTTTCTTAAGTACATTTTCAATGTGAGCATTTGAGCATTGTGAGCAATGCATTTGTGAGCAATGCATTTGTGAGCATTTGTGAGCATCCTGCATTTGTGAACAAGTAATTGCATTTGTGAACAAGTAACTTACTTTTATTTTTTTTTAAAAAGTACATTTTCTTAAAAAATGTCCTTTTTAAAATTTAATATTTTGCTGGTTAACACTAAGGTGGAGGGTATCAAAGATTCGGCACAGCCGAATTTAACAGTTTTACTTGTTTATGTTTGTTTCGCTCAGGAGCGATTCAAATAAACAAAACTTTTAAAAATTAAATTTGCTCGAGATTTTCATTTTTTTAAACCCGGAGTGAGAGCTTTATATTGAGGAGGAGCTGAATTTTTCGGCTCGCGAGCGGAATTTTAAACCATTGAATAAATTTGAATTTAAAATTAATTTTAAAAGTCCGGACAGCAACTAATCATTGACCGCTATTTTAAATTTTCCGTTTGTTTGTCAGAATTCGTTTCGTTTAATTATTACAATATATGTATTTTATTTAAGTAATTATCTGCAATTCGACATATAAACCCAAATACTTATGCACCAAATTCCAGGAAAATATTTTAATTAAACTGCACTTTTAAGCTTTAACAATTGTCGATTTGCCTTTTCTCTATTCTCTTCCATGGAATGTTAATTAAGCCATTTCCGGTTGCAACATTATCAAAATTAAAATTAAATCTGGTTAAGAGGAGGAGACAGTAGACATCTCTTCACATAACTAGATACATTTGTAATGTTTCCGCCAGTTTCTCAACACAAATCTAATGTTCCATCACAGCAAAACCCCGTAGACATGAAAAACTCCTCCCGAAAGGAAACAAGAAGCAACCTGTAGACTGAACAAGTTCTCATGGCTGGAATCGTTATGTTTGCGAGGAGCACATGCATACATACATAGTTATTACAGCAACAGGCACAAAATCATACCAGACTGCTGTAGGGTTACCTTATTAATCACCTCAAACTACTTACACACCCATTGCTACAGTGTAAAATGTCTCCTCTGTCATTGCAATCAGGATTGTCGAAAATTCATGATTATCATTAGTAAAGATGTTTCATCATTTCGATCATTGTACACTTATGAGCTGAAAGTAACCGATTGGTACAAATTATTTATTTTTCACATATAGAAAGAAATGCCGTCCGTCGGTGGCAGTGTTGCCAATTTAGCACTTTAAGTGCTATTCTAGCTTCTTTTTTGTCTTCTGCACTTTTTTCCTAGAAAAAAATGCAAAATGCTTTTTAGCACTTTTTTAGCAAACTTTTGATAACTTTTGATAACTTTTGACTTTTCTTGCTTAATTTTTAGCATTTTTTGTCGATAAATTGAATTTTTTCTATAATGTATGGCTGTTTTTCAGAATTGAACTCTGAAATAATGCTAATTTTCAACCAGGAATTATAACACATACAGAATTATCACGTGTGTGGATGTTAAATATGGACGTAAGTTGCCATTTAAAAAATCATTACTGCAAAAGTATGTTGGTCTAGACTTTTATTAGCAATTTCGTTAGATTTGAATTTTCCTCTAAGCAAATTACTGGTCAAAATCGAATAGACGGTTCAGCCGTCTAATTATTTTAATAAGTTTAAGAAACGGAAACAGCTTTCATTAAAGCGTTTAACTTGGTCAATCGCTCAGCTTTTGTATGGGAGGGCGTAGTGACCTCGCCAATTTTCTCTAGCTATGTAAAAATTAACTGATTAATTAATTTCGGTCTACATGCTGACAGTTCCGACAACGGTATGAGACTGGTTTACTTTGCGCGGCAAAAAACATGGTCGGTAGTGGCACAAGATTACTTGGGTATCCCATAATTAAAGAACGAATAACCAAATTGATGCCTTGGTACCACTCATCCAGTTTAATGGATGTATGAGTGATCAGAGGAGCGCTAACATCGATTCTGATTACTACCTGGTAGCCGCAAAGGTTCGCACAAGATTAAGTAGCGCGAAAATCTAGACGTCGGAAAGCTGCAATTACCAGATGTAGCCAGAACCTTCTCAATGAAACTCTCGCAACTTTTGGCACAGAGGCCAGCGCTCCCGATGACGTCCTGAAGCGCAGCGGAAACCCATTTCCGGCTCTAACAAAACCGCACTTGGTTTTGAAAAACCGTTTCGCAACGAACTTTGGTACGATTAAGGCTGTCGCATAGCAAATGATGAAAAGAACTCTGCACGTATGGCAATGTTTCAGACAATTGTAACGCGAGCTGCGACTAAGCGGTATAAGGAAAAAATAACGGATGTAAACCGTCTCTTTAGGCGCTAGAATCGGCAGTGGAGAAAGCGCGAGAGCGAGAAAATTGAGACATACAGAAGGAAGAACGAAGCCCGAAAATTCTACCAAAATGTCAAAAGCCCTTTCTGTAAAGACAAGGACGTGCAGATGTCTACAGCATATTGGGAATATGGAGATATCATTTCTCCGCGCTACTGGTATCTGAGATATCCAATGACGATGAGAAAATCGATCACAGTTTGGACAACGACGTCGATTGCCCCTTGCTAAACAAGCGCAGACAAACATTTTTTTGTGTCAGATTGTTCGGATCATTTTGGCAATCACAGTCAGTATATCAGTTTAGCAATGAAAATCAGCCAGCAATTTTAAGCCCTGATGAGGACACCTATTTTCAATCCCAAACTAAGTTTGACAGTGACAAAATTTCATTGTTGTCCTTAAAGGTGCCGTCAGACTATGCAAGTAAAGTGCTTGCAGCAAGCGTTCCAAGAATTCCGATTTTGAAAATTGCTTGCAAGTGCTTGCAGTGGGCAGTCACACTATGCAAGGAAAGTGCTTGCTGCAAGCGACTTTTTCCTTGCATGCAAGCAAACTTGCTGCAAGCACTTTTCGGGTCGTCACACCATGCAAGCGCAAGCGCTTGCTGCATGTTCTGTGTCAGATGAGTTTTGACTGTGTGTGGTTATTTATTTGACATTTTCAGTTCAGTTCAGTTTGGTTTCATGTTTCATCGAAAATAGACGCAAAATGGAAATGAAGAGTTCGGTGAGGAATTTTGTGGTGATTTGACGAATTACCTTTTCTTTTGACATTCCAACAAGTTATCACAAGTTATCAGACCAGTTCGATTGTCACACACACAATGCAAGATTTTTTCTTTTGCTTTTTCATTTCGCGCCAACACACACAAGCCGCTCGATCGAAAAACATGCGTTCGCTTGCAAGCGCTTGCAGCAAGAGATTTGAAGTGTTTTGCTTGCATGCAAACGCTTGCATGAACTAGTCACACCACACAAGTTTTCCTGGTGCAAGTGCTTGCATGCAAGCAAATCACTTGAAGCAATCGCTTGCATGCAAGCACTTTTCGGGTCGTCACACCATGCAAGTTGTGCTTGCAGCAATCGAATTGCATAGTCTGACGGCACCTTAAAGGTTTACTGCAGTTACCATGTTGATAAGCCAGCTATACAGACAGACGGGCATGGCTCAACTTCTGACTTCTTCTATGCGTTACAATTTTTTCCGCATCTAATGACATATACTCCCATCCCTATGGGTAAGGGTGTTCGATATGTATGGTTTACGAAATTGTGGTTTTTTTTTATCGAATATAGGCCGTAAAGTGCCGCAGTACTAAAATTTTTGATTGTTTCAGTTTTAGCACTTTTTTTTGCAAATTGCACTTCTTTTGGCATGTTGTTTTTACAGCTTCTGGCAACACTGGTCGGTGGTGTACTGGTTAGCATGTGCATCTGTTGTACATGAGCACACCTATCAATTCTTTCGACGACAGGCTTGTAACTTAGTGACGTCGACACTACCGAGTAATTAGCCATAACAATAATTCTCAGAAACCGTTCGGTACCGGTCACCTCGCTTAGTGACGCCGACACTATCCAGTAATTATCAATGAAAAATAATCTCAAAAATCCGTTCGAAAACGGTATGAAACTGTAGGTCCCAAGCAGTGAGTTGAAAAATAGACGCACTTAGCTCAGTAATTGTGCGAAGTTCTTGCCGTATCTCTGCTTAAGATATAATAAGAAAATACCTTTTTTTGAAGAAAGATGAAACCTCTTAATTTTATTTCACTCTCTTTGGCTGACTTCAAAAATATATGTATGTGTATGATGGTACGTGAAAAAATACTGTACACAATCTCATATTTAGTCAACATTCATTTTATTATTCAGCTACAAAACATGGTGTCCCATAACATCCCATGAAAGGATTGGGGAGAGCTTCTCACAGTCAGTGGGATGTGCGCTTTCCAGTATTACACTCACTGATTGGGACCTACAGTTTTACACCGGTTCCGAACGGTATTTTGAGAAGCTTTTTCATGGCTAAGTACTCGATAGTGTCGCCATCACTAAGCGAGGTCACCGCCGCCGAAAGAAATTTTTAAGGTGGTCAGAGCAGGGATCGAACTCTGGATCTCATGTACAAGAGCCGCGCACACTAACCATTGCACCACCGACGGCCACAAAAAAAAGTATTTCCGTTAATGTATGAGAAGTTCCTACTACGCCAAGCTTACAAGGTCAGGAAAATTTTTCTAATTGACAAATGGTTGGTTTTTATTGGAATTCAATTCCATTCAGGTAAACACACTCACTGGCATGACTTGTTTCGAACTCCGTGACAAGTTCACCATTCGATGTCTAACTATTGTGTCTGAATTGATACTGTTACGAATTTACTTAATCGTCCCATTAGCGCAGTTTTATTCTCGTTAATAAAACCAGGTTCGATTCTAAATTGCGATAAGTACAACAGTTTTAGTTCCATTTAGTTTACTAAATGTAGCTTAAAAGTTATCACATTATAACAAGGCTATATTTCAACCTTTTCGTTAAAATCGCTATTGCCGACGTAATATGCAATCGTTCACTATTGTGCTTAATCACAGTCTAACTCCAAATTCCAAAAACATCAGCCATTTATTCGGGTTTTATTTTTCGCCCCTAGATTCTCTAGACTGTTCTCCCGATTCCAGAACCTGTTTCTTGGTCTTTTCGTTATATCGTTGTTGTTATTTTTCGAACATATATACAGCCGCAGGCGGTACTACCATCTTTTTCTCGAATAGTGGAGATGTCAACCGGATTTAATCGGTAATGCAGATACCCTGCATCACGCAGATACCCTGCATCATGCAGATACCCTGCATCATGCAGATTCTTATTCACCAACTGGTTTAGCGAGCTGGTATGCTGATGCAACGGCATATCATCAGGCGCAACATTAATCGCCCTTTTATTCACATTGAGCCTGTTTTTTTATTCCCTGCTAAACTAATTTTTCGACGACTTTGTATGAGCGTAAGTAAAAGCTTATACTTACTCGTAACACTGCCCCCCACTTACGCCTGTTCACCACAAGCAGGCTCAAATCCGATTTTTCCATACAAGGCTAGACGTTGTAAATGCACGACCTTAATTTTAGTTCTTGGACTTTGACTTTTCTGGATTCTTATTTATACGTTGGACAACCTTGTGATGGCCTTTCCAGTGTGTCTGTAGTTTTGTAGATAAACCTTTCCTACGCTGTTTGTTCAACAGTAAAACTAGCTGACCTTCATAGAATCCTTCTGAATTTGCCGCTCGGTCGCATCTGGCTTTCATTTTATTACTGACCATCTTTATTTTGTTGCGCACAAATTCATGGAGATCATTAAGATCCTCCGCATACTGGTAATTGCTATCTCTGTTCGCAGGGACAGATGCTGGTTTAGTACCGAACCCCAAATCTCCAGTCAGCTTCTGTTCAGTTCTAAAAATGACTCTTGCAAGTGTTCGCGAAGTGGACTCATGGATGGCTGACCTGTATGCCAAAATAAACATTGGTAGGTGTTCATACCAATATCTTTGATCTGCCGTGACTACATTTCTCAGGCATTCGTCAAGAGTTCGGTTAAATCTTTCAACCATACCGTCAGACTGAGGATGCAATGGTGTTGTTCTTGTTTTTCACATGCCGTATGACTCACACATTTCTTTGAAGATGTTGGATTCAAAATTCCTACCTCGGTCTGAATGAAGTTCAGAAGGGACACAGAAACGGCATATTCAGTTATTCACAAACACTTTTTTATAGTTTTGCGTCTTGATTTGGTACAGCGAATACTTCAGGCCATTTACTGAAGTAACCCATTCTCTGAGGTACTGACTGGAAATGGACCAACCACATCCATAGACATACGCTCAAAATGTGCACCAGAGTTGTATTGCTGCATATGGCCACGACTCCTTCGCGTTGGTCACTTAACTGTCATGCAACTGGGTGCAATTTGCTATTCAAACGGCTACCGATTGTTGACAACCAACCCAGTAGAACCGTTGCTTTATCTTTTCTATGGTGTTGGCTACTCCGCCACTCGAACCGTTATGGAATTCCGCCATTATGTCTTTATCCTTAGAGGAAGGTACCACAATTAGGTTTTTAACTATTCTACTATCCTCACTTTCCCATATCCCGGTATAGGCAACCATTTAATAATTGTAGGCTGTTCCACTGGGCGCAACATTCTTTCATCAGAGAGCTTTCTGAGGCAATGTCATTGGGGGTTGTTCTTGTATCTTCTTCTTTTCCAGGAATGATTTTTGCCAGTATACGGTCACTTCTTAGAGCTGCTGACGAGTCTTCTTTGGATTCCAGTCGAAGCAAACGGACGCCAATGATGTTTTCTTTCATCTCATCTTCTGAGCAGTATTTTCATTCCAGCTTGCATGGACGATGTGCATTGCCATATTTTCCTCCTTTTCTATGATCAGTGCTGCAGTCATAAATTGTAGCAGCCATGAAATCATAATTGCATGATCCGTATTTAATTAAAAAATACAGCCCGTGCACATACTTGTGGTAGTGTTTGACACACTCTATGACTGTCAGTAGCTGTTGTATCGTAACACAATAGTTTCTCTCTGATATCAGCGGGAAGGCGGGGGACTCACTGTTTGTGTTTACTGCTGTGAATTTGTTCTGTGTGTTTGTATGTCGCAATGGTGTGTAATTTTGATATACATTATGGTAACATACGAGGGTTGAGAACGAATTTTTTCGGTGTGTACTCTCATATTAATATTCATCGGCCTGATGTTCTTGCTCTATGTGAAACACAGGTGCGCGAGGTTTCTGATCCACAGGATTTTCACGTTCCTGGGTACCACACTCTATCCCTTTTTATTTCCCACAGAGGCCTTGTGGTTTATGTAAAAAATGGCATAGTGTTTCAGAGTCAGCGACATTTCGACTCACAAGATCCAGAATTTAACTCTCTTTGGGTAAAATTCAAGATTGGAACACATGTCCTACATTTCGGATTTCTTTATAGAAGTCCTAATGCGGGAAGGGAGGCATCCTTTAATGGCTTTGACACCCTTTCCGATTCCATTTCTGAGATATTGGGGAATTACCCAGACAGTGAAATCGTTGTTGCTGGTGATTTCAATGTCCATAATTCCTCCTGGTTAATGCATTCGAGCCATACAACTACGGAGGGCCAATACGCTGAGCTCTTCGCCGCTCATAATAACTTAACGCAATTGGTGAATGAACCGACGCACATTCCGTGTGTTCAAGGGCACAACCAAAATTTACTTGACCTCTTCTTAACTTCGCACCCTGAAAAGTACGAAGTTAACACGCTTGCACCTCTGGGTAATTCGGATCACTGTATCATTTCAGCGTCCTTTTCGTATTCAGCTCTTCGTCTCGCTTCAAACACAGTCCCGAAGCGAACAATTTTTATCTACGAAGAGGCACGTTGGGCTGAGCTCAACAATTTTTATCAGCATTTTAACTGGAAGCTTTGTTTTCTGGACAATGACATAGATGCTGCTGCTGAAATGATCGAGAAGATAATTTTGATTGGTATGAATTCATTCATTCCGACGAAAATTATTTCGGTTAAACCATCGGAAAAAAGTTGGTGTAACCAGACATGCAAGAATGCTGTCAGATCCAAAGAGGACGCGTTCAGAGACTGGCGTTCTAATAAAAACGTTGATACTGAACAGCTACGCAAACAGGCAAGATCCAAGTGTGCCAAAGTACTTCGACGCGAAAAGTTTCTTCACGAACAGCGTATTCGTACTAAAGTTCTTTCTTTCCCTAGTGGAAGTAAGAACTTTTGGTCATTTGCAAGAAGAATAAAGGATAGTTCTTCCTCTATCCCAACTCTTCTTAAAGATGACATAACATTCACTGAACCGGTTGATGAAGCTAACCTCTTGGCTGAAATGTTTGCAAGGAACACTTCCTTGCCGGATAGCAATCAACCACTCCCCGTGATCAATTACGTATCTTGTTCCAGGCCCAAGATATTTTTTCGAACGCGAGGAGTTAAAAAGGTTCTTGCGAATCTCGTCGTAGGTAAATCCCCGGGCCGGGATGGCATACCTGCACTGGTCTTGAGTAGGTGCTCTTCGACACTGGCGTGTCCACTGCGCAATCTTTTCAACCTTGCGTACCGTGCCGGAGTCTTCCGGGCGCGTTGGAAAGTTGCTAATGTCCAGCCAATCCCTAAAAAAGGTGATGCAAGTAACCCTGAAAATATCCGCCCAATTGCAATTTGTTCTGCGCTCTCGAAGGTTATGGAGAGCATGGTTAACCACCATCTAGTGAAGTATCTTGAGTCCAATGACCTTCTTAACGATCGGCAGTATGGCTTCCGTAGAATGAGATCTACTGGAGACCTGATGGCGTTCCTTTCGGAACAGTGGAGTCGATCCATCCACCGGCTTGGTGAGAGTAAGGTAGTGGCTCTTGATATTTCCAAGGCCTTTGACAGAGTATGGCACGATGCACTCTTTTCAAAGCTCGCTGCTTTTGGTGTCGGTGACAACTTCACTCGATTTATATCGAGTTTTCTCAGAGATCGCACTATACGAGTTGTTGTAGATGGGGTTTCATCCGACGAGCATAAATTGACTGCAGGTGTACCACAGAGCTCTGTTCTTTCTCCTTCTCTTTTTCTTATTTTCATTGACGATCTCCTGGGTCAGACTGTGAATCCAATCTACTCTTTTGCCGATGACAGTAATCTCTGCCATTCTTATTCATTCGATCGTAGGCCAAGTCTTCGAGAGATTGAAGTCAAACGCTGGACGGTGACTGAAACACTCGACCGCGATCTGGTGTCCATTGTTGTATGGGGTCGAATGAATAGAGTAGCTTCTAATGCGGGTAAGACCCAGCGTTGTTTGTTGCCCCATAAACGTATTGCTGACCCAGGTGTGTCGTCATTGTCTATGGACGGTGTGGATATTGATGAATCAGACGCTCTTGATGTTCTGGGCATGAAAATACAATGTGATGTCCGTTGGGCAAAACATGTATTTGAAGTGTCGAAAGATGCATTCAAGTGTCTAGGCTTTTTGAAGCGGTGCAAGAAATACTTCACTCCATCTGATCTTCTCAATATCTACACCACCTACATCAGGCCAAAGATGGAGTATAACTCCCATTTATGGGCAGGTGCTCCTAGGACTTCTTTGGAGCTTCTCGACCGTGTCCAGAGGAGAGCGACGGTGTTAATAGGGGACAGTAGGGTATCCAACTCTATTGCCTCCCTTGAGCATCGTCGAAATGTGGGTTGCGTGTCACTGTTCTATCGATATTTCCACGGTATGTGTTCCTCGGACATCCGTCAACTTATGCCGGACGTGAGGATATTTAGCCGAAGTACGCGGCTTTCCAGGAACTCTCATCCGTTTTTTATCGAGTGGCCGATTGACCGCACTACACACTATAGAGAAAATTCGTTCTTCAGCCGTACAGTCCGTATGTGGAATAAACTTCCGGCTAGTGTATTTCCCACCAATTGTGACATACAAACATTCAAGGCAAATATCAACAGACACTACTCCCTCTTTCCACCCTCTACTACCACAATTTTCCTTCGCCAACACAATGCACTGCATTTATAGAGGGCAACCCCTGAGTGTTGGTTTGATAAAAAAAAAAAATTTCAATTGGTGTCTTTTAAATTTCAATTGATGTGTTGTAAATTTCAATTGATGTGTTTTAAATTTCAATTGATGTGTTTTAAATTTCAGTTGATGTGTTTAAAATTTCAATTGATGTCTTTTAAATTTCAATTGATCTATTTCAAATAGCATTTTTAAATTTTTATTGTTTTTTTAAATTGTTTATTTTCAAATTTCAATTGCAAATGGTATATAATTATAGACGAGAAACTAGAAAACAAATTTGGTGAAAATTCTAGCGTTATTCAGGAAACATCAGACGCCACAAATTAAAAGCTGCAAGAAATTTCTTGAAAATGCATGTTAATGAGCAGTTCGAAAAAGTCTAACAGACGTTTGAAGAATTTAACCAGAAGCTGGAAAAAATTTGACCTGAATTTCTAGGAAGACAAGCAAACACTGAAAAATGACGTGGATGAAAAACTCGGCGATCTGGAAAGAAATATTATTGATCTCCTGTGACAAGAGGAGCCAGTGCGAGTACTTTCTAGATTCTAGAAACTGGGAGCGTTTGGATGGCTCTAAATTAGGGTTAGTCACTTTATGAAGAACTGCGTCTCTACTTTTCTTTTGATATTCCAAAAAAAACCTTCCGCACCAAATGCAATTACGAGTACTTTTACTCAAACCAGATTTTTTCAGTTTTATTTTTTTTTTGTGATTTTTAAATTTGAAACAAAAAAAATTTTCGTTTTAAATCTTAAGTGTGGCGGTTCTTAGTAAAGTTTGGTACGCTGATTACGAATTTGTTATTCGAGCACTAATTGGTGAGTTAGTTTTCGTAATATGGCGATTTTAAAATTGGTCTGAGAAAAAGTTTAATTTTTTTTGTGATTTTTAAAATTTAAGAAATTTTATTCGTTTTAAACTTTTCATGTGGCTATTCTTAGGTAACTTTGGTACACTCGTTATGAATCTGTGGGTCGATCTATAATTGGTCATTCAGTTTCCGACATATGGCATGCAATTTGGCTAATGAACAGTTTTTCTTAAACTCTACATTAAAATCGCTAAATCTGGAAAACTAAATGAGCATTTATTGAGCAAACAACAGTTTCGTAATCAGCGTACCAAACCTAACTAAGAACCGATAATTGAAAAATTTAAAAAGAAAAAAAAAATTTAAATTTTGAGAATCACAAAAACATTAATCTTTTGCTCAAACCAAGTAATTGCATTTGGTGCGGAAGGTATTTTTGCAATATCAAACAAGTAAAGATACAGATATTCATATGTTTTCATGCCCTATATTATACTCCGAGAGCATTCGACGCAAAAAAAAAGTCACTAAGCCTACTCTAGAGTTGTGTAGTTCCCGAACGAACTAGTTCAATTGAACGATTCACTCTTGTGAACCAGATGAACTATTTCACACTGTTCCGCTCTTATGTTTCAGTAGTTCACTTGTTTCAACAGTTTTTTGCATTTCAGTTGTGCAGTTCTCTCGGTCAGATCATCGTACTCGCTCGGTACGTTCAGATCATCGTACTCGCTCTGATTGATATACACTGGTTCTCGGTATTCGGTAATAGAGAAGAGAGCTTTGTTCGTATTCTGTAAGCAAGAATGTGATCAAATACTACGAAGCAGAGCAAACTACACCGAACACGTAGAATATACCGTGAGTTTGTTTACTTTATTTTCTTTACAATGCTCAGCGTGTTTTACGGTGCGTTTACACGGGACAGTTTGAGACAAGATAGTTGAGAATATGTATTAGTTGTCACAAAGTGAAAAATTGTTTATGTGACGTACGCGTCCAGCCAGTTATAAAGACAGTACAGTTTTAAGCAACCGCCGACAGTGTCGTATCGTTAAATTTCGTGCTCTGATTTTTTGTTTCTTCGCTCTTTTGCCATTGTATTTTGTCTTACTTCTCCAAATTACAATGGAACTGATGTACTCTGCTAAATTAGACATGTATTCATGTTTATATGTATTCAATGTTTGTGTTGTCAAACAATATTTCAATAAAAATTTGCAAAATTTTCAAATACAAATATATTTCCCAATTTGTAAAGTCGCTTGCGATGTTTTTGCTTTTTTCTCAAATTACTACGAAACGTCACCGATATGGCCGATGGCTGAACTAGTAGAGGTTGACGCAGTAGGATTTGTTGTAATTGTATGAACCAACAACAGGCATTTAGTTTTTGTTTCATGATGAACAAACAAAGTAAACAAAAAAGTACAACAACAAAATACACTGAATTTAACAGATGGAGTCATAAGAACGCAAAATCAGTTGTTCTAATGCGCTAACCTTTACTAATTCAGCCATGATCTGACCGTGTATGTCAAATCTCTTGCCGAAGTTACTGTCGTTGAAAAATCAGAGACAGTGGCGAGGCAAGTGCATAGAGTAAATATGGGTAGAGAAAATCTTTCACTCACCAAATTTCTGACATTTGTCCTCGTGTGATGTATACGTTTGATGTTGAAAAGAATTGCTTTACTAATACCAGATAGATGCAATGGTTCAAAACAACGAACAAAATAACAACAACGGCATTTCGTTTTGTGTGTTAAAATTAATGTGTTAAATACAACACAAATGTATGCTAACAATAACAGTCAATAAAAAAGTTTAAAACACATTTAAATTTCACAGTTTTTCACCAAAATGGCATGAAAAGTTAAAGCAAGAAGTTATTGTAATTCCACCTGGTGTGTATCACTTTTCGTCAAACATCTCTCTATCACACCGACCGCATCACGAAGAGTGTGAAATGAAACGTCAGATGAGAGAATAAGTTTATCTAGGTATGTATTAGTCTATGGGCAAGTGAGAGAATTGTAAGTGTGGTAGTAAAAATGTGTGAATGTATTTCTACTGTCGGAGCAAAACTGTCCCGTGTAAACGCCAGGTTAGTGAATCGAACTGAAGAACTACACCCAGCGAAATAATTATAAAGACCACGATGGAAACACAAAACGACCAAGAAGGACACCATTGATCAGTGGCAGCGCTAAAAGAGAGATCAAAAGGGTTGCCGTTAAAGAAAACTTCGGCGATAAGGAAATTATTGCTGAATTGAGCTTGGGAGCAGGGTTGCGTCGTGTTCAACAAATAAAAAAACGCGACTCGAAACTGTCATATTGGAAAAAGTATGGAAAACTTGGTCTCATGTCAAGACACGAATTAGGCAGATTTAAATTCGCTGAAATATACATATTGCTGGATCAGGGGTAATATTTTCCGATGGAAAAAATTTAATTTCAATGACCCGGATGCCTCGGACAAATATTGGCCTTCCAGAGATTTTTTTCAAAATTATGCGTCAGCGGCGAAATTTTGGCGGTGGCTCCCTTATGGTTTGGGCAGGTATGCGTTATAGGGGAACCACTCCAATTAGTTACCTTTCCACAAAAACGGACTTCGAGTATTATATTCGACTATTGGATGTCGTCTTAGTTAATTCTGGGGAGGAAATTTGAGTCACAGAATTTATCATTCAGCAGGACAACGCAGCAGTACATCGGTCTAAGGAAACTTCAAAGTTTCTGGAGTCCTGAAGTAATACCAACACTCGACTGGCATGTGCTTAGTTCTAATCTCTATCTGATCAAGAACCTCTGGTCTATTTTACCTACCCAAGTTTACCACCAAGGACGCCAGTTGAAGAATGTCAAGGATACAAGAAATTCGAAGATAACTTATCCTGCGCATATTCATTCGTTGATAAACTCAATGCCAAGATGCTTAGTAGAAGTTATCAGCGATAATGGAGATCATACATCTTACGAAACTTTTTAAAATATTTATATAAATCTTTTGATTTTATAAATATTTCGCACTAGTAATTAGTTTATTTTTTTTTTGATTCACCTTTAAGAAGTCATAGTCAAAGTATGTTTTGATGAAAAGTATTTAATTTTGAAAGGACTAATACAATATAAATTAAAAACTTGAAAATTCCTCACAACATTTAGAAAAAACAAAAAAGGTGTTGCCCCTATATTTATTTTGCGGGGTGTATGTAAATAATTCTAAATGATGAAATAAAATAAAAATTTACTCATATTTTTTCAATCACTGTTAATAGAATGGTAAGTTAAGTCGCTTGGTTATGGAAAACTATATTTGTTAAATTAAACAGTAAAAAACAACTTTTAAATAAATATAAAACTGAACAACATATTTTCAGAACCATACAAAATATTAAAAATCTACAAAAGGTATTTAATTTTAATTATTTTACTTATGATCTATCTTAACACACCAATTTCTAAATATGACGTTTCCCCATATTCACCTCGGTAATAACCGAATATTACTCGAATATTCGCTTCATGTACACAAGTTGCCGGCAACTTTTACTTTGGTTTACCCGGCGCTTACGAATGCGAATACGTCAGTGTACTTTCGTTGTTATCTTCTCGTACCTATTCAAACTGCAAAGCGTCGGTACGGGGGTGTGCCTCTCTTCGCACACACAAGTGAGGTGAAGTAGTGTGTGTATATTAAATACGAATGTTTTCGGTTATGCGAAAATGTGTGCCGTTGCAGGCCTCTAATAACTACAAAGCCAATCACCACTTTTGTGGTAAAATATAGAAAGATGGCGGAAGCATAAATACTTCAGAAACGGAATAACCCAATCGCTAATCCGATCTTCGATAGGGCGAGTTAGTATAAACAAATATTACAGTATCCAAAACACTTTAGAAATCTGCAAACTATCACACCATTTTCGCGATTATTCGCTCCGATTGAACTAAAACTATAAGTTGAACTGAAATGAGCTCTTCACTACACAGCTAATGTGAACTGTTAAGCTGAAATGATACAATGAACTAGTGAACTAAACGAATGAACTAGTTCATTCTGTTGAGCTGAATTAAAATGAGCGCTCACTTGAATGAACTAAAATTCCCAACTCTACCCCACTCTACATCCTTCGATGTATTTAAATTTCAATACGAAATGATTGAAGTAAACAACTTATGGAACAGCAACGACAAAGACAGAGCCGTCAGTGCCAAAAACAACTGCGATGAAATATTGACTGCTTCACAACGCAAGTATGGTGGTAATCACAAGAAAGAGTAATCAATATGAACAATGTTTAAAAATAGAAGTGATTGGGGTATAACCGGCAATAAACTGTCGTCAGTGATATCATTTCCTTGGATTGTGAGTGTAACAATATTTTGTTTTGAGCTTGTTGGCCTGCGTGATCGCTAGTGCAATTCTCTCACGCGCACACCTCTAATCTGAACTTCATTTCGAATTTTTTCTATTTTAAATTGAAATTTTGTATATTTTCTAGATACTAGACATTGTCTTTGATCATTAAAACAAAAGTTGTAACGGCGTCCCATTTGGGGATTCAACTAAAGTCTTTACGTTTGCTTCCTATTTTTTATCAATCAGATAAAATTCGGGAATTATTTACCTATTTATTTTGAAGTACAAGGTACTTTGTCGTACACTCACAGAAAAATTCGGTTGAGACAGCCGAATTAGCCGTAACCGAATTAAGAGGTTGTTATAACCGAATTAGAGGTTGGCACAACCTCATCAAATGTTGACACAACTTCATTAGAGGTTGACACAACATCATTAGAGGTTGACACAACCTAATTGGAGGTTGACACAAACTAATTGGAGGTTGACACAACCTCATTAGAGGTTGACACAGCCGAATTAGAGGTTGACACAGCCGAATTAGAGGTTGTCACAGCCAAATTAGAGGTTGTCACAGCCGAATGAGAGGTTGGCACAACCTCATTAGAGGTTGTCACAACCTAATTTAGATACTGTCATAAATGAATTATTAAAGTTTTTTTTATTATTAAGTGATGATTTATTTTCTTGTATTTTCATAAATGAATTAAAAAGCGAGAAAATAAAGTCATATATATGGGGAAATCTATATAAGTAGAATAATAAATTTGATTTACATGCCTCTTCCAACCTTTATTGAAGTCCCGGCCATCATGGGACACCGCACTAACTCTGACGTGTTGTATCGGTTGCTCTAGGTCCAAAGCCGTTTTGTATCCAGACTACCGCATATATATCTGCTGTTGATATTTGCTTAAATAACATCTGCAAAATAATAATACAAAATATATTTTAATACAAAATATATACTTTTACTTTTAAACTAATATTTGATTATAAAATTTTAAACGTCAGATTTTAAATACATAGAATTATGTTGTGGTAACCGAATTGAAAATGAACCGAATTGCCGCAAAATTCGGTCGTTGCAACCGAATTAAGGCTAGATTCGGTTATTGCGACCGAATTGAACCAAATTCGATAGTTAACAACCGAATTGATGTCAAATTCTGTTACTACAACCGAATTGAGGTTGGTTAAGGCCAGATTCGGTTACCCCAACCGAATTAGGTACCAATTTCGGTTGTTGCATGCGAATTCATTTGAAATTCGGTTGTTTCAACCGAAATTTTAAAAAATTTAGTTGACTGAGCGAATATAATTGAAGATTCAGTTGTCACAACCGAATCAATTATGAAACACGGTTGCTTCAACCGAATTTCGGTTGTGTGGAACTAAATTCGGTCGTAACAACCTCAATCCGGTTGTGGCAACCTCAATCCGGTTGTGTCAACCTCAATTCGGTTGTGGCAACTTCAATACGGTGGTAACAGCCGAATTTACGGTTGCTACGACCTCTTTTCAAACAATTAGTTCTTTGAGTGTATACAGTAAAACATAGTATAGAATAGTATTATCTCAATAATTTTAACTGCATAGCTAAGGTTGCATGGTAAACATTTGATGGTGCATGGGTTCAATAATACCCGATAGAGGCATTAGTACAAAACATCCAACAAGACAACGCCAACGGCATTTCATGTGTGTATGTTAAAATAGTTGTGTTAACTACAACACAAATGTATACCAAACAAAAAGTCAACAAAAAAGTGCAAACTACATTAAAATTTCACTGTTCTGTACCAAACCAATATCGAAAAATTAAGTCAAGAGTACTTGAAACTCCACCTGGTGTATGTCAATTTTCGTCGAACATCTGTCATTCGCAGAAAACCTATGACGAAGACCGTGAAATGAAACGTCAGATGAGAGAATTTTCTCTCTCTTCTAATGTACTATATGGTTAGTCGCCTTTATGATATAATTAATCTAGTACATCAATTAAAAATGGATGTTGTAACGATCCAACGTTAACATTTTCGTTTTGTGAGACTAAATCCCTCAAACTGGTGAACTTACTCGTATTCCCCTTTTCTTCCATCTCACGCTTTAATCCGTCAGTCATTTGTCTCTTTCGCCCAGTTTCGTATGCGTTTTATTTTAATAACGTGTATTAAATTTTTGAACAAAATCAAACTAACCCATAATGAGAACGCTAATTATTTAAATGTTAATTTTGATGACATTTATTATGGTAAACAATTAAATTAAAACAAATAATACGGTATAATAAATCATTGTTTAATAGCATTTGTAAATAAATGCGTTGAATAATAAATGTGTATAATCATACACATTTTCCGCATACACGCAAAGAAAAATTTCGTTACGCCCAAAACGAAATGTCAAAAAAATTAACCTCGTTTGGAAAATGTAATTAAGGCAAACAAAAAGTTGTTGAATCGAACATATTATTTCTTTTTAGATAAATACACAAAATCGTTTACGACAACTGAAATACGTTTACCGAAAACGATATATGTAAGACCGAACTCAAAAAACGTTTACGCGAGACGATGAACATATGCACATAAGAAACAATATATGGTGATTCCAAACTCAAGAAAATGTTTCGAGAAACGGGAAATTTTATTATATTCGATGAGTAGTAACTTAGAACACAGTAACGTAGAATAGGTTCGTTCTCTAAATATAATTTTCAAAACTTCGGCACCAGTGCGTGTAAGTTAGAAGCAACGTGTAAATAGTGTTCTGCACTCACTCGACACGATAAACGACTTCGGTTAGTGATAAGTGTGAAAACACACTATGGTGGTTTAACGGGCTAGACGCTGCTGAAGATGATGCTTCCTAAATATCGAAACGAATGTGGGTTGGAATCCCACCGGCGGCATTTATATTATTTGCACTAACCGGGGAAAACATGATGTTAGCCTAACAGCAATTATAACTTTCTATAAAAAGCTTAGATCAAATACAACTATAATTTAGATTAACAGAAGCATTTTACTGAAATTTTCCTGAAATGGAGTTGAATCCAGGCACTATCTCTATGTGTACACTGAGCACTCGAAGGCCAACAAAATTTTAAGACTAGGATTACTTGTTTGTTAGGAGTTGCTGTTTGTTTTTGTCTCACTTCAAGAGACCCTTCAACTAAATTTCCAGAATTCGTAAAGAATTCCGAGCGAAATTTTGACCAATCTTGACCAATCAAAATTGCAAAAAACTTTAAACACTTCGATTTTTTTTACCTTTTTTCCCCTGTTAAGGTCCATAGATAGCAAACCGTTCAAAATTAAAGGAAACAATTAACCACAGAAATATACCTAAGATCTCAATAAACATCTTTCTAGAACATATGAACTTCCTAGGAATGATTCTTAAGACCCTTTAGGTAGCGCTTAGGTAGCGTTTAGGTAGCCGCAAAAGTGAAAAATTTCACGAAAAATTTTTAATTTCATTGTGTGTAATTTTTTAAGTCATAGAAATATAACCATATACGGACACCACTACGTGATAAAATACCAAAAAAAAAGACCCGTGTCTCCCAGTTTTGCCTAAAGTCATGGACTTTTTCTTTATGGGCCCCAAAGATTTGTGGCCTCGGTGTCATTTTTGCAAAAAAGTGATCATTTGTCAGGCTCATATCTTGCAATTCGTTCGGATTTTTGATTTACTCTCTGAGGGAAAGTTGTAGCTCTTGTCATAAAAAATTATGAACACATAAAATCAAAAAAAAACTTCATATTCAAGGTCAAAATCGCAAAAAACTTTAAAACATTCGATTTTTTTATTACCTTTTTCCCCTGTTCAGGTCCATAGGTAGCAAACCGTTCAAAATTTAAGGAAACAATTTTTGTTCTTTATGACGACAAGAGCTACAACTTTCGCTCAGAGAGTAAATTAAAATTCCAAACGGTTTGCAAGATATGAGCCTGACAAAATGATCAATCTTTTTTCAAACATGACACCGAGGCCCCAAATCTTTGTGGGTCCATAAAAACAAAGTGTAAGACTTTGGGCAAAGCTGGGAAATACGGGCCTTTTTTTGTCTTTTATCACGTAGTGTTGTCCGTATAGGATCATATTTTTCGTGTTGCACTGTGTTATTAGGGAAGATATGCAGTCCTTAACATGAATTCCGAACGAATTTCCTCAACGATTGCTTACCGAATTCGGAGACAAATTTGTAGGGAATTCTGAAGGGAAATTGTAAAATTTGTAGGGAATTCTGAAGGGAAATTTTCAAATTCGTCCGATTTCTGCATTCTTAGTAACGAAGGAAATAAAAAAACATGACATATTGTCGGAATAACCATTAATATCATGACGCGGTTGGAAATGAATTTGAAAACAAAATACCACAACTTCCCCCACATCAGAAAATTTTCAGAATTTCAGAAAAATCTCGTAGAGAGGTATACAAAAATTCCATCGAAATCTAATTCGGTACGATAAACGTAAGAACTTTCGTGAGACCTTTGAAATTGTTCAGAATTTGTCGCAACATTGGGTTTGCTGGGTACCAATGTAAACCGAATAGCGTATCGTAGTCGTTGTTGGTGGTCTTGCGCTATTTTTGAATTTTTTCTGGGTGCATCTTAAGCTCCCACTTTAAATTTCTCCGCAACTTTTTCCAATAAAAGTTGTTTTCTTGTGTGAAAAATATTTATTAAAATTTTTCCTGAGATGGATCTTGAAAGGGTCTTGATACCGGGATTTCCCGCCCGAGAATAACCGGAAATCCCAACAATTTTTCGCTCCCTTTCCCTTAAAATTTCGGTCAGGAATTTTTCTATTCCAAGAAAAATATGTATGGGGTTTACGTCCTTTCTCAAAATCTGTCGCTTCTATCAAGTGTCAAATTTTCCTTTACAAAATATCATAACGATATGCAATGATCTTTAGTAATAAAATATTTGGGGAAAAAATAATTACTTAACTTGTTTCACTTCCGTGATCCCGGAAGTATGTGAAATACACAAAGCGACGCTATAAATGCGTAGTTTTGTTCCGTGTGCCATATTTACTGTGGCGTATTTCTCTTCAAGCATTTTCAAAAAGATATTAATTATTTTTTTATTATAAATTAAATTTTTGTTCGAGTTGTAGACTAAAGAAATTTGTTTTAGGTTCCACAATCTTGTCGATTCCCGTCGTATGAAAACATAACATTTCTCAAAACTTTTCAATATAAATTTTGGTTCCTCTATTTCGAATGTGGTGTCAGTTGGGAACAAAGGATCAGGCGAACGAAAATTTCGACTCAGAGGAACCCAATTTGAGTGGAATTCGCTTAGCTTTTCGTTCGGAATACAAAAGCAGGCTGATATATTTGATTCATGCATTTGAAAGACACGCCAATTTTCCCCTTATAAAATTAACGATGTTCACGATGATGTGGTCCAGTTTATCGCGTGGATCTAGTTTTGTTCGACATTACATCAAATAATCAAGAGCACGTTTAAAAATAAGACAATGCACATAGTTTTTTCGTAATGCTGAAATTTCAAAAAATTGCATCGCAGAATATTTTGCATATTTAATACATACTGGAGATTAATATCAATGATATGTAAATCAATAGAAAGTCTGCGATAAGAATTATCATATAAGAAAAAGAAGTGCCATCATGGTCTACATTAGGCGGGTATTTTGGTACTTTTATATCCAGAGTATTTTCAATTAGACATCCCAGTATTATCAACTGTAGAGGCTACTTTTGCTTTGATTTGTGTCTAGACTAACATATGTTGGACATTTTTTTCAATGGGAAGTTTTCTAGGTGGAGCCTGTAACGAACATTTAGTTTAATTGTAGTTTTGAACCCAATAAAAAGTAAATTTAAAAAAAGCCAAAGTGAAAGAGGTTTAAAAAAATTAAATTTTCGTAATAAAGTAAATTTTCCCAAAAAAGTACCTGTTCGTATTCTTAAACAAAATACCTTTTCTTAAAAAAATACCTTATCTTAAAGAAGTACCTTGCTTAAAAAAAATACATTCTCCTACAAAAAGTACCTTTTCTTAAAAAAAAAAAGAATTTTTATCAAAATACTTTAAGTACCTTTTCATAAAAATTACATTTTATTACAACAAATTTAATTTTCTTAAAAAACTACCTTTTGTTTAAAGAGTACATTTTCTGTGAAACAAAATAACTTTTCTTGAAATAAGTACCTACTCTTAAAAATTTACCTATTCTTGAAAATGGGCCAATTCTAAAAAAAAATACCGTTTATTAAAAAACCTTTTCTTCAAAATATGCCTTCTCTCGAAAAAAATAAATTTTTTTTACAAAAATTCCTTTTCTTAAAAATAAAATAATAGCTTTTCTTTTCTTGAGAGAAGTAGCCTTTCTCAAAATAAGTACAGTTTCTTAAAAAAAATTACCTTTTCCTAAAAAGAGTACCACTTCTTTAAAAAGTACCTCTTCTTAAAAACAGTACATATTTCTTTGTAAAAACATTTATTCGCTTACGGCATTTTCTTACAGAAAGTACTTCGTTTTAAAAATAATACCTTTTCTTAAAAAAAACATTAGCTTTTAATAAACAATAATATAACACATATTCTTACAAAAAGGTCCTAAAAATATACCCTTTTTAAAAAAAGAATACATTCTATAAAAAATAAATTTTCTTAACAAAAGTTTATCATTTTACAAAAAGTATCTTTTCTTAAAGATCTATTTAAATTATCGTATTTTTCAACGGGCGCCTTAGGCGTGTTGGAACAAACAAGTACATAATATATAGCCAAAGGAACTTCGTTCTAACCGGGTGTCCCCTGACACCTCATGTGATTTTTCTTTATAGTTTGCTTGTGGTATGAGGTTTTGAGATGGTTCTTTTTGTGTTTTATCGCGTAAGACCAAAGGTGTTAGACCACCATGTTTAAAAACTTTTTAATCCAAAATTTTCAGAGCGGTTTACACTTTCTATGATATATTGGAATTTTCTCCACATTTTTTTTCAGTGTATTTCAGTAAATCGTTTAGAAGGACCAAACAATTTGGTATGTGACGAAAGGGCTTGGCGAGCAGCACTACGATTCTTTAAAAATCAACGGTAAAGCATAATTTGTAGATTTTTTTTAAAATGAAAATAAAGAATAAAGTTGTTCATGCGAACAGATTTGGAATGTGTCAAAATCAACATCGATATCACTAAAAAAAAATGAAAATTTGTTCAACCGAAATTTTAAAACATTTGCCGTTGCCCATATTTTTGTGCCAATATTCATCGGAAACAGGAAAAAATCAAGGCACTTTGGGTAAGTGGACACAACAACAGCCATCAATGAGGTATTTAGCCCCAATTGTACTCACAGCCCATTAACCAAAAAAAAAAAATTATCGTATGGTATGACTCAACTAAACTGAACCAACTGAACCATTTTCAATTAAAGTTTAAAAAATATCAATTAAAATTTAAAAATTCTATTTGGAATTTGAAATACATGAATTGAAATTTAAAAATTCCATTTGAAATACATCAATTTAAATTTAAAACACATCATCAATTGAAATTTGAAACACATTAATTGAAATTTAAAAGACGTCAATTGCAATTTGAAACACATCAATTGAAATTTGAAACACATCAATTGATATTTAAAAGACTTCAATTGAAATTTGGAAAACATCAATTGAAATTTAAAAAACATCAAATGGAATTCTCCCCTGTTCTCCCATACCTGGATGGAAAGCGAAACTTTCAGAATCTAATATTAATATGTGTAAAATGAGTTTGGACGTAGGTATCCTTATTTTCTTTCAGACCCACAAAAATATTTACGGCAATTGGTTAAAAGCGGGAAATGTTCTCTTGTTCTCTCATACCTGGTTGGAAAGCTCTTCGCAAACTCCTTCAGACTCTGAAATCATGATGTGCAGAAAGAGTTCGGATGTTTCGGATTCTGAAAGTATTTGCTAACAGCTTTCCAATGAGGTAAGTGAGAACATGGGAGAATTGCTTGTTTTCAAGAGTATATCGATTTAAATGTTCATATACAAAAATATCATTAACCCACTGTAAGGAAATGGTCCCACTTTCACCAACAAGGACAATGTGTTTCCATAGTGGCTAGCATGTTCTATGTAGAGTATAATTTTTGTTTGTATGTACAAGGTGTTTCAAAAGAAGTCATCCGATGTTGTTTGGCTCTCATTTTTTTCTAAATGAAAAACTTCGATTCTGTTTTTTGATTATGTTTATTTGAACCCTTAGAATTTTATGGGTTAAGTTGAGAAGATAATATCGGTTAAATGGGCGCCGTCACAATTGATTACCATACGGGCTCGTTTTATGGCATTTTTCATCACTTCGGCGCGAACTTCGGGCGACAGATTCTCACACTCGTGTCGAATATTGACGTTGTGGGCTTCCAGGGTATCGGGCTTGTTCACGTAAACACGGAACTTCAAAAAACCCCACAAAAAAAGTTTGGAACGGTTAAATCGGGCAATCTTGCGGACCAGTGCAAATCGCCAAAACGAGAGATGAGGCGACCCGGGAGCGCCGCCTTCAGAATATCGGTTGTGGCTCGCGTCCTGTTGGAACCACATGTCCTCCAGTCCTAATTCGTCGAATTGCGGCAGAAAAAACTCGGTTAACATGGCGCTATAGCGCGCACCGTCCACTGTTGTCGTTTGACCTGCGGCGTTCTCGAAAAAAATGGCCCGATGACTCCTCCAGCATGAACAGCGCATCTTGCAGTCAGTTTGAGCGGGTGTAATGGCTCCTCGTGCATCACTCGTGGATTTTCGGTGCCCCAGAAGCGATAGTTTTGCTTGTTCACGTACCCGCTGAGGTGGAAATGAGCCTCTTCGCTCATTATGATTTTGGTGGAAAAATCGTCCACTTCGTCCACGAGATTGAGGATGGCGACAGGCAGCAGCTGATGCACGGACTGGACTTTGTATGGGAACATGCGCAGGTCTTTGGCAAACATTCGCCATAGGGACGCCCCGGCTGATGGCTAATTGCGAGGCACGGCGTCTGGTCTATGTTTCCGGCGACAGCTCGACATTCTCGGCAACTGCGGCGATATTCTCGGCAGAACGGGAGCTCCGGGGCCGGCCACTCCTGGCAACGTCTCGTGTGGTCCCATACTGTTCAAGGTTAGTGGTCAAACGGCGCAGTGTTTGCGCAGTCAGTGTCGGACGGCCGGGGAATCGGCGACGGTATTCGCGCTGCGCCAACACCACAGACGAATTGTTACGCAAAAAATAGACACGATTATTCCGTGATCTTGGAGAGTGTATCGCTCCATGGCTTGTTTACTCGTATTCTACATCTGTCTAGTCCACAAATGTCAAAACAGATTTGACATTGGCGGCCATTTCTAAAAATAAGAGCATACTTTTGAAACACCCTGTATATATTGGCTGGATGGCTAGGAAGAGTAATAACGTGGGGTGAATGAAAGGGATACCGTTCATAACCCATGAATTTCCGAAAAGATATTGGACCGGAGATATAATTAGTCCAAATAGCACCTATTTTTAAAAAAATTTAATTGAAAATCTCCACGTGTCGTCAAAATCATCTGAGTTTATTAGAAGGTAAGATCAGTCTTCGGTAGGACACTTGGAATTCAGTCTTCGGTATGAAATTTTGACAAAACCATCAGATTTATCCGCAGACGTGTCTATAAGAGTTTGTGTCAACATTTTCATATAATTTCGAAATCTGAACTTCTTCCCTTCAGTCGAATAGATATCTAATCGAATTCTAAACTTTTGGTTTGCTAAATGCTCATATTGAAATCAAATACAATCACAAACATAATGTCCCTAGAGTAAAGATACCTAGAGTAACCAGTTCTCTTAGTAAATTTATGAGATTAGTCTTGGTTGTATATAGACGTTGCATGTTGAAAAGTATTGCTTTAATTATACCAGATAGAGGCAATGGTTCAAACCAACCAACAAGAAAACAAACGTACATGAGGTGTCCGGGGACACCCGGTTGGAATGACGTTCCTTTCGCGATATATTATGTACTAGTTAGTTCCAACATGCCTAAGGCGCCCGTTGAAAAATACGATAATTTAAATAGATCTTTAAGAAAATATACTTTTTGTAAATGATAAATTTTTTTTAATAACAATTTTTTTTATGTAGAATGTATTTTTTTCTAAGTATATTTTTAGGTCCTTTTTGTAAGGATATGTATTATATTTTCTGGAAAAGGTCAGTTTTTAATGAAAATGTACTATTTTTAAGAAGAAGTACTTTCTGGAAGAAAAGTATGAAGAAGTACTTTCTGGAAGAAAAGTATGAACTTTTTTTTACAAAGAACTACTTCTTTAAAGAAGAGGTACTATTTTTAAGAAATTTTTTTATTTTTTTAAGAAAATTTACTTATTTTCAGAAAGGCTTCTTATCTCATGAAAATAAAAGGTATTATTTTATTTTTAATAAAAGCTACTTTTAAGCAAAGTAATTTTTGTAAGAAAAGGTATTTTTTTAAGAGAATGTATTTTTTAAAGAAACGGGTTTTTAAAGAGATAGGAATTTTTTTTTATAAATGGTCCTTTTTTTAAGAATGGGTAAATTTTCAAGAGTAGGTAGTTAGTTCAAGAAAACTTATATTGTTTCACAAAGAGGGCACTCTTTAAAGAAAACGTAGTTTTTAAAGAAAAGACAATTTGTTGTAAGAAAGTTTACTTTTTAAGAAAAGGTACTTATTTAAAAAAAAGTACTTTTTTTTTAAGAAAATGTACTTTTTGAAAGAAAATTTACTTTTTTTACGCATAGGTAGTTTGTTTAAGATAAGGTATTTTTTAAGAAAACAAACTTTGTTTAACAATATGAATATGTAATTTTTTTTGCTAAAATTTACTTTTTTTTATTGAAGGGCAGTTATTTAAGAAAATTGTCTTTTTTAAACTTCTTTCACTTTGGCTTTTCTAAATGAACTTTTCATTGGGTTCAAAACTACAATTTATACTAAATATTGGTTACAGGCTCCACCTAGAAAAGTTCCCATTATAGAAGAAATTTCCCAACATATGTTAGTCTAGACATAAACCAAAGCAAAAGTACCCAATATAGTTGATAATACTGGGTTGTAGCAGAATAGTGTTAAAAAAAGTTGTTTAATTTTTTTTCATTTAGTCCCCATCTCGGAACATGCGATATGAAACTACGGTCCAACAAAGGCATTTCGTTTTGTGTCTTAAAATGTTTGTGTTAAATACAACACAAATGTATACTAACAATAAAAGATAACAAAAAAAACCAAAAATACGTTAAAATTTCACAGTTCTCAACCAAAACTACATTATAACTGTAAGTCAACAGTTCTTATAACTCCACCTGGTGTAATTCAATTTTTGTCGAATATCTCTCTATCGATCCGATCTCACCACCTAGAGTGTGAAATGAGAAAAATCCCACCTCTAGGTTTATGATTACTCTATGATTATGTCACTGACAAGTACAAATAACAGACAATATTGGGGCAAGAATAATATATTCGTTGGTGTAAATGAGAGGGGGGGGGGGGGGGGGGAGAGTAAGATTTTTGGCAATAGAAATGAATCTCATAAATTTGGAGAAATAATAATTGTAACTTTAGTATGCAATTGTTGATTACACAATTTTGAACATATACAGAAAATAACAACTCTCAATTAAATGCAATAAAATTAAAGAAGTGAATGGTAATTACAGACGCTTGACATTGTGTTACGACCGACTGTCACTACCCAGTTATAATTATTGCATATGGCTTTATTCAGACAAAACAGTTTAAGCAGACAACTTTTGTTATTGTTTAGGAATAAACCATATCGTAGCTGGATTGAAACCTATGCGGACCAAAAAAATGTGTCATTTGATTTTGAAAATGTTGTCCGACGCACGGATAAAACCATAGATTAATACTAGTATAGTAGTAGTTAGTTCTCTCACCAAATTTATGACATTTGGCCTGGTGTGATATTTACGTTCGATGTTGAAAAGAATTGCTTTACTAACACCAGATAGAGGCAATGGTTCAAAACAACGAACAAAATAACAACAACGGTATTTCATTTTGTGTGTTAAAATTATTGTGTTAAATAAAACTGAAATGTATGCTAACAATAACAGTCAATAAACAAGTTTAAAACACATTTAAATTTCACAGTTTTCACCAAAACGACATGAAAAATTAAAGCAAGAAGTTATTGTAATTCCACCTGGTGTATGTCACTTTTCGTCAAACATCTCTCTATCACACCGACTGCATCACGAAGAGTGTGAAAGGAAACGTCAGATGAGCCAAATATTTTCTCTACTAAGATTTACTCTATGGATAAAACTGCTTCAATTTTGGGGTTTAACCAGTTTAGTCCAAAATAACCAGTATATTCTAGTATATAAATTTGTTTTCTGTTTCCCACAAATTTTTGCATTTAGCATGTAAACATATGTATGTATGCAAAATTCAAATACATAATTTATAAAATATAAGCATTAGTATAATTCATAGTCATGTTATATCTAAAATTGTAATGCATATTTTATGTTTTTGTGTCAAATGTACCAGACTACTTTAGAAATGATGATGAATTAGTTTGTGGAATGTGAATTTAAATGTGTTTCAAAATATAATTGACTACACATGAAACAAATTTATACATTTTAGTATGTTGCTAAATACAATATAAAATATACAATATTAATATTTGATAACATCGTTGCTACTGAGGTTACTTAATGCAAGTTGTTCTCGATACATGAAATTTAGGTAAATGTAACGTTGAGTTTTATATACCAACAACTTCATTTGTAAAATGTTCCTCCTGGAAGCGGTGTAAAACTTTTGTGTCTTGAACATTGAGTGTAAAACAGGAAATTACTTAGCTTAACGATTCTCCCTGAACCCTTCTTAAACTGTACCAAAATATTTGTAGAACGATAACCTAAACGTGGTCAAGGAACAAGAGAGCAACAGAACAGTGGTACTTAAGAGATCGAAGAGCCACAGAAGATAATAAAGGTAATAAACGTGTTTCTGTTACCGCTGCTAAAGTAATTTTAAAGCCACTTTGTATAAGAAGCTAAGCGATACTAAGCTGCTCCCCATACAAAATGGTCGATAAAATAGTTTAGGGGATAAAAAAAGTCAGTGAGTGTTTGAACTCATGTGCGATGTGGTAACACCTTTTTGTTACACCGTACCTGTTCGATTTCTATGTACACATTAGTAAATGTTACATTGGAAATTAGAAGAAGTTTTTGTGCTGAAGGATATTTTGCTATTGCACTGTATTTTTTCAACATAAAGTATTGAATAGTATCTTGGTGCAAGCAAATGGTAGAAGCACTAGCCCAGCTGATTTGAACATTTTTCTGGATTGAGTGTTTCTGTTATGTAAAAGTTTGTTTACTTTTGTTTGTATACTATTACCGTTCAACTGCAATTGCTGTTTTTGAAATGTTTTCTCCATCAAAATCACATAGAAACGTTTTAATTTGTATACTTAAACACTTTCAAAATATCAAATAAAACACACGCATTTTGTAAATGGAGATTTTTCCAATTTTGAAGAAATTTTCATTATTTATCAATCAGCTGAGTTGACACAATACAGGCACTGAGCAAAAACAAAATACCTGTTGCTCGTTTGTTGTATTTGTTGTCGTACTGCATCTACCATTATATATCTACCATGAATAGTATAGAGAACTTATTGCACTCTCTTTCCACTCTCATGTAGAGAGTCTGAGTAAAAGATCATAAACGAGTCATATTCTCTTTATAGAATATTTCAAAATAAATGCACCATTTCGACAATGTTATTACATAAAACAATAGAAAAAGCATAAATGTTTCAAAAAGCATTAATGTTTCTATTCTACTTATGTATAAGTACTATACTATTCAATACTCTTTGGCGACGACGGCCTGCTTGCTTGTTCGCTGCCGCTACGTCAATACCATCATACTTATTTTCAGGCAGAGACTAATGTACAACTAACACGTATGTGATGCTAACGCTGTGTGTGGTTTGCATGTGTTCACTTTGATAGATGACCTTCCCGTGCCTATAGATGTTAACACATCAAAAATTAGGGGGGGATAAAAATAGACCAAATGTGTGTGAAGGCAAATTCGCACTTACCAAGATACGAGGCAAATCAATTACATTAGTATTATTATGTTACCAGAAATGTATTATACTACAGGTAAATTTGGGAAAGATAATATTAGTTTTCATTCAAACTCGTAAATCTGTCGTGTACCTCGTAAAACTTGTATACTTACGAAATGTCAAGTATTGCTCATACAAACTTGAAGTTTGAAATTGAATTTATGAGAAATACGAGGTATGCGCAGTATTTCAAAGCTTGAATGAAACCAATGGCAATGTAGAACCCTAGAGGGTGACATATAAGTGGTGGAATTGAAAGTCAAAGACATACAAATTGTGGAAATGGTAAAATTTCCCTGAAACCAATAACTATTTAAACATGCTTGTTTGCCTTGTGTATATCAAAAAAAGAATAATTCGTTTCTAACTATTATCATGGTTGGGAAATAATAGGCATATGTTTCCACGCAAGTAGATGGAGGTTTGGGGGAAACACTCGAATGATTCCACGGAAATATAGGGATGTTTGGGATGAAGCACGCATATGTTTCCACGTAAATACATACATATTTGTCAGTAAACATGCTAATGCATTTAAATACACCTGAGTTTAAGGCTTGCAAACATATAAATGTTTGAAGTGTGTTCCAAACATATGCATGGTTCCTGCATAATACATTTGGGAGAATATCTCACAGAGGCCGTTTTTTCAGCGTCTAGAATTAACACACAGATCAACAATTTCGAACACATTCCTTAAGGTCTATCGACTGGCATTTGGGTCGTGAAGAACTTGTGCATTGAGCATAGTGGGAAAAAATACTGGGAATACTGGGAATTTTAAGTTAAGAATCGTCTGGTCCGAAAGCCTTCCGCAATATGTGGGAGACATATTCTGAAAGGACTTCGATAGAACCATTCAGCAGGATTTATTTGATCCGTGAAGAATTCTTGATAGTGGTCCTCTAACTGAAAATCTTGTATTAATCATACAAAGTACATTACTCATTACTCGTACAAAGTAAAATATTGAAATTCGTGTTCAAATATTAGTCACTGTAATCATAATTTAGTTTCTGTTACAAAACACGTCTTACAAAGTTATGTATTCAATATGATATTTTTAAGTTATAACTAGTTATATATGGTTACAAATAGATTTCGTATTTACCCAGGGTTATTCATCCCCATTTTTGACCATTTTGATCACATTTATAAAAAATTTCTATACTTCGGAAACAGAGCATCCAAAATATTTGTTTTACCTCCGTCAGAGACTTTAATCTATGGATACGCCATCACTATTTTGGAACGAAGTTCCTTATCGGACGTTGCGGGATGGTGCCTGTTTATTACATATTGTAGTTTCGAAGTACAACCCTGGCAGCACACTTAGCACGCTTTGGCAGCACACTTACTCTTACACTCGTACTTTTGGCATGGTTTTTGTCTAGACTAACACATCGGGGGATACTTCTTGTTTAATGGGAAGTTTTCTAGGTGGAGCCTGTTTATTACATATTGTAGTTTGAACCGAAGAAAAAGTCAATTTGGAAAAGCCAAAGTGAAAGAAGTTAAAAAAAATTAAATTTTCTTAAATAACTGCGTTTTGTTAAAAAAAAAGGAAATTTTCTCAAAAAAAAACCCTCTTCATATTCTTAAACAGAGTACCTTTACTTAACAAAATGCCTTATCTTAAAGAAGTACCTTTGCTTAACAAAGTAAATTTTCTTACAAAAAGTACCTTTTCTTAAAAAAAGTAATTTTTTAAATAAGTACCTTTTCTTAAAAACTTACATTATCTTACAACAAATCGCCTTTTCTTAAAAAACTACCTTTCCTTTAAAGAGTACATTTTTTGTAGAACAAACTAACTTTTTTTGAGATAACTACCTACTCTTAAAATTGAACCTGTTCTTTCGTAAAAAAAATACTTTCTCTAACAAAAAATACCTTTTCTTACAAAAATTCCTTTTCTTAAAAGTACCTTTTCTTAAATATAAAATAATACCTTTTCTTATCTTTTCTTGAGATAAGTAGCCGTCCTGAAAATAAGTAAAGATTCTTAAAAAAACTGCAGACAGTTGTCCGATGCCTTCGGCCACGGACTGTCCCTGCAGGCTGTGTCAGAGACACGGCCATTAAGTTTAACGTAGAATACGCCATCCGATAAGACAGAAAACATATATAACAATAAATGATAAACGTCAACTGTCAGCTGCTGTCAAACAGCATTGTTATTTTGCTTACTTGGCAGCACTTTCATTTAACATAAAAATGTATGAATTAATTTGTTCATATATTTTTTATAATTATATATCCATGTTAAATTCAAATTCACATTTAACATTTGTTTCACTTAAATACATAAGTAAATATACGAAATTTCAATATTTCATCAATCAAAACAACAGCCGAAGGTTTGTGTCCACACTGAAACAGCAGCATAGTTTGTGTTTACGCTACAAACTCAAACACTCAACCAAACACCACACATATGTTTGAGTGTATGTGTTTAAACAACTTTCATTTGAGAAATTTAAATATTAGGAAGATATCAACCAATATGAAATGTATATCAAACGAAAGATAACATCTTCATTTACCTACAAAAAAATTTTTAAAAAAAGTTATCTCGCCGTTTCCTCATAATCAGTGAAATAAAGATTACAACAATAACAATCTGACATGACTCCCTATACCGTAAGGTAAGACGTATTCTACGCCAAAAAATAACCTTATTCTAAAAAGAGTACCACTTCTTTAAAAAGTACCTTTTCTTAAAAAAAAATATTTCTATGCAAAAAAAATTGATACTCTTAGGCTTTTTCTTACATAAGAACATTACCTTTTAATAAAAGAAGTACTTCTCATCAAAGAAAGGAGCTTTTAGGGAAAATATAATACATATTCTTACAAAAGGGACCTAAAAATATACTTTTTTTTTTAAAATACATTCAATAAATAAAAAATTTCTTAAAAATAGTTTATCATTTCACAAAAAGTATCTTTTCTGAAACATCCATTTACATTACAGTATTTTTCCACAGGCGCCTTTGGCATGTTGGAACTAACTAGTACATAATATATAGCGAAAGGAACTTCGTTCCAACCGGGTGTCCCTGACACAAAGTGTGAAAAGGGAATTATGGTATTGTATCAGGACGCTGAAGCTAGTACCTATAGGAAAAATTGTCCAAACAATGTTTTTCAAGTAATTCAGCTGAAAAATACACAGTATTTATATATGTTCATTCATTCACTTTTTGTCGTTCAGCAAAAGTCATATAAAGCGAAAAATATCTATTTATTTTCATGATCCACGACTTCTTTTATTGTTAAGATATGTAACTTTCTGATAAATAAATATTAAAATTCAAACACTTTTTCCCATTTTCGAGTGTTCATGATTTTTAAAGAAGTAAAAATTATATTTTAGCGAAAAAAAAATATTTGTTTGTCACAATTTTTTTTGATAATTCCGAATTAAAATGTGGTGCAGGCATAAATTGAAGATAATGCAAACTTACATTTTCTCAAATTTGGTTCAACACAAAAAAGTCATGTTCGAGTTATGTTAAATTTGTAGACAAAATCTCAAAAAATTTACAATTTTGGGATTTTGATGCTGTAGCAGCGAGTTTTTCAAACCATTTTGTTTTATATTCCTTTTCTCCTAGTTTCAAGCTACAATTATTCTGAAGGCATTTGAATTCGAGCTAATCCAGAAAAGCCTCAAGTGCAATTTAGTTAGTTTCGATAAATACTTTCAGAAACTGAATTCACAGCGGAGTGCACATTTTATGTGTTGCACTGTACAATCAAAGAAAACTGTAGTTTAAGGTACCACTGCTTAGAAGAAGAATACATATAAGAAGTGGAATTTAGTTTTCATTAATGCCATAATCTTGAATATACAGAATATACAAGGTGGCGCAAAAGTAAACTTCCGATGTTTTTTGGCTGTAATTTAAAAAAAAAATGAAAAACTTTGATTCTTCTTGTGGATTATTTTTATTTGGTCTTTTAATTTTTTTTACATCAAGTCGAGAATATGATGTCATGTAAATGGCCGCCGCCACAGTTGATTGTCATTTGAGCCCTTTTTATGGCATTTTCCATCACTTTGGCCAAAACTTCCGGCGATACGTCCTCACATTCTTGACGGATATTGTCTTTAAGAGCTGCAAGAGTCTGAGGCTTGTTGACATAAACCCGCGACTTCAAATAGCCCCACAAAAAGAAGTCTGGAGCGGTCAAATCAGGCGATCTTGCTGGCCAGTGCAAATCATCTTCCTCTTGGTGGTTATCAAGGATGGCTTGAGCGTATGTTAGACGCGATTGGCGGTCAGCAGCTAACAGCTGATGCACCGTCTGGACTTTGTACGGAAACATCTTCAAATCTTGTACCAAAATTCGCTGTAAAGACCGTCGACTGATACCCATTTGCGTGGCACGTCGTCTGGTCGATGTCGACGGCGCATCCATGACATCCTCGGCTACAGCAGCAATATTCTCTGCAGAACGGCTACTCCGGGGTTTGCCACGCCTGCCAGCATCTCGTGTTGTGCCGGTCTCTTCGAGGCGAGCGGCTAAACGTCGCAGTGTTTCACCAGTAGGCGTTGGACGGCCAGGAAATCTGCGACGAAATTCGCGTTGTGCCAAAGTCACCGACCGATTATTGGTCAAATAAATAGTCAGCAATATTCCGCGTTCTGGAGCAGTGTAGCGTAACATTGTTTATTAACGTGTATTTCGCATGTGTTTACTACACAAATGTCAAAACAGAACTGACATTAGGGACCAATCGCAAAATTTATAGCATTTTCTGATAGGAGGATTACTTTTGCACCACCTTGTACATGTACATACATATGTAGT
Source organism: Phaonia tiefii (assembly GCA_963931995.1). Taxonomy (NCBI): domain Eukaryota; kingdom Metazoa; phylum Arthropoda; class Insecta; order Diptera; family Muscidae; genus Phaonia; species Phaonia tiefii. Next base: position 188,220,647 of record OZ008367.1, on the reverse strand, counting down.
TATATAACTTTGGAAACTCCTTATCATTGAGTATTTTTATTTCAGACATTTAATATGTAAAGCACATCCCGTAGGAACGACTTGTATTGTTTCTCAAAATCTTTCGGCTCCCAGTTTGAAATTTCCGGGCCTACACCTAACAAGTGCAGCTATAATATACAAAATCAGAGTGTAGAGGGTCTTAAAAAAAGAAAATTCTGATAACTCATCGGAACTTTTTGAAAACCGATTTTTTTATGTTAATATTTTCCTAACATTTTTTGAATCAAAAACAATTTTAAAATCGTTTCTGTGTTTATAAAAATTATACGAATTTGTCCATAAAAACCATGCTAAAAATCGTGTAAAACTGTATTATATACATATAGTAGGTACTAATTAATATACACAATCGCAAATACGTATATTGAAATTTTCTTTTTGTCTTTTAATGTTATCATAACTGTTCACGTCAGTGAACAATGGTAACCCTAACACCATCAACACCCCATCATCAGCTGTTGATTTTTACCCTCACCAACGGCAACCAACCAAAATAATCAAATTTTAACACCAATTTATGAACTAAAACCCTAACCCTAAAATTATAATATATGTTGTGAATTCTAATAAAGTAACCTATATTGTAACGTTTACCGAAAATCCCTATTTACTTGATTTGGAATTACATATATGTAGGCATATATGGACGGTAAAGTTTATTAACCCTATTCAACCCTCTCCCTCTAACCCGTAAAAACAATAACTCTTTTGCATTTTGCACAACTTTTTCAGTCATTTGGCATTATTTTTGGACGGTTTCTGGCAACTTTGATCCTCTCACAGAACCTTAAATTTGCTCGACTAACAAACCTCGACTCTTTCAACCAATGTAAAGACAGAGATACTCTTGCAATTACTTTCTCTTTCTAAAAAACTCTTAGTTTTCTACTATTTATAAAAATAAAAACTTACTTTTATTGCAGATGACATCTTCAAATTCTCTATCACTCTCTCATATAGAAACAACACACACCCACATAACTACAAAACAAACTACCGCTATTGTTCTTCTTCTTTTCTTTCTTTTACATTGAACACAACACATTTTGTGATTAACTCTGCTTTTGGTGAAGAAATTTAGGAACTTTACACGGCATTTTCTTAATGAAATAAATCACTTTTCTTGGATATTTTTACATTCACTTATGGTGAAATGGCTGCACTTTAGATGTGCACACTTTGCGTTGGATTTTAAACAGAAATTTACACACTTTTTGCGACATTTATGGCACTTTATTATTTTCGCGATCTTCACTTATTCGGCTCGCATTTGGCACTGAGGAAATGGAAATACGATAGAGGCGGTTAAGTATGTGGAGTTGCCAGATTCTGTTGAATTCTTATTTTATAATCGGATATGGGGATTCTTGTTGAATTTAAATAATTTTCACAGTTCAACAGATTCCTAACAAGTTTTTTCAAAACATTGTGCATATGTAAGCAATTTAATTGATTTAGAAGTGGTATTCATTAATATAGCAGATAAAATCTGTGCAACTCAAGTGAAATAAGAACTTTCCAGAAGAGCTAAAAGACGGGTTTACTTTAAATTGAACTGAATGGTAATTGTAGTCTTTTACGCCGTTACAAATAAATAGTTCGCTAAAAATTCGAAATTTTGTTATGGCAAATCTTATGTTGATATCTCAGCAAACCACAGAATTGTAATGTTTAACAGATTGTGACGGATTTGAAATGCGATGAAAGTCAACACAAATATTTTATTATGGACATTTAACTTAGAATTTTTAAATCATTCTACCATTACATTCAAAATTTCACAAGTAACGTAAAAGAAACAATCAAGTCCCCGAATAAAATAAAAGGTTAAATTGTCAATATGAACCTCAAACGAAGTGTCATGGCGAGCATATAAAACAGAAAATATTTTCTATTATTTCAGAAATCCGGATCATGCATATATACGATACATACATGTTTACTCTAATTTACATTAAAATTCTTGAAAATTTTAAATATTATTATTTTCTCGAAATTTTAAACAATTTCTGAAATTGTAAAGTGAAGTTGCGACGTTGTGCAAATTTTTATAGTTTTACTTTAAAATATCCACTATATTCAGAATTCAAAATGAAGCCAACAAAATATTATCCCAAAAATATATTCTTACATATATGTTAAATATTTTTGACGTAGAATACGTCTTACCTTACGGTATGAGGAGTCATGTCAGGTTTTTATTGTTGTAATCTTTATTTCATTGAATTTGAGGAAACGGCTAGATGAATTTTTTTAAAAATTTTTTTGTAGGTAAATGAAGATGTTATCTTTCGTTTGATATACATTTCATATTGGTTGATATCTTCCTAATATTTAAATTTCTCAAATGAAAATTGTTTAAACACATACACTCAAACATATGTGTGTTTTTGGTTGCTCAACATTGCTTAGGAACATGTATCTAGTAAAAAGTGAAATGAACAGCAAGCTAATGTTGCTTGGCAACATGTATCTAGTAAAAAGTGAAACAAACAGTAAGCTAACGTAATAAAGCTTTTTTGCGAAAGCTTCAATAAAGCTGTTGTAACATTAATTTTGAATTGTAAAGCGTAAAGCTTTCACACAACGCTCGAATGCTAATGCGAAGACTCGATAAGGTAAACCTTTTTTAATATTAGGGCGACCCTCTCAACATTCGCAGAACTTATTTCAATAAAAATATTAATTAAAATACATAAATTAAATTAAGTTTAAAAAAATTGAACATAATATTTTTTTTTAAACGGACTTGAATCAAATGCCGTTGGTAAATATAAAAATTACAGCAGACAGTTGTTCGAGGCCTTCGGCCTCGGACTGTCCCTGCAGGCTGTGTCAGAGACACGGCCATTAAGTTTAACGTAGAATACGCCATCCGATAAGACAGAAAACATATATAACAATAAATGATAAATAATATAAGCAAATGAATTTATTGTTATATATGTTTTCTGTCTTATCGGATGGCGTATTCTACGTTAAACTTAATGGCCGTGTCTCTGACACAGCCTGCAGGGACAGTCCGTGGCCGAAGGCCTCGGACAACTGTCTGCTGTAATTTTTTGGCTATAATAATTTTGTTCTCGTGCCGAATTTCCCACTTCAAATATATTTTGACAATAAAGATATTTGTTGTAGGGTCAATATTTGATTCACGTCTGCATTTTGAAAAACTTCTCTTTAATTTTCGGCAAATAGTTTTAAATTTCGCATATAAATAATATTTTCTTTACATTTTATTTATCTATATTTTATTTATTTCTCTTCATAATTCATAACCGAGCCATTATGCCATATAGGGTTATCAAATTTCTGCCATAATTCCTTCAATGGATAGATATATAGACCTTTTTTTAATTTACCATAATTAGAAATTACTTCATCAGTTCAATTACAATTTTTGAATAATAACTTAAAAATAATTTAAAATATAAAATGCTTTTTGTTAACAAAACCACTCCTCATAAATTGTTATAAAAAATTCAAAAAATAAAATGTTAAACAAAATCAAATTCAATTAAAAATTATTATTTCAATAACCGAGCTTTAAATGCCATATATGGTTACAAATTTCTACAAAATTATGATTAAAAATAATTTAGGAACTAATAAAAACAAAAACTAAGCTTACTTTAAGCTCTCTACTAATATTTTGCAAGATGACAACACTGGCATATCTCCTATATGGCACGCAAAATAAGTTTCCGACATAAAAATAAAGTTACCTTTAATTTGTTGCCAAGAGTTATAAAATGAATCAGAAGTCAATAAAGATTAATTGACACGGAACCTGTTACAGACAGCAAGACATGGCTAAAATCCCATAAATTTTCCAATTAAATTAATTTTCAAACGTTATGTCTGACATCAACCTAAAGGTCAAGCGATTAGTTTCTTCATATTTTATAACATAAAACATAGAGGCAGATGCCATGGCAGGTCGGAAGTACATATTTTTCAAAATGATACCAAACTGCCGCCAGAGCTAGTTGGCACGGTTGCTGTCATTAACTCTCCTGAAGAGGCTTTCTCTTATGATGTTGTTGTTCACTACAAGAAAGTTTATGTAAAATAGAAAGAACATGTAAACAAAGATATGCTTGCGCAGGATTTCTGATATAATATACCTTGAATTAAATCAGGATAGAGAAACAATTTTTCTCATCTGACGCTTCATTTCACACTCTTCATCGTGGTTTTTGTGCAAATGAGAGATGTTCGACGAAAATTGCATTACACCAGTTGGAGTTACAAAAACGATTGACTTAACTTTTCCATGTCGTTTTGGTATAAAACTGTGAAATTCAAATTTATATTTTGCAGTTTTTTGTTGCCTTTTATTGTGGGTATACATTTGTATTGTAATTTACACACCTATTTTACCACACAAACATAAAATGCCGTTGGTGTGTCGTGTTGGATTCTTTGTATTAATGCAAAGATGCCCAGTAGTGGCAGATATCAGCAAATTAAACTCACACGTATACTTACGCTCTGTTGTTTGATCGTCAATCAACCAATAGGAACCAATAGGAAATCAGCATGTTGAGTGGGAGAGACAAACTACACTTGCAGAACTTCTGTGCCTTATTTTACATTTTAATCGTCATCGAGACTGCTGTCAGTGAACACATAAATTGAAATTATTGCGACATATTAATGATGTCAGCCGAAAAGTATTTTATGTTACAAAATGCTTTTGATGACATACAATGTCTTATTTGTCATAAGACATTTAAAAAAACTAAGAAATATAATTTAAAAAAACATTTTGAAGATGTTCACAAAGACTTGAATTATTTGCAGGGGGAAGAAAAAGAAAAACAATTTAAAATTTATAAGAAAATTTTTATTTAAAACTTGAAGGAATGGGTAAATCAATCTAAAGAAAATAATGAAGATATGGTGGAGGAGAATTTAAAAATGGGGTTATCTAACTTAATAAGTTTAGATATTGTAAAAAAGGGAAGGCCATTTTCAGATGGGCCATTTGTCAAAAATATATTGAGTAAAGTTTTTGGTAAACTTCATTATAAAACTAATTTTATTGAAAAATTACCTTTGTCCCGCAATAGTATAACCCGGCGTTCTCTTTATTTGGGTGCTATTGTGGAATCGGCATTAAAGGTGGGTACTATGCTGACTTTCCACGGTGAAAATCCATATAAAAAAATGGTCGTGAAATTCGAGCTAAATTTTTCCACCAGACAGTACTACGTTCTTTTCACGAGGAAAAGTTGTTGTTTTTTACAACACTGGTTTGCAAGCAGATTTCTTAGAAGAAAAATGACAGCGGCAACTTGTTTGAAACAAAAATAAATAATATTTATAACATTCGCCTGTTTAAAAAACATACCAACTTATAATTGGAAATTGGATCTTCCAAAAACTGTAATTGTTTCAGAGAAAATTATCTGCGAAGTTTTTGCTAAGATTATCGATGATATATTCGATGGGGTTTTATATGCTGATATCGAAACGGATAAACATAAACATTGTTTCGGGACGTGCCCCTTTTAATAGGAATCGCTTATTCGCATCATTATCGTCGTTAAACTATGGTCAATCAACACAACTGCTGTAGCAACAATTATTGGCTTTGCCTCAATCCCAGAAGGATGTCAAATACTACAATAAAGACACAACAGCAGATGCCGCCATCGCTGCCTTCCATGCATCACCACCATCATCATCGGCTACAAGCTGCCTTAAAACCATCACCATAGCATCAGCAGCAAATGCAGGCACTTAAAAATACCTTTCATGTGTAAATACAATAATGGCGAATAAATTCTACAAAAGTATTCGTTAAGTTGTGTCATACCCAGCTGGAAAAAATACTAGTTCAGAACTTGTATTTTTGAACCATAGAGCTAGTACTCGTCCATACAAACTACAGTACAAATTAACATGGCGATGTCCTAGGATTGGGAGAGATTATCTATCGAGTGTCGCTTGTAAACTAGTGGTGCAGCAGTTTAACAGTACTAGGTCAGAGTCAAATTGAGTAGTTCTAAATGATAGGTTTTGAACTAGTTCTGTACCATAAAAATTAATGTTCGCCCACAATAGTCAGCACTATTATCTGTGTCCCTCCATCACTTAGATATAACAACCATTAACAACAAAATATATCTGAGTCCAGTATTAATATTTGGCCTGTGCCCTGATGGATATATTCGAGAGTCCTCCACAAGGCCGTCAAATATGGTCAAAAAGGGATAACGCTAAAATGTATATTTCTTCTTCCCTCCGATCATTTGGAAGAAAAGATTGGTATAAATGGACTGTATTGGAGTCCCACATACACATCTGGTAGGTGGTACTTGGGGCATATCTATATCTTCCAGAGTGCGATCTTCCAAATGATCGGAGGGAAGAAGAAATATAAATTTTAGCGTTATACTTTTTTGACCATATTTGACGGCCTTGTGGATAAGGACTCTGGAATATGCCCCAAGTACCACCTATCAGATGTGTATGTGGGACTCCAATAGAGTCCATTTATACCAATCTTTTCTTCCAAATGATCGGAGGGAAGAAGAAATATAAATTTTAGCGTTATCCTTTTTTGACCATATTTGACGGCCTTGTGGATGAGGACTCTGGAATATGCCCCAAGTACCACCTATCAGATGTGTATGTGGGACTCCAAAAGAGTCCATTTATACCAATCTTTTCTTCCAAATGATCGGAGGGAAGAAGAAATATAAATTTTAGCGTTATGCCTTTTGACCATATTTGACGGCCTTGTGGAGGACTCTCGAATATATCCATCAGGGCACAGGCCAAATATTAATACTGGACTCAGATATATTTTGTTGTTAATGGTTGTTTTATGTAAGTGATGGAGGGACACAGAAAATAGTGCTGACTGTTCGCCCACAATAGTCACATTTGTGTTAGTAAATACTAATAATCAAATACAAATCGCATTTTATTAAAAATATTTTTTGTGTTAAGATTTAGTTATTTTGTGAACAGATTGTTGCTACAATGGTGAATGTTGAACGTTTTGAAAAATTAGTTACGTTCCACATACATATCACAGACATGTTCCACAAAATTCTATGGATGGAATACTGTGGATAACTTCACACACATGTAGACTAAGCATCGTCAGTCCCTCTGCAACGTTGGTATTGCGCCATTAACACAATGTGTGATTTTCACACTATTTAAATTTTTTTTCTTTAGTAGGGACGTCTTCCTCCGAGCTGTCTAAATCGGGTCTCGTTGTTTGTGCTGAGTAAGTCAGCAGCTGCCGTCCTTTCGTTTCCGTCTGTTGGTTAATCTGCAACAATGGTAGACATCTGCAGCATTGCTGGCAATTCCAACCAGATCGGGAATCTGTAGAAGTACAAGGGGGTTTCAGCGAAAGTACAGTAGACTGTTTATGAGTGTGCTTACCTGAAAAGTTGGCCAAACCAACACAGTTGGCAAGATACTGAGCACCACATGTGGAACACAAGTACAAACCTTGGTGGAGCACGTAAACAAATAAATGCCAAAATGTCTAACAAAAAAAAATTACAGCAAACAGTTGTCCGAGGCCTTCGGCCACGGACTGTCCCTGCAGGCTGTGTCAGAGACACGGCCATTAAGTTTAACGTAGAATACGCCATCCGATAAGACAGAAAACATATATAACAATAAATTCATTTGCTTATATTATTTATCATTTATTGTTATATATGTTTTCTGTCTTATCGGATGGCGTATTCTACGTTAAACTTAATGGCCGTGTCTCTGACACAGCCTGCAGGGACACTCCGTGGCCGAAGGCCTCGGACAACTGTCTGCTGTAATTTTTATATTTACCAACGGCATTTGATTCAAGTCCGTTTAAAAAAAAATATTATGTTCAATTTTTTTAAACTTAATTTAATTTATGTATTTTAATTAATATTTTTATTGAAATAAGTTCTGCGAATGTTGAGAGGGCCGCCCTAATATTAAAAAAGGTTTACCTTATCGAGTCTTCGCATTAGCATTCGAGCGTTGTGTGAAAGCTTTACGCTTTACAATTCAAAATTAATGTTACAACAGCTTTATTGAAGCTTTCGCAAAAAAGCTTTATTACGTTAGCTTACTGTTTGTTTCACTTTTTACTAGATACATGTTGCCAAGCAACATTAGCTTGCTGTTCGTTTCACTTTTTACTAGATACATGTTCCTAAGCAATGATGAGCAACCAAAAACACTCAACCAAACACCACACATATGTTTGAGTGTATGTGTTTAAACAATTTTCATTTGAGAAATTAAAATACTAGAAATATATCAACCAATATGAAATGTATATCAAACGAAAGATAACATCTTCATTTACCTACAAAAAAAATTTTAAAAAAATTCATCTAGCCGTTTCCTCAAGTTCAATGAAATAAAGATTACAACAATGAAAACCTGACATGACTCCTCATACCGTAAGGTAAGACGTATTCTTCGTCAAAATATTGTGTCGATTTATGTGTTGAAAAGCGGCAAAAAAACACGTCGTTTCTGTGTTGGAAACAGTCAAAAACACGTAGTCAACTTTCTTTTCGGCTTCACAACACTAGTAGTGTAGCCCAACCATTTTTTCCTCGTGAAAAAACATAGTACCCTCCTTAAGGGAAAAATTAAAGAATTGCGAATTTTGTTCATTCTGTATTGATGAGAGCACCGATATTAATGACCTTTGTTAACTTGTAATCTGCATTCGATGCGTTGATTCGGATTACAAAGTTTTCGAGTCAATATATCCTGTTGAAACATTTTATGGCAATGCAACCGGCAAATTATTGTTCGATGTCGTCAACGAAAAACTTCTTTCCGTTTTTGATTCTAACAAATTAGCCGAAGTTTGTACGGATGGTGCGAACACTGTGACAGGCAAACGTGATAGATTTGTAGGCCAGATGAAAAAAAATTAAATTGAGGTTTATACCATGCATTGTATAATACACCAGGCTGCTCTTGCTTCTAAACTTATATCCAAGCATCCGGTCATGAAGGCTACTGAGCGGATAATTAATAGGATAAGGGGCGGCTTTAACTCACTGACTCATAGAAAATTTGTGACATTTCTAAAAAATTGGTTAAGGTACGTTGGTTAAGCCGAGGTAACAGTATTAATAGATTGTTTGAGCTTAGAAATGAAGTATTTGAATTTTTAGAAGCTGAAAATATCGAAATAACCGAAAAAGAATATTTAAAAGATTATCAATTTATTTTAGACATGGCGTTTTTAACAGACATTTATAACATGTTGAATGAGTTGAATTTGAAGCTGCAGGGAAAAGATAATAATATTTCTGATATGTTTAAAATTCTTTCAGATTTTAAAACCCAGCTATTTTTACTTGCAGCTCAAATTGATTCTGAACACTTTTCGGACTTTCCGAAAACTTCTGTTATTTACGACAAGGAGAAAATCATGAAAAAGTTTGAACTTTTGGAAATATTAGAAATGCTTTTTAATAACTTTAATGACAGGTTTAAGGATTTTGAAAATATTCAGCATATACTGGATATTTTTCAAAACCCTTTTAAATGCGATATATTAAAGTATGAATTTCCAATCCAAACAAAACTTATTATACTTCGCAGTGAATTAGATTTCCCGGATAATTTTATAAATGTAGAATTCTGTAAAAATCTGGATGGTACAATATATCCTGAAATAAAGAAGATTTCATTGAAGTGTTTATCTTTATTTCCCTCAACGTATCTTTGCGAACAAATATTTTCAGATTTGAATTATATTTGCTCAAAAAACGCAATAAGCTGAATTCTTCTAGTCTGAGAAATATACTTTTATTGCGTAACTGCAATAAGAGTATCAACATAGAAGATTTCATTACTTTTTAATTGCAAATTGAACAATGATTAATTGAGGGAAAATTTATAAACACTTCGAAGAATCTTTATTTCGAAATATATCATCCTATCCAGATGTCCGCATATATAAATTATATATGTATGTATTATAGATATATGTATATATATATCTATGAATACATTCATCAAGAGTATTACTAAAATAAATACAGTCATCAAGAGTATTACTAAAATATGTACATTCATTAATTTTACATTTCCCTTTTGTTAAACAAAGAAACAGAAAAAAAATGATAACACCCGCCACACATGTGCTTTTGTCGCAGTCTCGTTGACGACTAAATAAAATGAATAGCAAATTGTTTTCTTCCAGCGTTATTTCGTCACCTGAGACATCTATGATGTATATTTAAACTAGATTAGATTACAAATACGGGAGATTTCAAAGTCCTATCAATAAAAGTCCAATCAAAAAAACTTGCCACTGATGAGAAAGACGCTGCACGTATGGCAACGTAACAGTTAGTTACAACGCGTGCTGCGAATAAGCGGTACAAGAGGCTGAGAAGGGAGGAACCCCAACTATTGAGAAGAAAAAAATGGCAGTGACAGCAGAGAGAGAGTGAAAAGACCGAAATGAGCAGGATGAACAATAAATCCCGAAATTTTTCCAGAGGGTAAGAAGATCGAATAAAAAACCACTGTGTCCCATAATATCCCATGAAGGGATTGAGGAGAGCTTCTCACAATCAGTGAGATGTGCGCTTCATAGTTTTGAGACTCACTGATTGAGACCTACACTTTTGCACCGGTTCCGAACTGTATTTTGAGAAGCTTTTTCATGGCTAAGTACTCGATAGTGTCACCATCACTATGCGAGGTGACCGTCGTCGAAAGAAATGTAAGGTGGTCTGAGCAGGGATCGAACCCACGCTCTCATGAACAGCAGCCGCGCAAACTAACCATTGCACCCCCGATGGCCACATGAAGATCGAATAACCAACCGAATAATGGGCTGCCTTCCTGCATGGACGCGAATGGGAATCTGGTAATAGATAAGCAGCTTGTGTTTAGAATATGGAGAGACCACATTTCCACACTACTCCGCTCAGATCCTTCCGCAGAAGATTAGGAGGTAACGATTGTGGAACACAGTGTAGATTGTACAGTAATTAATAATTAAGATAATTGGAAGAATTAATGCAATTTCTACATCAAAAATTTAAAAATATAATAGTATTTAAAAAATCTTCCGTCTTAAGAATAATAAAGCCGCTTGTGTGGATGGGTTACCCCTTGAACTTTTTAAGGCCGGTGGCGAAGGACTGCCCCATACGGGAAAATTGTACGACGCCATGTCTGAACATGGGATTCCGGCAAATCGGATCCGTCTCTGTAGAATGACGCTGATAAACACCAAATTAGCAGTGAAAGTGGGGAAAGACCTCAACGAACTATTCTGTACCAAGCGAGGACTGAGACAAGGCGACACATTTTCGTGCAATCTCTTCAACATCTTAATGGAGATAATAATACGAACAAAACCTTCAACACGAAAAGCCATATGTTGCTGGTGTCTGTTGACGACATAGACATCATCGGGCGAAATTTTGAAGAATCGAAAAAGAATCAGCGAAGGTGGGTCTTGCTGTTAATGAGGGTAAGACAAAATTGATGGTGTCAATGACTAGAGAAACCTCTCGACTTGGTCCGTACTTGAACGTCGATAACCGATTTAATTTTGAAGTGGTTGACGAATTTATGTACATTGGTTCCCCTTGAACAAGGAAAGCAACGTCAGCCTGGATATAAATAGGAGAATTGCGCTTGTAAATAGATGCTATTTTGGCGCAGCAAGAAGTTTAGAAACAAAGCCCTATCTGGACAGACAAAAGTCCAGATATACCAGACTCTCATTTTACCTGTCCTGACATATGGCTCCGAATCGTGGGTTATATCGCAAGAGGATGAAAACCACCTGGGAGTATTCGAGAGAAAAATTCTCCGTAAAATATATGATCCTGGTAAAGAAAACGATAACGACGACGAAAGAAACCACGTTGGAACTAAGAGCAATAACATTTGTATTCTGAGGTGGTCATAGCTAGACGAATCAAAATAGCCCAATTGCGTTGGCTAGGTCATGTTATCAGAATGGATGAAGATGAGCTAGGGCGAAAGATTTTCGATAATGTACCCGATGGAAGCAGGAAAAGAGGACGACTAACACTCCGATGGAAAGAACAGACCGAAGAATCCTTGGTGTTCAACTGGCGAGAAAAGACGAAGGAACCAATTGGAGAAATATGTCAATTTTTTTTATTTATTTGTTTAATTAATATGTGTAAGACATCTGACCTCAGGCGGTTGTAAAATAGTCAATAAAAGTAAAGTAAGTAAAGATCGTGCTGAAGTAAGCCTCTGTAGGGCAAGCGAACGTCAAATTGCAAATAACAGAGCCCTGGTCAGACAAAACATACGAAACGGGCTTTCCAATGCCCATTAGCTTACCGCGTTTCTGAAAAGCAATTCTTTTAGACGTCCAAACAGACATTGGATACAGTTACATTATGAATAGCTAGCACCAGGAAATTAGGGAACCTTCGTGTCTAAAATTTTAAATTGGTTTTGAAGAAGAAACCCCCCTTGAAAGCCCCGTTGATCATCCTAAGTTTAAACAAACTACCCTAAGGTATTCAATTTAAGCAATAGTACCATGTATTAAACCCTTTTGTACAAATAGTTTCATCAGTCTAGTGCCCATTATTAATCTATTGGAATTCCTTAAAAGTTTACCTACACACACACTTCCTAATATATGAAACTTTAATTATTACAGTTATGTCTGGAAAATTTCAATTTTCGAATATAAAGCGCAAGTGTCTCTGGTAACTACGTATTCATAGATGATCCAATCGTTTTCTTGCCTGAAAATTAAAATACACCTACATAAGTACATCTGTATATCTATATATAGTATATACCCAGTAAACAATTGTGTCCGATGTGTCGGACCTCTGTAAGTTCTCTTAAATTATAACAGACAATTAGCCGAAATATCTGAAATTCCTTCAGTCATTTAAACGAGTTTTCTGTACGTTCTCTGTCAGCCGGTTCTGCACATTCTCTGAAATTCCATACGAAAATCATGTGACGTATCTGCACATTCTCTGAAGGGAATTTTTTATTCTATTTGATTTTGTTTTCATTCCGTAACCATGCGCCAGTAAGGGAATTCCCCGAAATTGTTTGTACTGTATAGTTTGGGTGAATTGAATTGTTGTTTTTGCTTTGTCTGCATCATTTTGTTTGTTGTCTTCAGTGACAAACTAATAAACAAGTGCTTAAGACGTCGCGGTCCTCAAATAAAAATAATAATTAATTTCTACGTGCATACGTAAATGCATATGTATGTAAATGATCCGAAAAGTCGGGACATTCTCGCATGTTTGTTCAGCCGTCTCTCCAAAGTTGCATCGACAAATAGTACAATGTGTCAGAAAACGATCGGAAAAGTCGGACCATTATTGGATGTTTTTTCAGATTTCTCTCCGAAATTGGTACGACAAATCGGGCAAAGGGTCAGAAATTTTCGGATAACTCGCACCATTAACGGATGTTTATTTAGACTTAATGCCGACTTCTTTTAGCTACGCCTAAAATTCCTTCAGAATTTGCCTCAGAATTCTGACAGAAATCTGTCCGATAACTCTGCATACTCTTCCGAATTCCCAGACGATTTTCTGTACGTTGTCTGACCGATATCGGCATCAGACTCGGCAACTTGTACAGAGTGGCTGACAGATTTCTGACCGAATTCGGAACAAATTGTTTACTGGGTACTCCTACATATGTATTTATATACATACGAAAATTATTTCCCAAAACTTCAACCTCATAATTGTTGGTGCCTCGCATAATGTAAGACATCAAAATAACGCAAAGTAATAATATCCTGACACACATCCCTACACTTGTGTACACACATACATACGAGTATATGCAAATAACTGTGAATCCGGTTCATCCTTTGCATTCTCTTCAATATTCACGGAATTGTGTGCGGATTTAACAATCAAATAAAATAGTGTTAAATTAGACACAACTTTTACATACATGCATACAAATTGAGCTGCATACAAATTGAGCTGCTTAGACGCCAACTGGTCTAACTCCACACAAAAAATGGAAAACATGGTTTGTCTTCCGTTTTATATTTTGCGTGTACTATTTTCAAATGAAAGCGAGAACAAGCAAGAATAGATGTTGGAGGCTTCATTTTGATAAATGAAAACAATTTTGTTTTGAATATGACAAGATTTATATGATTTAGTTCCAATAGCGTTAAAATCTCGAAATTTTCAAAAAGTGGAGTTAGATTAATTGGATTTTATACTTCATATAGTACATCTGTATTTATATCACACGCTGTATGCGTATGCGAGTTCATGTATTTTATTCTATTGACGACACTTTACACATGTTGTGAGTTAGAATGTACTAATAACTTTTAATATCCATACCATCTTGGAGTACGGAGAAAGATAGGTAGGCCCAACTCTTATTGAAGGAAAATAACTTTGCTGAAAATCCCCGTCGAACATTTTTCTATTACGCGTCTTCACTTCATCTCCAAATATTAATGGAATACAGATCAAAACGCCATTCACGAGCGTCATACGGAAGTGCAGTACACTGGCCTGCACCTGATCCATTCAGGTAGCGGCCCGGAAGTTTCCGATACCGAAGATACCCCACCACTTTAAAGCTGCTTTGCAGATATTCTGCTAAATACTCGTATCAAGATAATTCTATATAGATCCGGTTCAAGCATCCAATTGGCAGACGTCCTCGAAAGTTATAAGGCTGACATTACCGCTATCCAGGAAATGCGATGCACAGGATATGGCTGCACAAGAAAAAGAAACTGCGACATATACTACAGTTGTCATGAGAAAAAACATGAATTTGGTTGGGGGTTTTGTAGTTGGCAAAAGACTGCGACATCTAGTCTCTAGGTTCAATCCTGTGAGTGAACGAATAGCCACAATCCGCATAAAAGCGAAATATTTTTATATGTCCCTAATTTGTGTGCATGCCCCGACAGAAGAGAAAGATGATGATGCCAAAGACATATTCTATGAGCTCCTAGAGGAAACGTATGACCGCTGCCCTGGCCATGACATTAAGATTGTACTAGGAGATTTTACTGCTAAACTAGGCAGGGAGAATGTGTTTCATCCAACTATTGGCAATTTCAGTCTACATGCTGACAGTTCCGAAACGGTATAAGACTGATTGACTTTGCCGCGCCAAAAAACATGGTCATTTAGTGGTACAAGATTCCACCATAAAGATATCCACAAGGCTACTTGGATAGCCCCTGATCAAAGATCCAGTGTAATGGACGTACGAGTGATCAGAGGAGCTAACATCGATTCTGATCACTACCTGGTAGCAGCAAAGGTTCGCACAAGATTAAGTAGAGCGAAAGTCGACCGAAACCAGACGCAAAGAAAACTAGACATCGGAAAGATGTAATTGCCAGAGGTAGCCAAAGCCTACTCAAGGAAGCTCTGGCAACTTTTGGCATAGAACCCACTCCCTCACGATAACGACCCTGAAGCGCAATGGAAACCCATTTCCGACTCTATACAAACGCCGCAACAACCGTACTTGGTTTTGAAAAACCGCTTAGCAACAAACCATGGTACGATGATGAAAATGATGAAAAGAACGCTGCACGTATGGTAATGCTTCAGTCAATTGCAGCGCGAGCTGCGACTGAGCGGTATAGGGAGAAAAGAAAGGAGGTAAACCGTCTCTATAGGCGTAAGAAACGGCAGTGGAGAAAGCGCGAGAGTGAGCAAATTGAGTCATACAGAAGGAGGAACGAAGCCCGAAAATTCTACAAAAAATTCAAAAACGGAACTATTATACATGGTTCAGGGCCGCCCTTTTGTAAAGACAAGGGCGGAAATCTCGTCGCAGATCTGCAGAGCATGTTGGGAATATGGAGAGAGCATTTCTCCGCGCTACTAGTACCTGGGATATCCAATGACGATGAGACAATCGATCACAGTATGGACGATGACGTCGATTGCCCCCCTCCTAACCAAAACGAGGTCAGAACAGCTATTGCCCGGCTTAAGAACAATAAAGCCGCAGGAGCCGATGGATTACCGGCGGAGCTATTTAAGGCTTGCGGCGATGAGCTGATAAGGTGTATGCATCAGCTCATTAGCAAAATTTTGCGATTGGACTCTCAGTGTACTATGTCCCATATTTAATAAAGGTGACCCGAGTCTCTGTGCCAACTACCGTGGAATGTGACTTTTATCCATTGCATATAAGGTTCTATCAATTATAATGAGCGAAAAACTAAAACCGATTATCGCTGATATGATTGGACCATACCAGTGTGTCTTTAGGCCTGGAAAATCGACAACCGACCAGATTTTCACGCTACGCCAAATCCTGGAGGAGACCAACGAAAAACAAACCGATAGCCCGATCATCTTTTTTTCGATTATAAGGCCGCCTTCGATAGCCCGATACGGGAGAAACTCTACGAAGCAATGTCTGAGCTTGGTATTCCTGCAAAACTCATACGCCTTTGCAGGATGGCCCTGACGAATACCAAATCCGAAAGTTGCTGAGGATATTACCGAACCTTTCGAAACTAAGCGAGGCCTCAGACAAGATGACACCCTATCGTGCGATCTCTTTAACATCTTAATACAGATTATTCTGAGAAAGCTGCTGTCCATCAGCAGCAAAAGTCGCATGCTACTCGCATATGCTGATGATATAGATATCATCGGGCGCACAGTTAGAGAAGTTACTGCGGTGTTTTCGAGAATTGAGACCAAAGCGTGAACGTTGATAATCGTTATAATATCGAGGTGGTGGATGAAATTATATACGTCGCATTTGCCGTAAACAAAAACAACAACGTCAGCCTTGAGATCAAGCGGAGAATTGTGCTTGCGAATAGATGTTATTTTTGGCTAAGCAAGCACTTTATAGATAAAACCCTCTCTCGAGTAATAAAAGTCAAACTATACCAGACTCTCATACAACCTGTCTTGCTTTATGACGCAGAATCCTGGATCTTATCGCAAGCAAACGAAACATCTGTAGGAGTCGTCGAGAGAAAAATACTCCGAAAAATGTATGGCCCTATAGTGCACAACGGCGAGTATCTGCGATGCATGAAACATCCCTAGAAAATTAATTAACTAATTCATTTTAATTACGCTCTTTATTGAAAGTATCTAGACCATTGTTGTTGAAGTGCTAAGTAGGCGGACCATTGTACAACCCCATCATGAAGAAGAATATACTTATTGAGGCTAAGAGAAAAATTATTTTCAAGTTTTTAGTGCATTTATAAATAAAACACTGTAACTTAATTTTTTTTTAATTATTTTTTTATTTTTAATTTTTTAGTAAATACATTTTTAATGTTTTAATTTTTTTTTTCATATTCATGATTGGTCAACTGCAACTGTGTTAGTTACTAGATTTGAACAATACAGACTGATTTGAACAATACAGACTGATAGACAACAAAGCAAGTTAAATAAAACACTGTAATAAAAAAGATATTTGTGAATGGTTTACAAGATGTGAGTTAAAAGTTGTATTCGCCGTGTGAAAACTGATGTAAGTCCGCAGTTTGGAAGCTAACAAATACAAATTTTTCGACAATTTTGAGGCAGTAGCTGCAGTTTTTTTTTTGGGTACAGTTTGTTTAACACTTTCTCCTAGTTTATAGCTACAATTGTGCCGAAGACAGGAAAACAAAATTCCAATTGGTTTCCGAAATATATCCCTGGGAAATACTGACTGCATGTTCTTCGGAATTTGGAAAATTAAGCTTTAGCCACAATATACAGGAGGCCGTAAAATCCGAACAGCAGCAAAACTAGCAAACTATCAAAGCAGAGTTTTCGATAAGGACTTCGAGATATTTCACACGAGAAGGAGTTTGCGCTCACTGACTTCAAAAATTGTGCATATTGTTACGTTTGGACTCTTACATGCAAGACTCGGTACTCTTGTATTTATATCACATATCGTTTGTTCATTTACTCTAACATAAAATATTATTTCGTTTAAATATGATTGGTTACGGGAAGCTCTCCCCTATCCCTTCATGAAATCTAATGGAAGGCCATAAAATATAATTTTAATATTTAAAAATAAAATGTTCGAGCGTGAGCTCTATTTTAAATTATTTTATTGTTCAATACTTCGCTACCCATTGGGTAACATCGTCAGGAAGATAAACAACAATTATTAAATAAAAATTAAATGAATTAAAAAATAAAAATTTTTGAGTTGAAAATACAACAATAACTACGCGAAAAAATTAAACAATTATAGAAATTTTCTTTGTCGTATGAAAAATGTTTTAAGTTACAGCCCGTCATATTCCTGGCGATGCTACCCAATGGGTAGCGAAATAAATTTAAAATAGACGTAACGGTCAAACATTTTAATTTTAAATAAAATACGAAAGGTCGAATAAATCATCACAATTTCTATGACTTTAATACTTAAAGTTCTAATTTCCTTTAAGGCTAAGATATCATGTTTTCTCCGATTCGTGAACAAAATGTAAATGCTGCTGGTGGAATTCGCACTCACATTCGATGCACGATCGTTTCGACGTTCGTAAAGCATCATCTTCAGCAGCGTCTAGCACGTTCTTTACGAAATATAACGCTGGTAAAATTACCCAGAAAACGGCGGAACAATACAGCTTCCTTCTCAAACGAATTCTTCAAGCGATGTAATTTCTGACTCTGTAGTATTGCCATGGTGCACTCCCAGAATTAATTGTTTGAATAGTAATAACGGTGAGTTCGGCTGCTGTCACCAAATTGCGGTTGCCACAACCAACTGAATTGAACAACAGAAATTCAGTTGAAACGACCACGTCTCAGAATTGATTTGGTTGTGACAACTCAATTTCTAATTATATTCATAGCTTAAACTACATTTGCGTTGTTTAAACTATAGTTGCGTCAAATGAATGCGGTGCAGTTCAACCGAACTTATTTAACATCAATTCGGATTTCAATTTGGTTGAAAACATCAAATTTCAATTGGGTTGATAATATATTCAGTTGTGGTAGATAACCACTAATTCGGGTGTTATAATCTCTAAATTCGGTTGAGGCAACTTCTTTTTGGGTTGTGACAAACTCGAAATCCAGTTGAGACAACCTTCAATTTGCTTCTGAAAAATCTCTTATTCGGTGTCATAGCCTCTGATTCGGCTAGGATGGACACTAATTAGTCTGAAACAACCTCTAAATGTGGTTGTAATAACCTCTAAATTTTTTCTAATTCGATTGACTCAACCGAACCTTTCTGTGAGTGGGTTCCTCAATTTTGACGGAATTCAAATTGATGGCCAGTTTGAAAATTGTCATTGTTGTTAAGCAGACGGCAACTATTATTCAAACTTCCTTGATAAAGTAAATAAAAAGTCTAATGTGCCTGTGGGATGCGATGCTAGTTGGGTTTCAGTAGCAAAATGATTTCATCGCATTTCCAGTAAGAAGAAAAACTGGGCAATCTTAAGGTACAGATATAAAGGATTTTCCAATTGGGCTGCATACGTTTTGAACGTTGATGGTGGTTATATTGTTTTTATTGCTTGTAAATTTTCCGTTTTTTATATATTTTCAGAAAATAATGGCAAATAACCGTGGCAAGTTGCAGCATCGAGTAACGTCTCTTGCGCCCATTTTGTCACGAGGTCCATTTTAGGATGAATAGATACGCCAAAGGGGTACACGGTTTGGTTGGATTGTGGGCCGGCGCCATCATCGGCACACAATTCTTTGAAAACAATGATGAAAAGGCTATCAGAGCGATTAGATGGCATCGTTATGTCACGCAGAAGCCACGTGAACTGGTCACCGATATCGTGTGTTTTCTTAAGTCGCAGATCTATGCGAATAAGCCACAAACGACCGGTGCCCTTTTCCCAACATAACCCGTGCCATCGCTCAAATTCAGCCTCAACTATGCGCGAAAGTTCATCGATATGGACAACGTTTTTTTTTGACAGATTTCGTAAAGACTGAGGAAATTGAGAACAGCTTTCTTTAGTCGCCAAATCTTTGATTTCCATTGCAAATATTTCATTCATAATTCCTCTAAGCACTCCGTTTTACTTTTTTAATGCATGCGGTGTTGCTTTTGGTTGTTAAAACTATCGAAATTGTCAAAATTCCGGTCCCAAACAATTGTCAAACAGTGGTTTAAGCTACTTTTAGATAAGATATTTTCTTTATATCTTCCTGATTGAAGAGATAACTTTATTTGCAAAGAATATTCGGAGAAATCTAAAATTTTGATATCATCTGGCAAATCTGTTGTGGGTATTGATTTGAAAATATTTGACAAGTGATCAGAGCAAAAATTACTTTACATTCATCAGACCTACACCATTTGTCCTCTGATCATTTAACTGGTATGTTCTTCTTGGTTTCTTGAGATAGTTTGCTGCTTTCCACAAGCTGTAGTCCTTATTTCTGGTTTGGTGTAAACTAGAGTGTTCAAAACTGAAACCGGTTTTATAAAAAACGTAATTTTCGAATAAACAGAAAACCGGTTATTAGATGTCGGCTAACCTAATTATACTCAAATTGTGTTAAAAGTTCTTACAAACTTTTAATAATTAAACAAAAAAAGGTATAACTTTCATCTATTAATTATCTTTTTTGAATTAAGTAACACGACATCTTTTTTGAAATGTAGTAATAAGATTTTAAACAGTTTTTAATTTCGCAACGATTTCATCATTCGAATAACAATTTAATAATTTAAGTTAGTATATCAATTAAGTTTTTACACCCTATAAGATTATCATTCAAATTTGAACATGATTTTTAAATATAAATAAGTCTAATACGAATATGAATTAAACTCATCAATTTTACAAATTTTGCAATTGGCATATGATTTAAATTTTAATTTAAAAATTAAACGTTATTGTTAAATTTAAATACACCTGTGAAATTTTGAGATTGAAACACCAATATAAATATTCAATTCACTTCAATAACAACCAATTCAATTCAGTTCAATTAAATTAAGAAGATAAAAAGAATTGAACTGAATTAGACTAGATTAAACTTAGTCAGATTAGAGTAAATTGAATTAACTTGGACTAAATTGGTGGAATTGAAATGTATATTGAATTGAATTGAATTGAATTGAATTGAATTGAATTGAATTGAATTGAATTGAATTGAATTGAATTGAATTGAATTGAATTGAATTGAATTGAATTGAATTGAATTGAATTGAATTGAATTGAATTGAATTGAATTGAATTGAATTGAATTGAATTGAATTGAATTGAATTGAATTGAATTGAATTGAATTGAATTGAATTGAATTGAATTGAATTGAATTGAATTGAATTGAATTGAATTGAATTGAATTGAATTGAATTGAATTGAATTGAATTGAATTGAATTGAATTGAATTGAATTGAATTGAATTGAATTGAATTGAATTGAATTGAATTGAATTGAATTGAATTGAAATAAATTAAATTAAATTAAATTAAATTAAATTAAATTGAATTGAATTGAATTGAATTGAACTGAACTAAATTTAGTTGAATTGAATTGAATTGAATTGAATTAAATTGAATTGAATTGAGCTGAATTGAAATGAATTGAATTGAATTGAACTGAATTAAACTGAATTGAGTTGAATTGAATCCCACCCGCAGCATTTACATGTTTTTCACTAACCGGAGAAAACATGATCTCTTACAGCCTTAAAGGAAATTACAACTTTAAACATGACGAGGATCTAAAACAATAAATTTGAATTGAACTAAGTTAAACTGAATTGAGTTGAATTGAACTGCATTGAATTAACTGGAAAATTTCAAAATATTAAAATCTGACAAATGCTGCTATAATTTCAGAATAATAAAGAAATCAAGACAGGAAAATCTTATTATGTGTTGATTTTGTCCTAATTTTTATACAAAAATTTTAACACATCGTTTTCCATACGAACCAAAAAATAACCGTAATTAAAACCGAAAA
The DNA here is from genome assembly GCA_963931995.1 of Phaonia tiefii. Lineage (NCBI taxonomy): Eukaryota > Metazoa > Arthropoda > Insecta > Diptera > Muscidae > Phaonia > Phaonia tiefii. The sequence goes on along the minus strand of OZ008367.1, from coordinate 188,198,688 downwards.
TTAACCGGTTTCATTGGTTTTTCCCAATCTGTGAAACCGAAAACCGGGTTTCTGAAAAAGTGGTTATTCGAAAAACTCGAAAACCGGTTATTCGAAAATGCCGGTTTTCTTAACACTCCAGTGTAAACCCATCCTTAAATTTGTACATCCATCATTGAAATTGGATTTATACTTCATTTTTTGAATGTCTAACAAACTAGTGGTATTTGATAAAAGGGTAGAAGCACGGTCAACTGTCTGCGTTTTATAAAATACTAGCTGGGCCTGCAAACTACGTTTTGCCTTCAAAGTTTTTGTAACGCCAAAGGGTTCGATTCGTCTCAAACTATACTTTTTGGTGATATTTCGTGGCACCGTACTCTTCCACCCTGGCTGTAAGAGTCATACTGTGCCAACAAAACCGGTTTTAGATACCAATGAAATTCTTTATTCCTGTGAAACTACGTTCGAAGCCATTATGTATGGAACTCGATTTCTTTTGCATGGCCACCACGGGCACGCTTGCAGAAGTCCAGACGCTAAACCCAATTTTCGACGGTTTTCAAGCATAAATCGGCCGATACTGCTGCAATTTCACGTTCGATATTCGTACTGGGCCATTTCGTGAGATAACACGTTCACCAAACTTGGTTTCCAATAAATTGAGTGTGGCTTGTGGCGCCGTCCTGTTGGAACCACATGTCCTCCATGTCCATATCATCCAATTGGGGCCAAAAATATTCGGTTATCATTGAACGGTAGCGATTCGCATTCACAGTAATGTGCCGGTCTTGATCATCACGGAAGAACTACGGCCCAATGACGCCGACGGTCCATAAACCGCACGAAACCGTAATTTTTTCGGGATGCAATGATGACTCATGGATTACGTGTGGATTGCTGTCTGACCAATAACGCATATTTTGCTTATTGACGAAGCCATTCAGCCAGTAATGAGCCTCATCGCTGAAGATGATTTTCCGATGAAAAACCGAATCATTTTCAAGTTGTTGCTCAGCCCAATTCACGAACATACGACGCTTATGGTGGTCAAGCGGCTTCAGTTCTTGCGTCAATTTGATCTTGCAAGGATGTAGGCCAAGATCTTTTCGCAAAATTCGCCACAACGACGTCACACAGATGCCCACCGCTTGAGAACGACGTGTTAGATACACATTTGGGCTTTCTTGAACTGAAGCCTCAGCGGCAGCAATATTCTCGACACTACGGGCATTTCTTTGTCTCACTGGCACGGGAACATTTTGTACTGTGCCTGTGGATTCAAATGTTTCCACTAGACGCTCAATTGTTGCTCTGGTAGGAAGATTATGACGACCATAAATTGGACGTAGCGCTCTTAAAGTTGAGGCCACTGACTCCAAATTTCGGTAGTAAATTTTAATAATTTCGACTCGTTGTTGGCTCGTATATCTTTCCATGATGAAATGGCAAACCTTACTGAAGAGAAATGTCAAAAGAGCGGGAAAAAATATGGTGTGGTTTGCTGTTCCTATCGATTTACTTTTGCAGCGTCTCTGTTGAAAAACCCTTTATATACCAAATAAACTGTCACATCTCTGACAGTTCATGAGATATAGCCATTTTAAATTTCAAGTTGTATTGGCGGTGCCACGCCCCTTTATCCATGCACAACCAAGTATAGCCAAGGAATATAAGCAGGTCGTCACGACCACATTGTAAAATTTTCATAACAATCGGTCTATTGGTCTATTAGAAAAGCCGTCAGAGCGATTTTTGAAAAGGGGGAATGGCACTGTCCGCTTTCACCCTGGCTGTATAGCTTATGCCACCCCATTGATGATTCTGAATGTTGTCTGAAAATTTCATCAAAATCTGTCCAGATGTTTTCGAGTCCATTCGTACCATACATACATACATCCATTTTTATATATATAGAAGATAGATAGATTAAGATCAATGAAGTGAATATTTGCGTTTAATAAAATATCACGGTGAGTTGCAGTTGAAGGGTATATATTTTCCAAAGTTCACAGTCCTGATTTTCCACCCCATATATTTTTAACTTTTTTAATACACCCGCCTCGTAAGACTGTCGATAGATGCGAAACTTTTCGAGAGTTATCATAATGTACACCCAGCGTAGTAATTTCCACATGGGATAAACAATTAATTTTTATCGCGAGTCGATCTATTATTTTTAAGAACCCATTCCCATTGAAGTGGAAAAGTTTCGCGTTACAACATAAAGTTTTAAAGTTTAGAAAGGTGTTAAAGCGGATATACACATGTACAGAAGCATTAAACGACAACTACAATTTATGCGAAAAATTCAAAGAAAGTTACACAAAATTATCATATACAATCATTTATAGATACGAATTAGAATTGGGGTTTTGTAGGCAGCATCTCCCGCTTAGGATAATCTGGTCGTTAATTTCTATTAAAATATACTAGTGTTATTATTAAGTTCTCAGTTATTCACGTTTAATAAACTATTTGTCTAGACATTCCCCTGGATTTAAACAGCAGTTTATGAATATAAGAACTATTTCTGAAATATCGAGACTCGAACAGGTTAAAACGGTTATGGAGTCCTACATTTTGGGCATCTTAGGACTGAGTGAAATATGCTGGTTTAAAATAGGCGCACCAACCACCGAGTCACTGCTTCATATACTCCTTCAATGTCGAAGTAACGGCGAATATTATTTACATCTGTTGGATGGATTTGACATTAATTTGTAGTAATATCGATATCATTCGGCGTAGAAAGCTGTTCTGCCACCATGTCAACGCACCGGACCACAGGTGTGCAAAAATTCATCAATTGGGCAACGAATTGCTATTTCCTCTATTTTCCCCTGATTTAGCCTCCGATGATTACGGACATGGGACTGTCCGTGAAGGCGGAAAGTTTCTGATAGCCATTCACTTGAGTGTGGCCAGAAATGATTCCTTCATTGGGCAGTCCTCACAGCTCACTACTTCCACGCAGTATGTCCTGGGCAATGGCTTTTTCGGAAACATCCGTTAGCTAGCTAAAGTGAGAAGCCGAAACGAATGAGCAGCCTGATTGGTTATGCGATCACTGATAAGTCTCAGGTTTAGTAGGTGACTGATGTCACTGAAGCTCATCAAACTATTGGGCATATTCTTTTGTCCTTAGAAGGCGGATGAGCCCAGAAACCAAAAGAATAAAATCCAGGTTCGACATATTGCATCCTGGCCAGCGTCATATCCATAATGGGCGACTGCAATCAAATATCCTGGCAGTAGGTAAAATGCAAAAACCCGGTGGACTGGGACTGGGTTCGCAAGATAAAGTAGAGCGAAAATCGTACGAAACCAGACGCAGAGGAAGCTGGACATCGGAAAGCTGCAATTACCAGAGGTATACACAGCCTACTCAAGGAAGCTCTCGCAACTTTTGGCACAGAACACATCCCCTCCAGATGACCATCCTGAAGCACAGTCGAAACCTATCTCCGACTCTATAAAAACTGCTGCGACAACCGTTCTTGGTTGTGGAAAATCGCTTCACAACAAACTGAGGTATGAGGAAGAGTGTCGCATTGCAAATGATGGAAAGAACACTGCAGGTATGACAATACTTCATTAAATTGCAATGTAACGCGAGCTGCGACTGAGCGGTATAGCCCGATACGGGAGAAACTCTACGAAGCAATATCTGAGCTTGGTGTGCTTACAAATCTCATACACCTTTTCAGGATGACCTTAACGAACACCAGATCTGCAGTGAAAGTTGGTAAGGATCTTACCGAAACTTTTGAAACCAAGCGAGCCCTCAGACAAGGCAACACTCTATCGTGCGATCTCTTTAACGTCTTACTGGAGATCATTATGATAAATGCTGCAGTCAACATAAATAAAACCATCAGCAGCAAAAGTCACAAATTTTGCTTGCGAATAGTTGTTACTTTGGGCTAAGCAAGCACTTTAGAGATAAATGACGAAAATCCAGCTATACCAGACTCTCATACAACCTGTCTTGCTTTATGGCGCAGAATCCTGGGTCTTATTGCAAGCAGATGAAACATCTGTGGGAGTCGGCGAGAGAAAAATACTCCGGCCCTATAGTGCACAACGGCGAATATCGGCGACGCATGAACCATGAGCTGTATGAGCTTTATCCCGACAGCGACATAGTTAAGCGGATCAAAATAATGCGATTGCGCTGGATGGGCCATGTCAGTAGAATGGATGAAGACGAACCAGCACGAAGGGTTTCCGAAACCGAACTCGAAGGAAGGGCGAACAATAGGAAACCAAGACCCCGCAGGAGGGATCAAGTTGACGAATCGCTGCGTACACTTGGTATTACCAACTGGAGAGATAAAGCAAAAGATCGAACTGGTTGGCAAAATATGTTATATTCGTTTCATAAGGTCCCCGACCCCCCCGGGGTGGTTCGAGACCGGACAAGTAATAAGATTACTTTCTATTTCTGACCCTATTTTAATGATCTTGAGAAACCCTATTGTTTGAAAAGAATAAATAGTTGGAAAACGATTGACAAAATTTATCGACCTAAATGAAAACTATGTTGGAAAATTAAACGTTTTTTGCCGAAAAAATATTTTAACTATTAAAAAAGTTACTATTAAAATAAACTGCCTCGTAGAGCGGCTTACTACTACAAGGAGTCCAGAGTGCAGCAGAGAACTTCAGGCACCCTGTCGCCCTCTAGCCACAAATATGTATATTCCAGTACAGTACATTCTTATGCTGCCTTAGCTTCATTTTGTACCTATCCCAGTAATACTGCATGAACTCCTAATGTCTTTAAGTTCCCAGGAAGACTTTTTCTTCCCAGGAAGTCTTTTTCCTCCCAGGAAGTCTTCTTCTTCCCAGGAAGACTTCTTCTTCTCAGGAAGACTTCTTCTTTCCAATGGCTTCATTCTTGGACGAGAGTTTTGTAGTGACGTAATTCCACAGTTGATTATGATGTCAAAATACAGCCGCAGGTCTTTGTCTCATATTGCGATAAACTGATTCAGGCTGATAGTAACTGATTCAGGATGAATATTTTGCATTAATGGTGGTTGATTACTTACTTCCCTCAGAAGTAAATCAAGTGTTTGCTGTGCAAATACTTGTGCCCATCAGTGTGTGCATACGACTGTCTGTCTAAACCCTCTCGATAACAATCTGAACTTACGCATGACTTCACTCGGCATAACTTCAAAATATTCAAAACTTATATGACCTCTAATGAAGTTTATTATTATCATCATAACAAGATGTCATTTATTACTTTCACTTGTCTTAAGATGTGTGGTTAAAAATTATTTGAAAGCCATTAAATTGACGTTAAACTTTCTATACGACTTTTTATGAATAAATTTTCATCATTGCCAAGCAATAAACTCCCCTAAAACTTGTACGTTTATATGTACGAGTATAAATGATGGCACAAGGCAAATATTACCTTAATAACATAATAAAATAATATAAATATTAAAAAAAATATATATAAAACTCGAAAAAAATAAAAACTTTTTACTTTCAGATGGTTTGGTTTGAGCCTATGAAACAAAACCGCATAATGAAAACAACACTGACAGCAAAATGGCCAAAACGCGCATAATTATGAGCGACATTGAAAGGAAAAGTTTGAAAACCATTAAGGGCGCATAATGCAAAGGCGACGAGTAGCTACTTGCGATGACTACTTTACGCGGTAACAAGCGAGATGGTACGAGGAGGCGAGACTGACGCTTGGCTGCTTACAAAAGTTATGAGACACCATAACACCCACTCCCAGCATCACACACAACTCCAGCATGAATAATGGAGTTGGTACATTATTTCGCACTTTGCCGCTTCAGTGCGTCACTCTATGCACTTGTGGTGGAATTTTTAAATGAAACAACATTTATAATAAACTTTTTTAGAAATCAAAAGCAATTAAGTGGGTGTGTTATAGTAGAATATGAAACACTCTACAAGAGCATTTACATTTCAAGTGATGAGGAAAAATCTGGTCATGTCATAATGTCATAACTAACGTAGAACACATTAAAATTATTGTGGAAAAAAATAAATACAAAAACAGTTCAACAATGTCCGAAATTTGTTAATACCACGGCGGCGCACAGTGAGATTTCTTCATACAAGCCGCGGCAAAAATTAGAAGGAATCGAGCTAGGGCTTTGAAACACATCTCTCATATTGCGAAAACAACAAAAAAAACAAATCCGCCCACAACCACGCCTACCTCCCATATAACGTAAAATAAAAAATCGTTGTATTTTCCTTATTTTCATATCTATGTCAATGAAAATTACTGCCAGTGCTTGCATTTAAGTCCTCAATTATATTAAAAATTTAAGTGCCACGCCCAACGCCCATATACAAATTTTCATTTTTCAAAATTTTCGAAAACACAGATATAATTCTTTGTAGTTTGTGATAGATGTAAATCAGCACTTACATCTATATAAATAACTAAAGCCTAATATGTTAGCTGAATATTTGCAAACAAATTAGGGGGCCATAGTTTACCGTTTTTTTAAATTACCCAAACATTCCAAATAAAAGTCAAATTTGTACTATAAAATTATCGAAATTTATTAATTTTTCAGCATTTCTCAGTGCATACTTTTAGGGATATGATATACAGCTGTAAAAAAAACTTTACTTAACGTTTCTATTATCGACAGCATTAAAACACATATGCCTAAAAGTATACACCATTTTATATGGTGTTTTCATACATTTTTGTAATGAAATTTCGTGGCACTTTTTTTTATAAAATTTATAACTTTGTTCAACAGTATTAAATATTATGGGAATTTTATTTATGAAATCAAAAGAATACACTCCCACCTTTCACATTTTAGCAACCAGACCACAACGATCGATAACGACCACCTTTTTTTAGTCCAAGAAAAACTAAAAACACTTAGTTTTTTGAGCGTCATCATAAAAGCATGAATATATTTTAATCTGTTATTGTTATTCAATTATTTTTTCTTAAAACTTAATGTAGAAATACCATATGTTTCAAATATACATATTCCAAATCGATACGACAAAAAGAAGTTATATTTTCAGCCCATTGAAATGCATGAAAATCTGAGGCAGGTTACTGCAGAGTTTCATTTTGTTGACTTTGCCGCGTTTTTTTGTACAAAAACAAAATTTGTTGAAAAAAACTAATGATTTATTTCTCTTAATTAAACAATTCTCTACAAAATTGCATCATTACATTTTTGATATTTGACACTCGAAAAAGGGTATTTTTGCCGGCAAAATCCCTCTGTGCGGCGTCGTGGTTCGGCGGGATATAAGTTTTTGTTTAATTTTTCATATAATCTATCAATTAATGACAATGTCCTGATTTACAACGCACGTTGCAACCAAAACAAGCAAACAACTACAAACTATAAACTTCACACAAACACAATCAGAATATTTCCTAATAACAGTCAGCTTAATTTCGCAAGAATTAATTTATGGAGTTAAACGACAATTTGTATTTTGCATAGCAACAGCCATGCGGAATTTTACACGCTACAACACCAACAGCCAGTCCCATTCCCTAACATGTTACAGCACACATTGCAACTGTAAGTAACAACAGGAGGTGAAATTGCTTAAGAATTGAACTTTGCACAGCAGAAGCAGGTTCCTAATAATTAGGAATAGTTGCCGCCGTCGTTAGCCGTCGCCGGTTTTCCCAAGTCCCAACACCGCCGCCGAAGCACAGCCAATCGGCGTAAACCTCTAGTACTATTAGCACGTCCCCTAGTGTAAAGTACTTCTTGAGATGATGTTAGACTATTAAAAAAATCGTTCGCTATGTCAAAATGTTTGTCAAAGTAGTGTAAACTTGAGGAGAACGAATAATTTTCGCAGATCTGTTAGATTGTTTTGCGTTTTCTCTCACTTATGTGATCAGGGGTCGCCGTCGGTGGTGCAATGGTAGTGTGCGCAGCTCTTGTGCGCGAGAAGGTGGATTCGATCCTTGATCTGAGCACCTTAAATTTCTTTCGACGACGGTCAGCTCGCTTAGTGACGGCGACACTATTGAGGATTTAGCCACGACAAAGTTTCTCAAAATACCGTTCGGAACCGGTGTAAAACTGTAGGCCCACTCAGTGAGTGCAAAACTAGAAGGAGCACAGCTCACTGGTTGTGAGAAGCTCTCCCTAGTCCCTTCGTGGAATGTAACGGGAAACCATTAGTTTCCATTTGTAGTTTTGGGTTTTCGGTCACGTTGCAACGAGAGCAACGAAAGAGCGGTATAATAAGAAGATGAGAGAGGAAACCCGTATGTTGAAGAAGAAGTAACGATTGTGGAGAAAGCTCAAGAGTGAGAAAATTGAATTTTGTAGAAGGAAGAATGAGGCTCGTCAATTTTACTGAAAAGTACAAGGCCAAACCAACGGTAATAGATCAGGGCCCCCCTTTTGTAGAAATAAGAACCGGAATCTTGTCACAGATGCGCAGAGTATATTAGAAATATGAAGAGATCACTTCCCTGCTTTACTTGTCCCAAGAGTCTTCAATATAAATGTGGGTGTTGAGCAAATGCAGGACGATGGCGTCGACTGTATCACCACCCCCCCCCCCCCCCTCGTAGCTAAAGGGAAATTAGAACACATTACGAGAAATTCTGGAGAAAACTTACGAAAAACAAATCGAAACCTACCACCTCATTGTAGATTACAGCGCTGCCTTCGATAGCCCGATACGGGGATAACTGTACCAAGCTATGTCCGAGCTTGGTATGCCTGCAAATGTGACACGCCTTTAGAGAATGACACTGACTGACACTAAATCCTTAGTAAAGATTGGTAAAGCATTTAGTATGACGCGAGGCCTCTGGCAGGACGCCACCCTATCATACGATCTCTTCGACATATTAATTGAGATCGATGTGAGAACGGCTGCAGTGAAGACGAATAAAGCTATCAGCAATAAAAGTCACCAAATGCTCACGTATGCTGATGACTTAGATATCAGTGGGGGAAATCTGGGAAAAGTTACTGCTGTATTTTCAAGAATATAGGAGTAATCAATAAAAGTGGGTTTAGCAGTAAACGAGGACACGACAAAATTAATGGTTTCTAGAAAGTGTGAACGTTGATAACCGTTGTAAGCTATTGACCTCGGTTGTGCCGTGGACAGAAACAATAACGTTAGCCTGGAAATCAAATGGGGAATTATGCTTCCAGACTGGTGTTATTTCAGGCTAAGTAAGGACTTCATATATATGACCCTCTCACGAGAAACGAAGATCCAACTATATGAGAGTCGCATATAACGTGAATTGCTTTATGGCTCAGAATCCTGGGTCATATCGCATGCTGATGAAACATTACTGGGAGTCTTCGAAAGAAAAATGCGAGTGTCGACGACGGATGAACCACGAGCTGTATAATATGTATCCCGACATCGACTTAGTTATGCTTATTATAATCGAGTGTTTACGCTGGTAAAATGGATCACAATGAACCAATGCTCAAGGTATTCGAAGGACATCGACAAATTTTACGACCAAGAAATACCTGTCGCTGGAAAGACCAGATGGAATATGGCCTGGCGAGAGCTTGGTGGTACCAACTGGAGGGGAAAAGCTGCAGATCAAGCCGGTTGGATAAACATATTTTCCTCATTTTATAAGTCCCTTGGTGCCTCTGGGTTGTTTGAGGCCACCTAACCAAGTATGTAAGTATTTACATAGTTAAAAAAAGATAGAAGATATATGTAGATTACAGATTCCAGTGGGAATGATACACAAAAATGCTGGGCAATCTTGGAAAAGACGGGGCAATCCCGCCAAAAGCGGGATGGTTGTCCAGTTTACGTATTATAGATTTGTTATCCATCTCATCTTACGTTCCACTTTGTGCTTCTTCCGTGAGGAGTATAAACTCAGTCGTCTGTTTTACTGTTTAATTACTGCAAAATGTTTCGAAAATCGACCAAAATTTTCAATTCTTAATACTGTCGTGCAGTGTCCAATAAAATCAACAATTAATTGAGTAAGTCCCGCTTCCTCCAGCATCATTAATCCGCGGGTCAAGTGGCCATTGAGGCCGCTATGCCGCAGATTTGTTGTTCTGCTGCTTTCTGATACGACCCAAGTTGTATTGTGGGTTATACTTGCTCATTGTTGATATTCAGCATTTGTTGCTTGGAAAGGGATTGCTAACTGAGTGGCCAGGAGTCCTTTAGATCCCAGGGCTGCCAAAAGTTTACAACATCTTTATCTCGTCCTTGCACTCGAATACCGTTAAGGATCTCACTATTTCACTGGTTTAATTTATCTGCCGTAGACTATTGCTGTATTCACCAGTTTCCTATGATAGTCTTCCAAGGGTATCTTTTGTCACCTCGATGTGCTATGTTATAAAGTCGTCTGTCTGTTTCATAAAGATTTTGTATTTTCCATGTCATCCAAGGCTTTCCCGGGAAATTTTCTCTTTCGGAGTGAACAATATTCCGCTGTTGTTTCACAAGAGTTTCCTTCATCATGTTTACTTACCTGGCAATTTCAGACGGGTCTTGTAGCTCCCACTTTTCATTTTGTCTTTGAACAAAGTCCAGTGGTTGAACCTCAAAAATGAGTTGGACATAAAGCGAACAGCTATAAAAGAGAATGTTTATTTTTGTACGATACAACTAGCATCAAACATAAATTAGTTCTTAATAACAACAATTAAACACTATTTGAACAGGTGCTTAGCGCTCATTCTCCCATCCACTCTGTCCTCTATCAAGTCTCCAACTAACATTTGGCATGAACAAACAATGCTTGACACTCTGATCTCTCAAAGGCTCTAAACTCGAGTTGGATAGTTCTTGAACTATATAGTTAATTTAGGGTGCCCAGTCATGGAATTCGCGAAAAGTTCGATATGATGATTATGTTCGTGATTGTTATTTGTTACTCTAGACTTACTCTAGAGTAGAGACTTCTCTTAGTAAACTTAAACGAAGTTTGGTGTGGTTGCGAATGGACGTTGCATGTTGTAAAGTATTCATTAAATAATAGCAGATAGAGGTTCAAACCAACCAACAAGAAATCAGCAACAGAGTTTCGTTTAGTATCTTAAAACACAACATGACAAATTTAACTCAATAATTTTTGTAACTCCACCTGGTTTAAGTCAATTTACGTCAAATATTTCTCTATCGCACCGACCTCACCACGAAGAGTGTGAAATGAAATGTCAGATGTCACCTCTAGGTGACATTACTCTATGGTTCAAATGTTTCCTTTTGTTTGTATAGTATATACATAGCTGGACCCGGCAAACTACGTTTTGCCTTCAAAGTTTTTGTAATGTCAAAGGGTGAACAAAATTTGTTGTTCCATTACGTTTCAAACTATATATATCTCTTATATCGGTTTCTTTCGAAGGGGGCGTGGCATTGCCCTCTTCCACCCTGGCTGTAATTCATACTGTTCCAACAACATATATACCAAATCTCATCTTCATATCTCTGACAGATCATGAGATATAGCCATTTTAAATATCAAGTTGTATGGGCGGTGCCACGCCCCTTTATTGAATCACAACCATGTATAGCTAAGGAGTATCAGCAGGTCGTCAATACCACATTGTGAAATTTTCATAACAATCGGTCTATTAGAAAAGCCGTCAGAGCGATTTTTGAAAAGGGGACGTGGCACCGCCCACTTTCACCCTGGCTGTATAGCCTATGTCACCCGCTAGATGATTCTGAATATTGTCTGAAAATTTCATCAAAATCGGTCCAGCCGTTTTCGAGTCCATACCTTTCATACATACATACATCCTCTTTTATATATATAGATAGAAGATACCTGTATGTTATCCCAAAAATGATTTGAATGATGAACACAATTATTCAAATGTGATTAATCATTAATTGATAAATCGTACTTTTGATTAATCAAAATTTTTAATTATTCGATTAACTGATTAATCACGATATCGATTAATGAAAATTGTAAGTAATCTATTTATCGCACATCCTTAACCAGGAGTCATATTCATAGAAGATACTCTGTTCTACTTATTCTGATATGATGTTTATAAATTCGTCGGAAACATCCCATCCAACGCATTCGCTCTATGTTAATAGAGTCGCACCTCAAAGAGAGGTATTATCTTCACTTCTGAGGATCTTAGCGGTACCTGTCTAATTCAGATGAGAATAATGTTGCTTGCGCTGACGATGTTGCAATAGGTAATGTGGTTCTAATGATTTTGGCCAGATCGGGTGCAAATGAAATGAGCGTAAACCCGACCAAAACCTAGCGTTTTAATCGAAGGTATAAGATATCCACCATGTAACTTAGCACATTGAACGATTTGGAAGGCATGCTTGTAATGGGTGCCAAATATTTGAGAGTTATTTTGGGCAGCAAGCTTAGTTTCAGACCCTATATAGTTGAAAGGGAATAACAAACTCTTATACCGGAAAGAGCTTCCGGGAACAGAGGAGATCTTTTGTGGAGGAATTTGTGATTTTCTACATTGATGGTTGAAACTGAATGATCACGTAAGGTAGTGGGTCTATTCTAGGAAACTGGTGATGTTTTTTCCCCGAAAATTACCTCATCATTGTAGCGTCGATCAGCATGATAATTAGATGATCAGGAATGTCGCCGGTTGGCTGCAGCAACTGTGGTCATTATCTCCAGGTCCCACAACTGCACAAGTCAGGCCAGGTATTCATTAGATATTTGTGCCAGTTTTGTGTAGACAAGCGGTGAGATTGGAAATCAAAACTAATGGTATTTGTCAAAGAATCCACTGAAAATATTTCTGCATGTGATCAATAATATCAATCAAGAGGATTTATACCTACCTAGTTCTTCAGAGTACTGTGACCCTTATATCATCCTGCGGTGAACAATTTAAAGCTCCTTGGAGAAAACTCAATGCTCCTCCTCTAGACCTAGCGCTGAACGTTGCTTGTCCGTGCAATCACAATGGCCGAAGTGAATGTCGAAGTGAATGCCGAAGTCAGTCGTGCATCGACTGTCAAAATCACCTAACCTCACATCTAATGTAGATAGATACTTTTATACGCGAGAGATTGCATTATTTGTCGATTTCTTGGATTTCCCAAAATAGAATTTGTCTTCGGATTAATATTGACATGATTTTCTTTCCAATCGAAAAAAATATTTAAATGTTAGAACGGTTAATCTGTCCCTATCCGTCGCGTAACATCTTTGTTTCATAACCATTAACTTTGATGGCAACCCTGTACGTGATAGTAAACTAATGCCTGTTGACTTTGGTTAACTTTTAGAAAGCAAACTTTACGTTGTTAAGCCCCGATTTCGAAAATTTTAAATATTGCAAATTTCGTGTACAAAATCAATTACAGGGTTGTTATGCCAAAGTTATTTCGTACTAAAACAATTGCAAAGGTCAGCACCGAAATGGTGGCATTTCGATGACTTTGACTTTATTGAAAATTTCGTGAACAAAATCAATTGCAGGGTTGTTATGCCAAAGTTATTTCGAACAAAAGAATTGCATTGAAATTTTGACATATCGATTACTTTGACAAACAAAAGTAACAAACAAATGAGTAAAACCAAAATTGGGGTACCAAGTAGAATTATTCATCAAATGTTTGGAAGTTGTATCAGTGATAGGAGGGGGGGGGGGCTCTCCACAACAAAAATTAAATCGGTTGTCAACGTTCAAGTGCGGACCAAGTCGATAGGTTTGTCTAGTCGTTGACACCATCAATTTTGTCTTGCCCTCATTAACAGCAAGGCTCATCTTCGCTAATACTTTTTCGATTCTTGAAAATACTCCTGCAACCTCTCGGAAATTTCGCCCAATGATGTCTATCTCGTCAGCATACGCCAGCAACAAATGGCCTTTCGTGTTAATGGTGTTGTTCGCATTTACTGCAGCTTTTCTCATTATTATCTCCAGTAAGATGTTGAAGAGATTGCACAAACGTGTCCTTGTCTCAGTCCTCGCTTGGTACAGAATGGTTCAGTGAGGACTTTCCCCACTTTAAATGCTGATTTGGTGTTGGTCAGCGTCATTCTACAGAGGCGTATCAGTTTTGCCGACATCCCAATTAAGAGACAGTCGTTAGCAGTCGTTCGCCACCTGCCTTAAAAAGTTCAGCGGGTAGCCCATCCGCACTAGCGGCTTTATTATTCTTAAGCCGGGAGACCGCCGTTCTAATCTCGCCTTGTTAGGGGGGGGGGGGGGGGGGGTGCTTGGGTTAATCTACACTGTCTTCCACTATCATGACCTCCTGTTCTTCAATGGAAGAATCTGAGTGGAGTAGTGCTGAAAAGAGGTCTCTCCATATATTGAGCACACATTTCTTATCAGTCACCAGATTCCCATTCTCGTTCTTGCAGCCCATGTACATGAGATAATTAAAAAAAATTCGCAACAGCTGAATACGGGACGTTACCTCCCACGGAGGACTTGGGAAAATATTTTTGCAACAAATGAGCTGAGAACTATCATTTCTTAGATTAAGTAACTGCGATCTACACTTTTACACTGTACTATCATTCACTTGAGTATCAGGCATTTTAAATATAGATTTTTTGCTTGGTCTAATATGTATTTAAGGTATTAAAAAACAAGTTTTACTGTTTGAACTGAATGTATTACTAAAGTATTAAAATGTGCCAATATTTCCATTTCGGCCAAAATGAATTGTACTACACAGTTACTTTGCCGGATAGTACGTCCTACCCAAATGTAGCCAGGAATGAACCAAGGAGAATGAATGAGTTTTTAATTTAATATATTATGGCTGTGTTTTTCCTCGCATTTGAATTGATGCCTTTTACACAAGAATATACCGGGACAAAACAGCTAAAGTAGCAATTAGAGTTTTCAGATGCATGACTTTCTTAGAAAACCGGGTTTCGAGTAATTTGAAAACATGACGTTTTTATAAGTCACTTTCTGACTACTTGCCGGCGAAGACGAATCTTAGATAATCCGGGTTATCGGAAATAGTAAAACAAAAGCACTACATTATTACAAGCACAACATATATATAAAAATGCCTACAATGACACTGGAGTTTTTAAAACTCACCACAGAGCAATACTAAAGAGCCTCCATTACTCTCTTCGGTGCCTGTTCATGACGACAAGGTAGTAGGCCATTTCATCGAGTTCGAGTTGCTTGGGTAATTTACTCTTTGGTTGGCATGATGCGGACAAAAATAAAAGGGAATACGTAGTTTCGTTCGATGCAAACATAATTTAGCTGTCATTAGTATCAATCAAACTCTTTTAAACTTAGTTTGCTGCATGGTCTGTAATCTGTATGTCTTCTTTGGTCTCTCATTCTACATCATTTCCCTAGTGGCTTTTCGATCAGCTGTGTCATAGAAACCCCCTGGACTCACGAATGATTAGCGATACGAATAACCATAGAGTAATACTTAAGAGTTTCCATTACTCTCTGCGATGCCTCTTCATGACGACGAGGTAGTAGGCCATTTCATCGAGTTTTATTTGCTGCTGTATTTTACCAATTTTACACTTTCGTTGGACATAAAACGGATAGAAATCAAAGGGAATGCGTATTTTCGTTCAATGCAAACAACGTAAAACATAATTTAGCTGTCATGTATCAACAAACACTATTTAAAATAAGTTCCTGTCTTCTTTGGTCTCACATTCTACATCATCGGCCTAGTACCTTTTCGATCAGCTGTGAAATAGAAACCCCCTGGATTAACTACCAGAAACTGCCACGCTAAACAACTAACAATGTAGGTAATCAGTCGTCACTACCATAGAGGAAATTCTCTCATCTGACGTTTCTTTTCTCACTCTTCGTCGTAGGTTTGCGCAAATGATAGATATTCGACGAAAATGAACTTACACCAGGTGAAGTTACAATAAATGTTGACTTCGTTTTCGTATAGAACTATGAAATTTAAATGTATTTTTCACCGTTTTGTTGACTTTTATCGTTGGTATACATTAGTGTTGTATTTAAAAGAAAAATTTTGCCACACAAACACGAAATACGATGGTTGTTGCTTTGTTCGAGGCTGCGTATTATTGCCTCTACCTGGTAGTATTGATGCCATGACTTGAAACATCCAACGCTTACATGCAACCAAATCTATGAAGTTAAAATTATTGAGAGAATAAAATACTCTATTCTAATTTTCTCTATGGTCACTAACCTCTGCATAAGCTTATACCGCCCAATTCGCTAGCAACGTATGATCAAGGATAACACAGTGCAACCCCCAAAAATTATAACCCTATACGGACACAACTACGTGATAAAAGACCAAAAAACAAAGACCAGTGTCTCCCAGTTTTGCCCAAAGTCATGCATTTGTTTTTTATGGCCCCCCAAAGATTTGGGGCCGCGGTGTCATGTTTGCAAAAAAATTATCATTTTGTCAGGCTCATATCTTGCAAACCGTTCGGAATTTCGGATTTACTCTCTGAGGGAAAATTGTAGCTCTTGCCATAAAGAACAAAAATTGTGAACACATAAAATCAAAAAAACTTCATCTTCAAGGTCAAAATCGCAAAAAAAAAAACTTTAAAAAATCCAATTTTTTTTACTTTTTCCCCTGTTCCGGTCCATATGTAGCAAACCGTTCAAAATTCAAGGAAGTTCATATGTTCTAGAAAGTTGTTTATTGAGATCTGAAGTACATTTTTGTAGTTGATTGTTTCCTTGAATTTTGAACGGTTTGCTACGTATGGACCTGAACAGGAGAAAAAAGTTTAAAAAATCGAATTTTTTAAAGTTTTTTGCGATTTTGACCTTGAAGATGAAGTTTTATTGATTTTATATGTTCACAAATTTCGACCACGACTAATTCTTCGACCACCACGTTTAAGAGATATTAAGCGGTTTCACATATAAATTGACGGAAAAATTAGTTTAGAGGGAATTAGTTCTTGCGCACTATTCCAGAAGTGTAAAGTGAAATAAAAAAAGTGAATAAAAATAAAAGTGGAACAATTTAAAAATTTAGTATTTTTAAAGATAACTTATTGGGAGATAATGGGAAAAAATATGTTGATGGCAAAACACAAAAACTAACTTAAATGTCCGACTAACTCAAAATGCCCGAGCCTGAAGGTGTTGGATTTGCCCCAGTGTCCGGAAAAAAGGGCAGGAGAAAACAGGTCAAGGTGCTGTTTACGGTAGACGTTCTTAAGAGACCGATGTCGCCGGAATTATTATCTTATTGGTTTAAATTGTGAGCAGATTTTATCGACTGGTCTGATTTGACTGACTGATCCAATTTTCAAGGTTCAGGTATTTCAAAAACATCCCAACTTTGTAAAAAACTGGCAAAACCAATAACCGCCAACTTAATTTTTCTGTTGTGCCACCGTCTTCGATAATTTTCTGTCGGCGCGGAGTTTGTCTAAGCACAGAGTTGCCAACTGAAACGTCAATGTAGTAGATGGTGTAAACGGAAAAGTTTAGAGAACAAGGTTATCGCTAAACTGGCCGTGATAAAAGGCGGTGTAAATGTGTTATTACATGCCAATGTGGAAAAATTCCTGTAAGCTGGGGAAACGTCCAAAAACGGATGACAGAGGTGGGCACAGTCGATGAGAACCGCCAGGCTGCGTGCCGAGAATACAAAAATGGCAGTCGACTTTGAAAAAGCGATGAAGACCATTGCAGACTTAACAGATCGTATCAAGGATCTCGAAAAAAGTAGGCCTGATGAAGCCACCGACGACGCTGCGTCCATGGATGAGGGGATGCCTGGTTTTAAGGATGTACTGCTCGAGCAAGAGGCGAAAAATAAGTAGGGTCCCGTGCAAAGCCGGCACGGAAGATGGCTGAAGTCATGACAAGACAACAGGAAAAATCTGTGAATTCCAAGACGGATGGCCCCAAGATGAATGTTGACGTTCCAGCCAACACGACTTAGAGGAGAGGCCGCGGAGTTATAAATCAGAATATACCTGATTTATATGTATATAGTGTGAATGTACGTGCTGTTACGGCAAAAATTAAAGCCGATTTACAGCACGAACATTTTTCGGTCAGGATTATGAGGCGTTCGTTGACGAACATTAGAATCTTAAGGCTTGAAGAGTATAAAGTTGTTCACAATTTTTTGACAGAGGGCGGGTATGGATTTTACTTTTATACACCGAAATCGCAAACTCCCTTTACGGCGGTGATTGTGGCGTCGTCTGAATCCTTTGAGGAGCAAGACCTGAAATTGTATTTAAGTGGGCTCAAGGTGAACTTGACGGCTCAGAGGGTTACCAAATTAGTGGGGGATCAATGGCTGGTTCATCTGACCAGAGATTCAGTTGTTGAACCATTTTACGCAATATAATATATATTGCACTACAGGGTCCTTATTCGTAAGGATAAGAGGACAGAGGTTACGCAGTTTGTCAGCGGTAAGGACACGTAGTTCTGAATTGCGGTATGCCCCACCGCAGTCACAAGTGTGCTGCACCATTCTTGCTAAGGCCGAGGGAGTGAAAAGACTATTGGTCCTGATACGGTTACGTGAGCCGTGGTTCTTCGGCCGGGACATGTGGTCCGATGCGATAATTTTTTAGTCAACGGGCATGCAGCTAGCTCCAGGGAGTGCCCGCTACGACAAAAATTGCTTTGCAAGAAGACTGAAACCAGTAAGCGACACTCTATCCTTCCAGGAATCAGCTTCTCTCGCAATAGCGGTAGGATTGTTAGCGGCATCTCCTACACAGCTGCTGCCCGGGGTGGTCCTCGCTTAGCGACGACTTTGACACGTGGCGCAGATTTCGCTGCGGCTGCACTCGATGGGGTGACGTTGCAGAACGCAATGGCCCATTTCCGGACTTTAATGCTCAATGTCGTCGGATTTACGGCTTGACCTTATGTCTTGCCGGATCAAGTTGGGGGCTTCATGCGTGACTACCGACGTTAAACTTGATAGATTAAAACTCACCTCAAAGCACTGGAACAATGCGAGAACGCATAAGGAAAGAATGACATGGTGGAAAAAATCTATCTGTTCTTGTTGTTCAGTGTATGTTGGTACTTATGGATCTTCGATCGATACTAATTCACATATGTAAATTGCAGAATTGAATTTGAATATATACAATTGATGATCAACCGATGGTATCAATTCAGGCACAGTAGTTAGGCATCTGATGATGAACTTGTCACGGAGTTCGAAACTATTCATGCCAGTGAGAGTGCTTAACTGAATTGTCTATTATTTCCACCAAAAACCAACCATTTTTCAATTAGAAAAATGTTCCTGACTTGTAAGCTTGTTTTAGTATGAATTTCTCATACATTAATCAAAAACTAACAAAATTGGACTTTTCACGGCCTTAGGGCTAGGGTAAATAGTGTACATATAGTGAAATGTGAGTTCTTGAATTCGTTTCGAACCCGTTGGTTCGTTGGTTGAAAAGGCTGCAAGACAGCACGCTGTCTATCACACTTAGGCTAAATACGCCCATTGTGATACCTGCAGATTCCTCCATAGCAACTATTGACTAGTCGTCCAGCCAATTTGCCCTTTCAATAAATTTGTCTATAAGATCTACAGGCATATCCTGTAGGGCTACGGTGCTAACTAGATGTGTTCCGAATATCCTACTTCTCAGTCCTGCCAGAGTAGGGCAATCCAAGAGAAGGTGTTTCGTCGTTTGCTCGTCCTCTTCCATGCAATCTTAGGGCGAGTTTTCCTACAAGACAATGTCCCGTAAGTGTTCCTATCATTGTGGATAGCCTGCCTCTCGGCAAGTTAAGTAGTTGCCTAGTCCTCTTCCTGTCCATCTGTGGCCAGAGGACCCTGGCTTGTTTGCAAGTTGAAGTAAGTCTCCACTTGTCCTTGAACATATTATCGGCCCACTGCCTGATCTGCAAACGGCAGGAAGAGATTGGCATACTAACACTTTCTTTTGCCTGAAGAACCTGTGCCGTAGTGCCCTGTCTAGCTAACGCATCCGCTACGCAATTGCCTGGAATGTCGCTGTGTCCCGGTACCCAGATAAGCCTGATGTCAAAATACTCTGCCATCACCATAAGTGATGAATGGCATTCTTTCACCGTTAGGGACGTAGGGACGTAGGGACTTCCAGGGATTTTTTAGCTGCCTGGCTGTCTGTGTAGATACATATTCTCCGGAGGGTTGTGACACTACTTTTCAGTAGTTCAGAAACCTCCAGTATGGCGGTTATTTCCGCCTGAAATACACTACAGTGATCAGGCATCTTGACGGAGATATTTACATTTAGGTCCGGTGAATGGACCCCATATCCTACTTGCTCGTCCAACTTAATCCATCCGTGAAAAATCTGATACTACTGGTATCCCCTACCAGTGACTTTCCCAGGTATTCCTGTTCGGAATAGAAGTCCTTAGATTTGTCGCTGGTAGAAGGTAGGGGATACAGTAGTCCGTTTTTACGGGAATAGAGTTGATCCGGTGTAGTAGTTCAGCGTGTCAGGAATGCCCCGATATCAAAACGCCACAATCTCTGATTCTCACCAGGGATGTAGTGGCTGCCGATTCGGCCATGATATCCGGAGTACAGATCTTCAGGATAGCACTAAGTGCAGTACCCGACGTCGTGCCCATTGCCCCACTAACGCTAATCAGTGCTGATCTTGAATTTTCATCAAGGAATTCAGAATATATTTCTGTTGGAGGGATCTCCACTAAACTACGATACCATTGAGAAGTATTGGTCTGACTATTCCCGTATAAATCCACATGGTGATCTTAGGAGACAGTCCCCAGCGCTTTCCTATCGCCCCTTTACAATAGTAAAGAGCAACAGACGCCTTTTTCACCCTCTCCTCCACATTCGGTTTCCAAGACAGTTTTCTGTCGAGAATTATCCCCAGATACTTGACATTTTCCGTCAACTGTAATTGCACCCCATTAACTGACGGCAGTTTAAATGCGGGAATTTTATATTTCCGGGAGAACAAGATAAGCTCGGTTTTAAGTGGGTTAAGTGATAGTCCGTTGTTAGCGGTCCAGTTCGAAATCACACTAAGTAGGCAGGTTGTACGAATGCTAAGTTAATTGAGGTTTCTACCCGTACAGATGATAGCAATATCATCGGTATAGGCAAAGACCTGGCATTCGGCCCTGTCCAATTCAAGAAGCAGTTCATTGACAGAAGTTAACCATAATAGTGGAGACAGAACTCCCCCCTGCGGTGTCCCCCTGTTAACGTTCCTAGCAATTGTAACACCACCCCATTCAGCTTTGACGGATCTATCCACCAGAAGCTTCCCAATTAGGCGTGTCACTAAGCTGTCGACTCCTAGATTCTGTAACAACCTAAGAATCCAGAAAGGTCCCTAGAGCGAAGACCTTATTCTCAAGAGAGTTCTCTATTATGTGACTATAGAGTGGAGAGCCGTCTCAGTTGACCTGCCCTTGATATAGGCATGCTGAGAACTCGATAGTCGATTCTGTGGAAGATTACTTCGAACGTGAATGTCCAGTAATCTTTCAAATGTCTTAAGAACAAAGGATGATAGACTGATTGGTCTAAAGTCCTTCGGTTTGACATGAGAGCATTTGCCCGCTTTCGGGACAAAAACCACTTTGGTTTGCTTCCAAATGCTAGGAATGACTCCCAGCATAAGGCAGCCCTTGAAGATTGCCTCCCGTCAGGTACGGCTGATTTGTAGGGCTTTAAGCATCTAATGACCCATATCAGATATTTTTCAGCTCACTATTGAGCGAACTTTTTCTAAGCTAGGTGAGTTTCCCCCTAGCTCTTCTGGCTGATGACCAGCATTCCGGTCATCGTTGGGAAAGTGGGTATCCAGGAGAATCCCAAGAGACTCTTCAGACGAATACGTCCACGTTCCATCATCTTTCATTAAGAACCCCGCACACGGTGGGTTTTTAGCGAGCACGCATCTTAAGCGTGTAGTTACGAGTTCGTAAAAACATAAACAATTGAATCTGTGAAATTGTGATTTGGCGGATCCGTCTGGTATCAGTGGAATTACTATTTGGTAGATCCATTACGAGTGCAAGATGGAAAGATGGAAAAGTAGGAACAACTACTCAAAACAAATCCGCAAAATTGATAAAAGCGGGTCCGTTTCGAATTCATTTTATTTCCAAAAAAAAAAGAATCCGAGACGGATTCGAGTATGAAGTTCGTTACGAGTCCGAGACGGATCCGAAAAAGCACAAAACACGATTCGCGTTTTCGAGAGGAATTTCATACGAAAACGAATTCGTTATGAGTCCGTAAAGGATGTACATTTCGGACAAAATATCCACAGAAACGGACCCATCTTGAATTCGTAACGGATTCATATGGCACATTGGGAGTTTTTGAAGTACCGGGCCCGCTGTATAAGTACTTGTGGCAATGCCACGAACTGAATTGTATGGTTCTGCAAATATTTTCTAATGTCGGAAATGTTGTATGTCTTATCGTTTTGTGTTTACATCTTAAGTGTAATTGCCTTTGAATAAATTGAAATTGAAAATAGTTTAGAGGAGGATAAAAAGCATGCCTAATGTTACGAATTTTTATTTTTAGCATAGATCTATTTACCGTTTATAAAACAAGGTTATTTGTAAATTCCGATAGTCACAGTAGTTCAATCATTACTTATACTTACACGATTCATAACGTAACTCTTCATATAATTCTATACTCAATAACAACGCATAAAAAATAATACAAAAAAATGGTTCCGGTTACATCCCATGAAGGGATTAGGGATAGCTTCTCACAAACCAGTGAGCTATGCGCGTTCTAGTTTTGCACTCACTGATTACGACCTACAGTTTTACACTGGTTCCGAACGGTATTTCGAAAATGGCTAAATACTCGATAGTGTCGCCTTCACTAAGCGAGGTGACAGTCGTCGAAAGAAATTTAAGGTGGTCAGAGCTGGGATCGAACCCACGTTTTCATGCACAAGAGCCGCGCACACTACCATTGCTCCACCGACGGACACATTATCAACGTACAATAGTCTCAATAGTGTTACTATCAACCGATGGTATACACTTTTCCGCGTTTCAGCACAGGCTGACTCGAAATACCTCGCTAATCATCTATAATCGATTATATCTTTCCACACCGCAATCCAGCCATTTTTCAAACCATCTCGCAGAATGTGGAGATAGTAATATCATCATCTATTTTTTGATTCATTCAGAAATGTCCTGAGCGAATTCATCCACCTTTCGTGGTAAGATCGTAAACGACAACCATGGTAAAATAAGTAAGATAAACGTTTGGTGTTTGGTGTCCATAATCTGTCAAATTTTCTACATGTGTGTATCTACTGTAAAAGTAAACAAAAAGGTATAAAATCAAAATACATGTGAATTGTACATAAGAGAAACACCTAAGCAAGAAAAATGTTCAAATCGGCTGTTCTAACGAGTTTACCACGACGGTAACTTTCAACATACCGTGGTCGGCATTTCATTAGCTTTACTCAGTTCCTTATTAACATTCAAATGTTGGTTTAAAATAACGCAAATGTTGAATGAGATTCAAAATGTCAGTTAAGCCAAAAATTTACAGCATTTTTCGTAACAATTTGAAAAATTGCCAGAGAATTGCTCTAAAATATTTCCAAATTTTTTCCGACAATAAATATAAATACAATAAAATTGCAGTTAAATCAATTGACTTAAATAACACATCATGTCAAAATATGTAAGGTAGAAGCAGAAGGAATTGAAGGCATTTTGATTTTATTTCAGGAGCCAACCTTGTCAAATTCAGTCGATCGAAAATGTCAAGATGTATTTATTTCAGGTTATATCAGGAGAAATTGTTGTAATTTTCGGCAACAACCACAAGGACAAGAAAACATTCCGTCTGCTATTTTAACGCTACTACCTGTACTAGATACATCTTGGAATTAGTATCAACAACATTTGACAAGGTCGGACCACAACGACAAGAAAAAATTTAAAACAGCTGTTCTAACCCTTCCACCTGTAATAGATACATCTTGGAACCTACCTTGACAAGTTCGGCTTATCGAAATTGTCAAGATGTATTCATTTCAGCTTATAACAGGAGGAATTGTTGTAATTTTCGGCAACAACCACAAGGACAAGAAAAAATGTAATCTACTATTTTAATGTTACCACCTGTACTAGATACATCTTGAAAATTGGTATAAACAACATTTGACAAGGTCGGACCACAACGACAAGAAAAATTGAAATCAGCTGTTCTAACGCTAATAGATACATCTTGTAAATTATTAGGAAAATAAACTAGTTAGCGACCGATTTCACAATGTCTGGTTGTATGGAATTTATAATTTTTAACACTCAGTTAGCTTTAACTTTGATTGGTGAAATTGGGCGTAAGTGTTAATTTTTTATCTGTTTTTTGTTTAAGTTCTAAATAAGTTCTAATAAAATAGAAAATACAAGTTCACTGAATTTGGGAGTTGGGAGTCCTTTTAACGGATAATTATACATTGGAGATTTTCAGTTTTATATTTGAATGTGTCCAAAGAAAAGTTGAAAAGAGGAAAAAAATAATATTCAACTTTTTAAAAACCTAGCATTCGGTTCTAATAAAAGGATCCGAATTGTCGGTTTTCGGTTTCGGTTTTGAGCACTTTAGTGGGAATGCATCTTGGAAGTATAATATAGACATTCATCCATACATACACAAACACACTTTAACCTAAGAGCAGTTCTGATACACTTAAATAGCAGTTGTATGAAATAATTGTACCAGTCGGTGGTGCAATAGTAGTGTGCGCGGCTCTGGCAAATGAGGTCATGGGTTCGATCTCTGCTCTGACCACCTTAAATGTGTTACGACAGCGGTCACCTGACTTAGTGACGGCGACAGAATTTGCCATGAAAAACTTCTCAAAATACTGTTCGGAACCGGTGTAAAACTGTAGAGCCCAATCAGTGAGTATAAAAATAGAAACCTCCTGGTTGTGAGAAGCTCACCACATTCCCTTCATGGGATGTAATGGGAATCAATTATTTTGCAGAAAAAAAAATAATTTGGTCTTACAGATGTTGCAGAAATTGCATATGTCAAAGGATTAAAGTTATTTTGATAATCGAAGTGAGTTTTTTGCATTCTCGACGACCAAAGCCAGGCCAAATCTTTCGATTTTGTGCTGTCTACATTAGGGTGTCCCATCAATAAAATTTTTTTTGCTCAAGCTTTATTTGAAAGCTTATAGGCTAAAGTATTTTTGAGATTTTTTTCAGATTTTTAGGAAGAGGTCGCACAAGTCGTATTTCTCCAAAAAATCGGGTATACCGAACGTTTTTTGAATTTTGCTTCAAACTCGGTCAATTACAACGATTTCCTTAGTTTGTAAGTCAACATTTTTAAAGCACATACTCCAAACTTCTATTGTATATGCAGAAACCACCAGTTTCGGCAATGATTTTGGTCAATAAGGTAGAACGTATTATTTTTTTCGTAAATTTTGGGAAAATTTTCTAAATAACGCTTTATATCTTATAAAATTCCTATGAAAATGTAAAACAGTAATGGTGCGCTTTAAATGACGTATAAATTCCAAGTAATTTTGTAAAAAAAAATTTGGAATTTGCGGTTATTGTTCCAGAGTTATACCATTTTAAAGCCTTTTACCCATTGTATGAAACTAATGCTATAATAATCTGTTTGCTTTTTTTGCATCTGATTTGCTTTAAATTTCTATGAAAATTTAAAATACTAATGATGCACTTTAAAAGATGGGTAAATTCCTAGCAATTTTCTAAAAAAAAATTTTGAATTTGCGGTTACTGTTCCAGAGTTATGTCACTTTAAAACTCTTTACCCAATGTATGAACCTAATAATATTATAAACTGTTTGCCTCTTTCCATCGGATTTGCTTTGAACATTGTACTATTGAAAAAATCTACATGCGCTAAGTAACGACAAAGAATTACACGTAGCACCGGCAACATATTGCAGGAACCATATATATGATTGCTTGCAAACGTTTTTTCTGCGTGTAAGTCTTTGTCGTTACTTAGCGCATGTAGATTTTTTCATGAATATAGTGTTTAGAGCAAATCCGATGAAGAATTGGCAAAGAGTTTATAGTATTATTAGTTTCATACAATGGGTAATGAGTTTTAAAATGGCATAACTCTGGAACAGCAACTGCAAATTTAAAATTTTTTCTACAAAATTGCTTGGCATTTATCCGTCTTTTAAAGTGCATTATTAGTGTTTTAAATTTTCATAGAAATTCAAAGCAAATCCAAATCCAAGTTTATAATATTTTTAGGTTCATACAATGGGTAAAAGGCTTTAAAATGGTATAACTCTGGAACAGTAACAGCAAATTAAAAATGTTTTTCTACAAAAAGGCCTGGAATTTATTCATCATCATTCATACATCATTAGTTTTTTAAATTTGCATAGGAATTTTAAAGTTATAACGCGTTACTAACAAAATTTATCCAAAATTTACGAAAAAACCTTATTGAGGAAAATGATTGCCAAAAATGTTGGTTCGTACATATACAATAAAAGATTGAAAGTTTTGCTTTAAAAATGTTGACTTGCAAACTAAGAAAATAGTGGCTATTGACCGAGTTTTAATTAAAATTCAAAAAACGTCCGGAATACCCGATTTTTGAGGGAAATTCGACTTGTGCGACCTCTAAACCTTTTCCGAAGAACGTAAAAAAAATCTCAAAAATACTTAATCCTATAAGCTTTCCAATCAAGCTTGAGCAACTATGAAAATCGTAAAAGAAAAATTTTTTGGGACACCCTAGTCTACATAGACACGTGTACAGTGTAACACATACAAGTTTGTGCGATTTCTTTATTCTGTGTAAGCCATTTTTTTTGTGTGCTGTCGATGTCTTCAGTTTTGAATATCACTAATATATCGTCATCTCTCAACGACTTAAATCATCTGCTATTTAAAAATGCACAACTGTATTTATAAATAT
This sequence comes from Phaonia tiefii, assembly GCA_963931995.1. Classification (NCBI taxonomy): domain Eukaryota; kingdom Metazoa; phylum Arthropoda; class Insecta; order Diptera; family Muscidae; genus Phaonia; species Phaonia tiefii. The sequence continues at coordinate 188,171,823 of OZ008367.1, read as the reverse complement.
AAATAACTATTCACAACAACTTCATGGTCGTATATCATCATTGTCGTCTACCACTTCCACTTTCTTTGGGGCTGCCAAACAGACAACAACAATTACAGGAACAACAACTTTGGTCAACAATAATAATAAATTTCCTTATCTCTGTCTTGCAAAATATGAATTTATTTAAATTTTCTGCTTGAGTACAACTTTCTCATATAAGCTGCAGCAGGATAAATAGATGGATGGATAGAAGATGATGGTGGATGGACGAATGGATGGCTGGATATTTTCTCGCCTGATGGAAATTCAGATACAACTGTGGAATTTTGCACAGGAAAAACAACAAGACGGGGAACACAGGACGAGTAATGTAGTTGCAAATTCTACGACGGTATGGGTATTTGTCGTAATCAGATTAAAATGCTACACACTAAGCTTGCAGGGAACTCTTCCCCTCTCTATCTCTCTCTCTCGCCGTGTCTCTTTCTCACCCTCTCTCATTCCTTGAGATATGTACTATGTGCGAGAATTCTTGGTATTTGTATGTGAAGTTAAATCCTTCTGTATCAGACTATGGAAGCAGAAAATGCAAAGTGTTTGGTAAATTAAGTTTTCAATTTTTTCATAATTATTTTGACCTTAATTAACACATCGTTCCATCATCCGACAAAGAACAAACGTTGTCTACCTTGCGTGGGAATGACGCCATTAATTGTATCCCAAATCGCAAAGGAAATAATACAAATCCCACAGTGATGTTACGAGTATTACGTATAGCTAATACATATCTACTTTAAATAATGAAAAACTACTTGATTTACACAACCATTCATGTGCGGAATTAATTGCAGGGATACAAAGGAACATTCTTGTTTGTGAGAATCATGTCATGTCACAGGTTCAAATCCCCACAGAGTCAAAAGTTTTACACAATTGTATCAGGGGTTTTTTGCAGCCATGATTAAATCTTTGAGAAGGTTTAGCAAAAAAAGAAAATATTATGGAAATTATTCTGAATGGAATTAATTTTGTTTGAAAATGCGTCTACTATTTTTGACTATCAACAGTTAATGATGGGGCCACGTACAACCCACGAGGGTTAAGGACTTAAATAACACTGTGTGTAATTTTTTAAGTCATGGAAATATAAACATATACTTGTGCGACCTCTAAATATAACCATATACTTGTGCGACCTCTAAACCTCTTCCGAAGAATCTGAAAAAATCTCAAAAATACTTTATCCTTTAAGCTTTCCAATCAACTATGAAAATCGTAAAACAAACATTTTTTGGGACACCCTAGTCTACATACATACTTACGTGTACAGACCAAAAAAAAAAGACCCGTGTCTCCTAGTTTTGCCCAAAGTCAAACACTTTTTTTAATGGCCCCCAAAGACTTGGGGCCTCGGTGTCATTTTTGCAAAAAAGTGATCATTTTGTCGGGCTCATATCTTGCAAACCGTTGGGAATTTTGATTTACTCGCTGAGGGAAAGTTGTAGCTCTTGCCATAAAGAACATATAAAATCATTTTGATTTCTTTTCTAATTAATTCCAGGTATGTTGGTGGAGTCACAAGATCACCCTGTATGATGTTAATGAAGTATTTGAAGAAGAAAAAGCTGATGATGGGGGGCAGTCTGGAAGCAACGTGCCTGTGGGCACCATAAGTTCTGAATCAGAGTCAGGTTCGGACGACGATTTGGATCCACAACTTAAGAGAGTGCGATTTGGAAGTCCAGGACCATCGACGTTATAAACATAATATGAATATTTTTGTGATTATTTTTGTAATAGATAGCACAGTATCTCAAAGTTAAAGTAAAGAAAAAACAAACGAAATTAAGAAATTTTCGGAAAATTTTTCACTTTTGCGGCTACCTAAACGCTACCTAAGCGCTACCTAAACGGTGTTAAGAATCATTCCCAGGAAGTTCATATGTTCTAGAAAGTTGTTACATTACATCTTAGGTAAATTTTTGTAGTTGATTGTTTCCTTGATTTTTTAACGGTTTGCTACCTATGGACCTGAACAGGGGAAAAAAGGTAAAAGCGATTTTTAAAGCGATTTTGACCTTGAAGATAAAGCTTTTTGATTTTATATATATGTTATATACATATATGTTACATATGTTATATGTTCTTTATGACAAGAGCTACAACTTTCTCTCAGAGAGTAAATTAAAATTCCGAATTGTTTGCAAGATATGAGCCTGACAAAATGATCACTTTTTTGCAAAAATTACACCGAGGCCCCAAATCTTTAAATAAATAAATAAATGGTTTCCCATTACATCCCATGAAGGGACCGGGGAGAACTTCTCACAATCACTGAGCTGTGCGCTTTCCAGTTTTCACTCACTGATTGGGACCTACAATTTTACACCGATTCCGAACGGTATTTTGAGAAGCTTTTTCATGGCTACATACTCGATAGTGTCGCCGTCACTATGCGAGGTGACCGCCGCCGAAAGTAATTTAAGGTGGTCAGAGCAGGGATCGAACCCAGGATCTCAAGTACAAGAGGCGCGCACACTACCCATTGCACCACCGACGGGGACCCATAAAAAAAAGTGCATGACTTTGGGCAAACCTTGGAGACACAGGTCTTTTTTTGGCCTTTTATCACGTTGTGGTGTCCGTATATGGTTATATTTTTTCGTGTTGCACTGTGTGACTAATCTAACATGTTTCTCGAAATAGCTTATGATTATGATTTTTCCAGCCAGTTGGTAATATCACAAGCTCTTTCAGGGATTCATCCACCTGCACAGAAAAAAGTGATACTCAATTCAAACACGAAGTTTGTCAAATCAGTTAAATTTTTATTTGGATTTTATAAGATTTTCCAAAAATTATTTATTTTCAGTTTTTTTCGCATTTTTCCAAAAGGATTGATATACTTAAGTATACTTAAAACAAGTGTACAGAATGTGCCACTGCAGGTAGAATTTGATGAAAACGTCGCCAAATTATTTCATGATTCGAATGATTCGAACTCACGGGCGATATGTTAACACCTTTTTGTTACACGGTACCTGTTCAATTTCTATGAACCCAATAGTAAATGTTACATTGAAAAATGAAAAAATGAATAGTTTTTGTGCCGAAGGCTCTTTTGCTATTGCACTTTCTTTTTTCTTGCATTTGCTTTAACATTAGATGTAATATTGTTACAATAAATAAAACAATATTTAGCTCACTGAAATAATTGTTTTTATTTTGTGATAAACTGAGCGACGACAAAAAGTATTGAATAGTATCATGGTACTAACAAATGGTAGAAGAAACGTTTTAATTTTCATACTTAAACACTTTCAAAATATCAACTAAAATACACCCATTTTTTAAATGGCACTTTTTCCAATTTTGTATACATTTTCATTATTTTTCAATCAGCTGAGTCAGTTGAGCTGTTGTTTTTGGATTGTAGTATTTGTTGTCGTACTGCATCTACCTACCATTATATTTCTACCATGAATAGTATAGAGAACTTATTGCATTCGATTTTCCGCTCTCATGTACAGAGTCTGAGTAAAAGAGCATAAACGAGTCTTATTCTCTTTATAGAATATTTTAATATAAATGCATCATTTTGAAAATTGTATTACATAAAACAATACAAAAAGCATAAATGTTTTAAAAGGCATCAACGTTTCATATCAAAATTATGAATGGACCAAGTTATGACAAAAAGAGAGTAATACGTTTTGAATCATTCGCCAGTGCTTTTGAGACATACAATTCGTTCCATGAGTCCTCTATACTATTCAATACTCTTTCGCGACGACGACCTGCTTGTTTGTTCGCTGCCGCTACAGCAATACCATCATACTTATTTTCAGCCAGAGACTATTGTTGTACAACAACCACGTATGTGATGCTAACGCTGTGTGTTGTTTGCATGTGATCACTTTGATAGATTGCCCTACCCGTGCCTATGATGTTAACAGATCAAAAAGTACAGCAGTAAATCATCAAAAAAATCTGTACCACAGAAAAATTCAACTCTGTGATATAGTAAAAACTCACCTCAAAGCACTGCAACAATGTGAGTATGCAAGAGGAAAAGTTGAACGTGATGGAAACATTCCGTCTGTTCTCGTGTCGGAAATATAAGTATATGCCTTTCAGTGTGTATTGATACTTAGGGATCTTCGATCGATTCTAATTCCCAGATGTAAATTGCATAATTCAGTTTGTAAAGTATATATACGATTAATGATCAACCGATTGTATCAATTCAGGTAGAGTAGTTAGGCATCTGGTGTTAGGCATCACGGAGTTCGAAACTAGTCATGCCAGTGAGTGTGCTTAACTGAATTGTCTATTATTCCAACTAAAACCAACTTACCTTGTAAGATTGTAGTATGCATTTCTCATACATTAACTAAAAATATGTAGTGTTTGTCAATGCCATAGTGTAGTTGTCCTCCTGAACGATGCAATCGCGTGGGTACATAAATGGCAGAATCAGGTAAAAGAGTTGCGAGTGATACCAACTCCTGTTGTAATACCGTACAGAGACATATTTTATACCCTTGGAAAGGTCAGCTTCTATTCTATAAAACTCTGTTCAAAAATATCCACATTTCAAAAATTTCTTTAACACTTTGAAAAAAATACAAAAAAATCCGAAAATAAATAATTTTGGAAATATCTTCTACAAATTTGATTTAAAGTATATAATTACATATACTTCATATGGGATCTTACTACTTTTTTATATGTTGTAAAATATCATAAAATATCTAAGAGATTCGTAATCCCAAACAAATTTTGTATGAAAATTAGACTTTTTTATATTTTAAGCTCTCGTGAGCTCATTTATTCGTGAGATCTATTTATTTGTTAGTGTGAATTTAAGAACATTTTAGTCTGTAGTAAAAATGAGAAAGATATACAAAAAACCCCGAGCAAATTTTTTGCCAAACATCGAAATTCAAAAATTTGTTCTAAAAATGCCAAATTTTCAGAGAATGCTGATTGTAGGGTGCATATCCAAATGATCATAACATTTTTTCGAATAGATACGCCAAAGCCTTGTCTTCCAGAAAAATTTTAAATTTTTTTATAGGTTTCTTGGAAAAAACAAAAAAAAATCCTGAATGAATCATAGTACCTTTTCGGGAAATTATAAGTGGTCTTCATGGAAGCTCGAAAGAACCTCGTAAACTCGAAAACATCGTAAACTTGCACAGCAAACGTCAAAACAAACAAATTTCCCATACAAAGCGACTTGCTCAAAAGTGGAAAGTTTTCGAGGCAAATTTGCTGCGCAAACGTGGGATGGAGAAACGTGTAAACTTTTGACATTTCGTTGTCATCTGACTAGGATGGATAAATAAGGTGATAGCACTAGAACAGTAGAAAAAGTACACATACATAATACATGCAATTGCTACTGCTACCACCTTATGTATCCATCTTGGTCAGCTGATATGGTTTTCAGCACAACTACGCTGAGCAACTTTACCTGGTGCCTCATGCAACGGTGCGAGGGAAACTTGCGCTGAGCAAAAGTTCTCGGCTTTCACGTTTGCATGAATACCGCTATTGTGTTTTTATGCCTTGAGAGAACTTTAAAAAACTTTAACTTTAAAAATGTGGCCGTCGGTGGTGCAATGGTTAGTGTGCGCGGCTCGTGTACATGAGATCCTGGGTTCGAACCCTGCTCTGACCACCTTAAAATTTCTTTCGGCGGCGGTCACCTCGCATAGTGACGGCGACACTATCGAGTATATAGCCATGAAAAAGCTTCTCAAAATACCGTTCGGAATCGGTGTAAAACTGTAGGTCCCAATCAGTGAGTGAAAACTGAAAAGCGCACAGCTCAGTGATTGTGAGAAGTTCTCCCCGGCCCCTTCATGGGATGTAATGGGAAACCATTTTTTTTTTTTTTTAACTTTAAAAAATGCCTTGAGATAACTTTAAAAAATTACACTGTATTCTTTACTAAAGTATTTCCAATCTAGTGGGGTTTTCGTAAATATTCTTTTCCCGCAAACGGCAGAGTTATTAACAAAAAACTGCAAAAAGTCAATGAAAAAATTGGCAATTTTAAAAGTTGATAGAGAGTATCTTAATAACGGTAAAAGATATTTTTTGTTTACTCGTATCTTGCATAGAAGATTCTCAAAAGTTAAAATCTTTTTAATCGGCCAAAAGTGTAGAAGTACCAGGCATTGAAAGTTTCAACAGCACCAATGTGCTCAACTTTGTAGCACCAACTGTGTTCACACAGTGTGTTACTGAATGCAATATTGTGAATGCCTGGCTCCTTCCCTACAAATGTCTAGTACATTCTAAAATAATCAGAAAAATACTCTAAAAGTTGTGGTATTACTACCGTGTTTGTTTCAATCGGCCCCACTGTGCAACGTTTAACCTTCGAACTAAAACATTTTTTTTAATTTTACTTTGATATGGTCTCTTTCATAATGAACACCTAAATACACAAGATTTATACATACGATATATAAGAATGTATGTTTAAAAGTGCGTAATATGCAAACAAACCCCATTGTTACAATTACGCACTCTCTTCAATGTTACAATATTGCACTCTCTTCAACTCTTTAAACAGCTCCGCCGGTAATCCATCGGCTCCTAAGGCTTTGTTAGTTTTATGCCTGGCAAAAGCTGTACAGACCACGTCTTGGTTGGGAGGGGGCAATCGAATGCGTCGTCCAAATTGTGATCGATTGTCTCATCGTCATCTTCCATATTCCCAACATGCTCTGCACATCGGCGATGAGATTTCTGTCCCTGTCTTTACAGAAAGGGGTCCTGAACCATGTCCATTAGTTCTCTTCTTGATTTTGTGGTGAATTTTTCGGGCTTCGTTCTTCCTTCTGTATGTCTCAATTTTCTCACTCTCGCGCTTTCTCCACAGCCGTTTCTTACGCGTTAAGAGACGGCTTACCTCCTATATTTTCCTCCTATACCGCTCAGTCGCAGCCAGCTCGCGTTGCAATTGACTGAAGCATTGCCATACGTGCAGCGTTCCTGTCATCATTTGTAATGCGACACTCTTCATCGTACCACGGTTTATTGCGAAGTGGTTTTTCGAAACCAAATACGGTTGTCGCGGCAGTTTTTATAGAGTCGGAAATGGGTTTCCACTGCGCATCAGGATCGTCATCGGGAGGGGGTGGGTTCTGTGCCAAAAGTTGCGAGAGCTTCCTTGAGTACACTGTGGCTACCTCTGGTAATTGCAGCTTTCCAATGTCCAGCTTTCTCTGTGCCTGGTTCACTCACAGGATTGAACCTAGAGACTAGATTTTGCAGTCTTTTTCCAACTACAAATCAGCAATCAACTTCATGTTTTTCTCATGACAACTGTAGTATATCGTATGTCTCATTTTCTTTTTCTTGTGCAGCCATGTCCTGTCCATCGCATTTTCTGGATATCGATAATGTCAGCCTTATAACTTTTGAGGACATCTGCAAATTGGATACTTGCACCTATATAGAGTTCTTACATTCCAAGTGCATATCCGAAAATTATGGTCCTTATAACGATTGCGGGGGTCGTCAACAAATAGGGGTTGTTTATGTTTTCTTTTCCGGTTTTGTATTTTCACTGCCATTATGAACGGTGGCGGGAGGTAAACCCAGTCCACCGGGTTTTTGCACTTCACCTACAGCCAGGATATTTGATTGCAGCCGCCAATAACGGATCAGACGATGACCAGGATGCAATATGTTGAGCCTTGATTGTCTTCTTTTGGTTTATATCCGCCGATAGCCCATATCCGCCTTCTACGGATAACATAATATAATAATAATAATAGTAATAATAATATGATGGGCTTAAGTGATAGGGTCACCTAATAAGCCTGAGATACATAACCAATCAGACTGCCCATTCGGTTCGTCTTCTCACTCTAGCCAGCTAACGGAGATTTCCGATAAAGCTATTGCCCAGGACATACTGCGTGGAAGTAGTTAGCTGCTTGGACTGCCCAATGAAGGCATCATTTCTGGCCACTCTCAAGTGAATGGCAATCCTAATATGTCCTAATAGAGATTGCATACAAAAAAAAGGAGCCTGACTGCCATAATAGATGTTGACATCCCAGGCGATAATGACGTTTAGTCCCAAACAAAGGCAACTTCTCCGATTGCCATAGCTTCTGCCTGAAGGACTCAACAGTGGCCTTTGTACAAGGTCAAGACCCAGCTCCTTAGAATAGACTCCAAACCCTACCTTGATATACATATAGTTTGGAGGCGACTTTTACTGTGGACAGCCTCGGCAGGGGTTGCACGAACAGCATCCATGATACACATCATTCTCTGGATCTTTGTCAACGACTAGGTAAGTGGATTTCTCCAGAACCGGCCACCAAACAATAAAGCCATAGAGCAATATCGGGCGGACAAGAGATGTATATATCCACTAAACTATTTTCGGCGATAGTCTCCGAAGGCTCTTTTTCACGAATATAAGATCACTGTGGCTGTACTGATCCTATCATAGTATTTGGCTTGAAGCTAAGCTTTCTATTGGGAATCACACCTCACTAACTTTTAGGCAAATTTATCCACCACATAGTGACAAGGGATAAATACACGGAACCATGTGTTCCCTGTCAAGAGTTTGAGCTCGGTTTTCTACGGATTTACACCCAGTAAATTCTTCGTGGACCACTTAGAGAGTCTCGTGATTAATATCTGGAGGCCATCTCTGCATATGGAGGGGTAATTAACTTGAATACGAAATTAATCAATATTATCAGTTACATGCATAACCAATACGATTAGGATGTTAATTAAAATGTAAGAAAAACTCGGTGAATTGATTGTTGTGGTGGATGGTTAGGTTGTTAGCAATTTCGATGTCATAAAATTCAGCGTAATCGACTTATTTTAAATGATTTAACTACGTCGATATCGGATTACATTTCATACAGCTCATGGGTCATGGTCATGATTCAAAAACAATTTTTTTTTCAAAACGATATTTTTAAAATATTTAGTATAACCGTCAGTAGTGCGATCGCGGACCAGACCATCCTGACGTCGACACTATCGAGTATTTAGCCATGAAAAAGCTTCTCATAATACCATTCGCAACCGGTGTGCAACTGTAGGTCCCAATCTTACTTTTACTTTTATTGACTACTTTACAACCTCATGAGGTCAGATGTCTTACACATATTAATTAAACAAACAAATTAAATAAATTTCAACATATTCTTCCAACTGGCTCTATCCTTCGCCCTTTCTCGCCAGTTGGCAACACCAAGGTTACAGAGGGAGTCTTCTGCCTGGTCTTTCCAGCGGAGTCTTGGTCGTCTTCTGTCCCTGCTTTCAAGAGTCTGATATAGCTGGCCTTTTGTCCGTCGAGAGAGGGCTTCGTTTCCAAACTGCTTGCTGAGCCCAAAAGAGCATCTAGTTGCAAGCACAATACTTCTATTTATTTCCAGGCTGACGTTGTTGTCCTTGTAGACAAATTCATCTACCACTTCAAAATTTAATCGGTTGTCAACGTTCAAGTGCGGACCAAGTCGATAGGTTTGTCTATTCGTTGACACCATCAATTTTGCCTTGCCCTCATTAACAGCAAGACCCACCTTCGCTGATTCTTTTTAGGTTCTTGAAAATACTGCAGTAACCTCTCGCAAATTTTGCCCAATGATGTGTATGTCCTCAGCATACGCCCAGCAACATATTGCTTTTCATGTTAATGGTCTTGTTAGTATTTACTCCAGCTTTTCTCATGCTTATCTCCATTAAGATGTTGAAGAGATTGCACAAAAGTGTGTCGCCTTGTCTCAGTCCTCTCTTGATTTAGAGTGGTTCAGTGAGGTCTTCCCCACTTTCACTGCCGATTTGGTGTTGGTCAGCATCATTCTTCACAGACGGATCAGTTTTGACGCAATCCCAAGTTCAGAAATAGCTTCGTTCAGTTTTCCCCGTATGGGGCTATCGAAAATAGAATTGTAATCGACAAAAAGGTGGTATGTATCGATTTGCTTTTCGTGGGTCTTTTTCAGGATTTGGCGTAGCGTGAATATTTGGTCAGTCGTTGACCTGCCTAGTCTAAAACCACACTGATAAGGTCCAATCAGGTTTTCAACAATTGGATTTAGTCTTTCACATAATACGCTCGACAAAACCTTATGCGCGATGGATAAAAGACTGATACCGCGATAGTTGGACATAATACCCGGAGACTCCAATCGTCAGGCATAGATTCCCCCAGCCATATACAGCATATAAGTCGATGCATGTGGGCTAGAAGTTCTTCGCCACCTGCCCTAAAAAGTTCAGCGGGTAGAACATCCGCACCAGGAGCTTTATTATTCTTAAGCCGGGAGACCGCCGTTCTAATCTCGCCTTGGTTGGGGTTGGGTGAGTGATGGTTACAATCTACACTATCTTCCACTATCATTACCTCCTGATCTTCAGTGGAAGAATCTGAGTGGAGTAGTGCTGAAAAGTGGTCTCTCCACATTTTGAGCACACACTGCTTATCAGTCACCAGATTCCCATTCTCGTCCTTGCACGAGGGCAGCCCATTATTAGGCCCGTTATTCAATCTTCTTACCCTCTGGTCCCAATCAGTGAGTATAAAAACTAGAAGGCGCACAGCTCACTGTCTGTGAGAAGCTCTCCCTAATTCCTTTATGGGCTGTATAATTATATTAAGGACATGAAACCACATATTCTAATAAAAGGGAAACGAGTGCAATATCTCCAAAACTGAATAAGATACAGTTGAAGAAATTCAAAGTATGCAATCATATTTATTCGATTTTTAAAATTTGAAAAAGGGAATATCTGTAGTACGAAATATTACGTCAAAAGTTATTAAAAAAATATAGATTGGAGAAAAAACATTTTTGTATTCTTTAAAATCAAAAAATAACAAAATACCCAATTATTAATTTAAAAAATGTTTGTTACTTCAAACGATATTGAATTTTGGCCGAATGAAATATTCTAAACTATAAGTACAGTCCGTAGATACTGAGAGTCTGATAAAGTTGAATTTTTCCCGAGAGAGAGTCGTATCTCTGAAGTGCTGGCATAATTCTCAGTTTGATTTATTGTTTTTCTTTAGGGTAGATACAAGGTAAATAAATTCGTCCACCACCTGGAAGCTATGGCTGTTATCAAAGTTCACCATTTTCCCCAATCTGGTGGAGGCTCTGGTTGTTCAAAAAATTAATTTTGTCGTGTCCTCATTTGGTATCATGCCCACTTCTGCCGATTGCTTCTCGATTGTCGTAAATAACTTCTCGCATATTTCGGACGGCACGTGGCTTTGCCTGTGGATGGTTTCATTCAAGTTAACTACAGCTGTTCTCCTTAAGATCCCAATTTAACAGTTGTAGAGATCGCACGATAAGATAACGCCTTACCTGAAGCCTTGCCTCGTTTTAAATGGTTCTCTAAGATATATATCAATCTCCGTTCGTCTCGAATTCGTAGCGGATTCATATGGCACTTTGGGTTCGAACACTGTCGAAGAGGATTCGTTTAGAATTCGCATTCCTCTCGAAAACGCGAAACGTTTTTCCTACATTTCCGGATACTTCTTGACATCGCAACGGACTTCATACTTGAATCCGTTTAGGAATTTTTTGGAAATAAAATGGATTCGAGACGGATCCGCCAAACCACAATTTCACTAACTCGCTTCTTTAAGCGAATGTTATGAATAAAATGTTATGAATTTTACGAAATTTACGAAACGTGTTCATAGACAAGTTGTATTAAAAATCCTTCATTAATTATATGAAAATATTTCATTATCGTTATGAAAATTCTTCATTAAAAATTTTATAACAATATTTTAGAAATTTGTTAGAATTTTGTATACATTTCATGAGGCATTTATTTACACATTTATTTCTGCTGGGTTGTGAAATCGATTATATAAAATTAGAAGAGAAAAGGATTCAACGACAAACAACACGAACAAACCAAGTAAACAAAAGAAAATACAATAACAAAATGCACGGAATTTGACAATTGGTGTCATAAGAAATCAAAATCAGCTGTTCTAATGCGTCAACCTCTACTGGATTTGGCACAAGCAGAAGCATTGAAATTATTGTTGGAGATGTCGCTGTACAGCATGAAAACTAGATTAAGAGTGTTAAGAAAAGAATAAGGAAGATTATCAGTTTAGTGCAAAGAGGATGTTTAGATAGAGAAGAAAAAATTAAGCAATTTGGTAACCCTAGTAGAAGAGAACCAAAAAAGTTGACGCGAATCACTCAAACGCATTTCTCTCTCGCGTCATAACTTGATTATTTCATACTTTTTAGATATGTACTTTATGTACTTTTATTTAAATTTAAAGTTAGATACAATAACATCATCAAAAAACAGCGCGTGTTTTGAAATATTCAACGAAGAGAGTAAGAGAGTGAGCAGAGAAACGAGCCGATTCACTCGTTTTCTTTGTTGGCATTCCACTCCATGAGTAAATTTTCCTCTCTATTTAAAATTCCATATTCTTTGTTTAGTGCACCGAGTAATATTATTAAGAGTGTGCACTAGTTGCTTTTTGTACTAACGAGTTCCGAGACCCACGACGAAAACATATAGAGAATGAGAGCAATCTTTAATTTTAACAATTTGCGTGTTAATTGGGATCTACACATATAACTTTACTCTAACACTTCATTACATTTTGATTTTTTTCACTGAATATGCCTTTCTTTAATCGATTTACTTGGCAAAATTTACTCCCAGTTGATGTGTTTTGTACTTTTGGATTGACACTAGGCAGCAAAAGTTTGAAAATCACACCACGCAACCCAGTCCCTATCACCGTTTCTTCTTTGATAGCACATTTTCTATTTGTTCTCCAAGTACTAACTTGATCAGCTGTCTGATTGATACCCCTTGGTTTAGTGTTACAACAGAGTTGGAGCCGGCAAAATGGAAATTACTTATATTATGTTGCTAGCGCGGTGTTTTTATATGTCTCTGGTCTTCCGCACTCTTTTCTGTTTTTGCATGACATAAACGGCAACAACACATATTTTCGTATTTCTCTTTGAGCGATAAAAACTAATAATCATTACAAATACGATAAACCATCGTTATTATTCCCCATTGTCCTCACCCCTTCCTCCATTAAAATGATTCATAAAATCTTTGAAACATATTCATAAATTCCTTGAAAGATTTTCATAGGTCCTATGCAACTCATTCATAGTTATTATGACAGATTTTCATGGATTTTAGGAAACTTTCGTAGATTTAGCTTCATATAATCTTTTCATAGAATCTACACTGAAAGAAAAACGCTTCGTCGCATGGATGAAACATTTTCGTTAATGTTATTACGTTGTTACAGTGAAAAGTGTCGTATATCCGACAATTTGGTAGTCGCTGCAACGAAAAGTTTCATACTTGACTTCTTTGACAATTTTTCATTTCGTTGCTGCAACAACTTACTTGTTGTTCCTGCAACAATTTTATTTAATTTGAATTTTGTAGAAAAATGGGTTAAAAATTAAAAAAAAAGTAAAGGCATGAGTTTTAAACTACTGATATTTGGGTTATCTCTTACTTTTTATAGTTTATATTTATTATTTATTTATTCTGGAGGTTTGTCAATATTTTTAGCTGACGAAACAATTTCGGTATTGTAACGAAACTAATTTTTATGATGGTATAGAGAGAGGAGAAGTCGAAAAAATGAGCGAGCGTAAAAAAGAGGCCAGCAAGAGAAAATGGTGAGCGTGAGTGTTGGGTCACGTACACATCTTAAATCAGTTCCATTGCAACAATCGCAAGTGGTAGACATATTTCTCCGCCTGCATAATTTAAATAAATTTGTTAAAACAGACTAATTAGATATAATACTTAGTAATAATCTTTTACTGTGAATCTAAATTGTGTGAATTTATGGGTTTGCTGAGATCGTTTGTGTAACTTGCGAATCTATAAATGAAATAAATAAATACACAGAATGCAAAGAGCAACACGACAGCAAAGAAAGTGACGCATCGATAGCAGAAAAACTACCCCGAAATATGTAACTGAACTTTTGTGTGTGTGTGTGTATGGTCGTGACGGTATCAGAACAAAATTTTCGTGTTTTAATCATAATTTGGTCTCGCCTGTTTCATTGTGTTGGTATTTGGATTCAGAAAAAAACAAAAGACATATATACATACATTTGTGCGGGCAGTCGAAGTCAATGAATACGAAGAAGTCAAAGAAACAAAGTGTTTCAAGTACGGCGAACATAAAAAATATCAATTCAACGTCCAGTTAAATGAATAGAATCTAAATTTTTTTACAAATTTGGTTAAAATAAATGAAAGAGCAGTTGAAGAAAATGCTTACAGAGCGATCACTGGCTTAATGACGGGGAGGTTTGGCGCTACAATTGAATATCAAAACTCTCAACACAACAACAATTGCATGATTTAACAAAACAATGATGTGGTTCTATGTTAAAGGAGTAGAACTTATGTTCATGGTAAGTACAGACATAGGTATTTACATATCTTAAATATAAATCTTAACAATAAATTCCTCATATATGTTTTTAATTGCAGGACCTGAATATGACGGCCACAATAACACTCAACCCCTCGACTACCACAATCTTCTCCAGACGAATGTTTCAACATCGAAAACAAAAATTAAAAAAAAATTGTTATCAAAACACCTGCAATATAATACTAACCGTATTTTTATGTACAATTGTCAATAAATAATTTCAAACACACTTCAAAACATTCATTGCAGCAATGAAACAAAATCATGCTAGTAATGAAACATATTCATTACAACAATGACTCATATTTGTTGCACTAATGATACAAATTCATAGCAGCAATGTACAAACTCATTGCAGCAATGAAGCAAATTCCTTGCAAGAACGATACCTATTCATTGCAACAGTGAAATAAATTCATTGCCGCAACGAAACAAATTCGTTGCAATAATGAAGCAAATTCATTGCAGCAACAACCATATTTTCACCGCAGTAACTAACAATTTACAGTTGATGAACACATTTTCATAGCGGGAATGAAACATTACGTTAGCTCACTTTCGATGACAAAAGTTGTTGGGGTGATGAACATTTTCATCCGTGTGACGATGCTTTTCCGTTCAGTGTAATAAATATTTTCATCGAATTTATGTAGCAATTTCGTACATTTCACGAAGTTTCATAAATTTAAATTCATGGAATCTATGAAAATCTTTCATAGATTCTATGAAATGTTTATTTGGCTGACAAATAATGAAACATTTCATAGAATCTATGAAGAAATTCATAGGTATTATGAAGATAATTCTCTCAGTGTACTACTTCATTTTTTATATATTTTATTATTACATAATTTAAATGTATTTATATAATATTTATATTTTGAAATTCTAAGGTCGATGGTGCAATGGGTAGTGTGCACGCCTCTTGTACATGAGATCCAGGGTTCGATCCCTGCTCTGACCACCTTAAAAATTTCTTTCGGCGGCGGTCATCTCGCATAGTGACGGCGACACTATCGAGTATTTAGCCATGAAAAAGCTTCTCAAAATACCGTTCGGAATCGGTGTAAAAACTGTAGGTGCCAATCAGTGAGTGAAAAATTAGAAAGCACACAGCTCACTGGTTGTGAGAAGCTCACCCCAATCCCGTCATGGGATGCAATGGGAAACGGGGAACGTATATTTGATGGACCTTGACTAAACATATGTATCTTAAACAGGATACTTTCTCCAATAGTACATCATATTCGGTACTACCTTGTATTTTAGTATATATATGTATATATATGTACATGCATGTTTGTAGTTGGGTGTGTGTGTGTGCAGGTAGTTTTGTATGTGTTTATTGTTTATTTTTGGTTTTCTGTTCATACTCGTAATAATTTGCAGGTTGTTGTAGAATGTTGGTTGTTATATTTTGGCGATGATGTCGTATTGTACTCGGTATTACGAGTACTACAGGCAACAGAATGTTTGCTCCAACGATGGCTGTGTACTTTTTATTAGACCTACAACCACACATACATACACAGTTTCCTGTTTGTCGTGTTTTTGATGCCTAAAGGCGTTAAATGTCTTTACTAGAAGTGCAGCTGAAGCAGTTTCTGGCTTCAGCATCAGCACCACTATCAGCTAGACTTAAATTGGGGAAATTGTGATGTTACAAGTATTTTCATATTTGTCCTATGTACCTGTACATCCTTGCCATCTAATAGAAGATTTACTGCTCTTCGGCTTCCTTCCTGGCATTACAAAAAAAAAATAACCAAATCGAAAGCTTATACAATTTTAGTTTTAATTAAATTCAAGTTGTAGTTACTTTACAATCTTAATTCGTATTCTTATGCAGCAACATGGTTGTCTATTACATAGTTCGTCTAATACGAGTGACTATACTATACATACATACATATGTATGTACTTGTCTAACTGTGTGGCTGTGTATATGTTAGACATTTTGTTATAATTTTTAAATCAGTTTAGGGTTCTGTATATTTCCTAAAGTATTTAACTAAAACTTCATTTATTTTTATTTCCAAAATGAATTGCAAAAGATTAAAATAAAATTTTGAACACCATGGTGAGGGTTCCGCATCATTCTGTTGCATGACGATAACCTTTTGAATAACAAATTCAATTTGGGTTAATAACTATAGAATACTTTGTGGGCAATATAGACTACGATAAATTTCGAAAATCTTTTTGGAAAAAATCCATACTCCAAATTACCTGTTACGTATACAACTCGAATATTCATGGAAAAGCCTTTAACCCTTTGCATACCAAAGAAATGTTAAATATCCTTTTTGAATGAAATACAATTTGTTTTAATATTTTCTAATGGTTTTAAGAAAGAAATATATTTTAGCAAAACGGGTTTATGGCAGATGTATTATATTAACTGATCTTATCATACCAGGTATGCCAACAGTCACACTTGAAGGAAGAGGGACATTGTATTCACTTCGGTGCAACATATAACTAAATGGTATATTTGGCACTATGAAAATACATGGAATGCTCTACTAAGCGCATGACGTAGTAACAGGGGTAAGCGCAATTATTCGAGATCTCCACGAAAGGTTCGCCAGGTAGCTTAAAGACTTGTATCTAATGGGTGGGTTGCTGTAAGAAGATATCACTTTGAACGGATGTTATTTTGAGCAAAAACGTTTGGTGGTTGTTGTGGAAAAATATTTATTTCGCCCCAAAAATATTTAGTTTTCTACCTGCTCTCAAGGTTGACCTCAACAGTTAATCGTTAACTTCAGGCTGTGGCCGATCTATTGATCCCTTGGTTGATAAAGTTATACATCACGTTGGTACACTAGGGTGATGTCTTTTATACAACCTCGTTTCCCTGTATCATATTTAGATGAGTTTTTATTTAAGATTAGATAAAATCTTACATATAAGGTGATTCGCACAAAATGATTTTAAAATTTGTATTTATCAGCATTTTGGGCAATTTTTTGAAGTCACTGTAAGCAGATATATAATTGAGCATAAGCTTTAGAGCCACATATATTTAACATTGCATAGGATCATCAAACACCCAAGGAAGTTAAATATTCACGTTGTCATTGGAGAGGATGAATCTCAGTGGGAGATTGTCCTTGTTGCGGCAGGAGTTGTATAAGTCTTGCATAACTTTGATCGCACAATTGACTACTGAACCAATGTTCAGCCCATGAGTAAGAAATGAATGAACAGATTTTATGCAACCTGTTCCGGGCTTCAGGCATCAGAATAAACTCAAGAAGAGCTAGAATGGCACGACAGTTCCAGCGTGCATTGCAGATGTTTGGGATCTGCTTAAAATTTACAAAAGGGATCTCACTCCTCTCAGTGAAGTGACGGAAGACACGAGTGATTTGGAAGAGAAACTTCATGTCGTCTGTCCAGCCACCTGTTTCCTTAATCTCAGTTTTACCATTGCTGAAGGCTGCTTTCAATTGATCATAATTGCTCATCAAATCCTGCACAAAGTAGTACTCGATGTTTGGTGATTTAGTCGACCCATGGAGCTCATCGTCCATGACAACGCGGAGAGCGCGATCCAGCACATGGTGCTGGCAACTGATGAACATGGGTTTGGGGTGACCTTTCTCTTCGAACATTAGCTGCAGTCGAACTACATCGCCGGTCTTTTTGCGGGTATTCACGATTGTTGTATCGGCAACAATCATCACAATTGATCCCCCAGGTTGAACTTTCGGAACAATCAGGTATCGCTAAGCTGGTAAGTGTGGAAAAGTCGCCTCCATTTCCCTCTCTCGCTTGGATGGGTGAATGGTATTGGCACCACCAGGTTTGCCGCTGGAATAACCAACGCGGCCTTTGCTCTCAATTTACAGTTTGTAGAGGTTCTCATCCTCTTTGCACATCCATTCGCCTTTTACCTTGGTCATGTCAAACAGTTCCTTCAATGAATCAAAGTTTTGTTTTTTTCTGCAGCGCTCGTAGTCTTCCAGAAGTTTTGTTAGTTATGCACAAATGGCTTGATCAGATATATGCGGGAAGTTCAATGTTTTGCTCCATAGGGCTTTAAGCTCTATAGCAATTAGACCGATCCTCTCTCTCCGTCCTTTGGCAGTGGACTCAAGAAATTTGAAGCATCCAAAGACGTGGTTTTTCAGGGGCATGCAACCCCGTTCACTCAATGGTGCTTCAACAATTGCCACGTTGCCTCTTCTGGTTGGCTCTTCTTGAATGACATGCTCTTGACATAAATGGAAAAGGCCTTGCCGTAATTAAAGGCCGTAATTGTAATTCACTACTCAATTTTAGAAAACTAAACTACTTGCACTCTTCGTGTTCGTCGCCACTTGTTGAATGACACAAATCGATCAATGCACACCTATTTATACTACGTATTTTTCAATATTTTACTGATAGGTACTTATGAATGGGCGCATCTTTTTTTACGGTGGATATATATATATATCTGATTCAGCACGTGTGCGTCGTAAATTTTTCAAAACTTTCAAAATAGTGACCGCTCACAAATGTGGTTTCTGTAAAAAAAATCATCCCTAACAGGTAGCCAACGGAAAAACACACATCAATAAAAAAAAAATGCACTTTCCTTTTCCCCCCCTTAAATTGAATGTAAACGGAGTAGCTACCATAAAAGAACCCAAAGAGCAATTCAGCATAAATTTATGAGGGTTTATTAATTTCCTACCACAATCATAAAAATGACATAACCTTTTGTTTCTCACTAATTTTGTTTAATTCTGAGAATCATAAAAAAGTCGTCAACGTTTTTTCCAAAGAGATACATTCGATTCAAAATGAGATACCTTCACTTAATCTTTATATATAATTCTACTGCACGTGTGTTTGTGACTGAACTCCTCCTAAACTTCTGGCGCCCTGGGTGGTTTAGATTTACTATTCGGTCCAATTGGATAAATGGGCGTGGTACCTCCCATACAAACCACAAATTAAAAATCCATTATTTTTGCTCCTGCTAACGGTATTTGAACAAAATTTGCAGGACAACGTCTGGCTAGTTGTAAATAAAAACGAAAGATGCTCATCGATTTCTATGATCAATGTCTCATTTTGTTCATAGGTTATGTGGCTTTTCGTGAAAGTTATAAGACTTGACACTTTTTTCCGTTTTGGATTTATATAATTTAAAATAAAGATTAAATTTAAATTTTTTCACAAAAATATCATTTCAAAGTGGTTTGTGCGTGACCTTTTTCAATATTTAAATGGAATAAAAGTTATTTTAGTCATTAATGGGCAAAAGTTCATTCATTCGAGCAGCAGGAAATAATTTTTGAGAAAAAATAATTAAAAAGTCATCACCCTAGTGTACACATCCATACACTTACACGCCAGTCCTCATTCCTACTTAAAATTTTGGAACGGCTGATAGACCTACACTTACAGGCGAGTATTGATGTAACGTTGTTATCAGGTTCACAGCATGCGTACAAAAACATAGAAAAATCGTTGGTCGCTAAGGAGTATACTTAAGGGTGCTTTCAATAATATCACACCTAATTCGATAGAATTGGCGCTATCCGCACCTAGTGTTTATCGTATGGGGCTGGCATACCAGACGCTCACTACACTGAAAGAAAAACGCTTCATCGTATGGTTGAAACATTTTCGTTAATGTTTTTACGTTGTTATAGTGAAAACTGACGTATATCCGACAATTTGGTAGTCGCTGCAACGAAAAATTTCATACTTGACGTCATTGACAATTTTTCATTTTGTTGCTGCAACAACTTACTTTTCGTTCCTGCAACAATTTTATTTAATTTGAATTTTGTAGAAAAATGGGTTGAAATTAAAAATAAAGTAAGGGTATGAGTTTTAAAATACTCATAAATATTTGGTTTATCTCTTACTTTTTATAGTTTATATTTATTATTTATTTATTTTGGAGGTTTGTCAAAATTTTTAATTGACGAAAAAATTTCGTTATTGTAGTGAAACTAATTTTTATGATGGTATAGAGAGAGAAGCAGTCGAAAAAATGAGAGACAGTAAAAAAGTGGCCAGCAAGAGAAAATGGTGAGCGTGAGGTGTGGGTCACGTACACATCTTAAATCAGTTCTATTGCAACAAACGAAAGTGGTAGACATATTTCTCCGCCGGAATAATTTAAATATATTTGTTAAAATAGACCAATTAGTTATACTTAGTAATAATCTTTTATTGTGAAAACTAAATGGTGTGAATTCATGTGTTTTCTGTGATCGTTTGTGTAACTTGTGAATCTATAAATCTAAATCTATGAATCTAAAAGAAAGTGACGCATCGATAGCAGATAAACTACCCCGAAATATGTAACTGAACATTTGTGTGTGTGTATGCGCGTGACGGTACAAAACGCTCGTGTTTCGTCTTTTTGTGATTTAATCATGACTCGGTCGCGCCTGTTTCGTTGTGTTGGTATTTGGATTCAGAAAAAAATGAAAGGCATACACACATTTGTGCAGGCAGTCGAAGTCAATGAAAACGAACAAGCCAAAGAAACAAAGTGTGTACGACGAACATAACAAGTAACAATTTCATTTACAATGAAATGAATCTAATCGAAATTTTAACAAATTTGGTTAAAATAAATAAAAGCGATCACTGGCTTAATGTCGGGGAGATTTGGTGCTACAATTGAATATCGGTACCCTCAACACAACAACAATTGCATGATTTAGCAAAACAATGATGTGGTTCTATGTTAAAGGAGTAGAGCATAGGGGATTAGTGCTTATGTTCATGGTAAGTATAAGTACAGACATAGATATGTACATATTGTAGTAAGAAATCTTAATAATAAATTCTTCATATTTGTTTTTAATTGCAGGACCTGAATATGATGATGAATATGATAACACTCAACCCCTCGACTACCACAATCTTCTCTAGACGAGTGTTTCAACATGGAAAGAATATAATCTATTTAGCACATTGTGACCATTTTCAAAACAAAGATCCAAAAAATTCTTAACAAAACACCTGCAATGTATTATTACTAACAGTGTACTTATGTACAATTTTTAATAAATAATTTCAAACGCACTTCAAAACATTCATTGCAGCAATGAAACAAAATCATTGTAGTAATGAAATAAATTCATTGCAGCAATGAAACAAATTCATTGCTCTAATGAAACAAATTCATTGCAGCAATGACATAAATTCATTGAAAGAACGATACTTATTCGTTGCAATAATGAAACAAATCCATTGCAGTAACGAAACAAATTCGTTGCAATAATGAAGCAAATTCATTGCAGCTGCAACCATACTTTCACCACAGTAACGTACAATTTGCAGTTGATGAACACATATTCATAGCGGGAATGAAACGTTACGTTAGCTCACTTTCGATGGCAAAAGTTGTTGGGGTGATGAACATTTTCATCCGTGTGACGATGTTTTTCCGATCAGTGTAGGAGACGTATTACAGCCGAATTGGGCAACTCAACCTATACGAGGAGTCTTGTCTTCACTTCTATGGAACCTTGAAAATGCAGACGATGAGGCAAGTATCTCAGTACACTAAGGATATTCTCCAAACTAGCTTGCGGACTTTGGGCTGATGGGCGGGGGAAAGTTGTCTAGGTCTAAACCCAGCCAAGATCGAGCCATTCCATTTTATCCCTTTTTATCCTTCACGAAGCTGCGGGGTCTTCTCTACGTACCAGGCGGAAATTAATGCTGTTGGAGAAGCGATCTTCTGGCTGAGGAATAATAGTCCAGCAGTCGTTGAGGTCAAAGTCCCCTTGAACTGTCAGGCGGTCATCAAGTTCCTGAGTCCAACATCTGTATAGGACTGTGGCAGATCTTTAAATGAGATGTCCCAGCAGTGCGATATTCACCTCATGTGGGTGCTATGGCACAGAGAAATTCCGGGGAAGTCCAGAGTGGATGATCTGGCCAGACTAGGGACTACCTTACAGGTTCCACATGAATTGCAAGAGTGCTCCTATATGCAGGAGATATGGACGAGAGGCTCAGATTGTATACGCTCCATACAAATTTGTGCCATAGTGATAATCAGGAGATCCATGAACCTTATGTCTTTGGCCAGGCCCAAGGTATCAATGCTTGTATCAGTTTTGACGAGGCGCTGTCTTATTGGTAGGCATGCAGCGAGACTACAGGTCGGGGTATATAACTATGAGAAATACGAAGAATCCAATAAACATATTCTTTGCAGGTGTGCACCACAAGAAAGGAGGAGAATGTCTACCATGGGATCCTACCTACATCTGGGAGGATTATCAACGAGAGTGTGCGCGGCTCTTGTACATGGATATATGGGTTAGATCCCTGCTCTAACCA
The DNA here is from genome assembly GCA_963931995.1 of Phaonia tiefii. Classification (NCBI taxonomy): domain Eukaryota; kingdom Metazoa; phylum Arthropoda; class Insecta; order Diptera; family Muscidae; genus Phaonia; species Phaonia tiefii. The sequence continues at coordinate 188,149,038 of OZ008367.1, read as the reverse complement.
CTTGAAATTTTCTTTCGACGGCGATCACCTCGCATAGTGACGGCGACACTATTGCGTATTTAGCCATGAAAAAGCTTCTTAAAATACCGTTCGGAAAACTGTAGGACCCAATCAATGAGTGTAAAAACTAGAAACCGCACAGCTTAATGGTTGTGAGAAACTCTCTCATATTCTTTCATGGGATGTAATGGGAAACCATATACATATATGTCATAATCAATAATTTGCATTCCGAATCAACTGATATTTTGCAAAGTAATAACGAAAATGTTAGAATTTTGTACTAATGCGAGTATATCGAAGTTAAAACATAGTGGTACTCGCTTAAATTGAATCTTTACTTGTCTATTTATCAATTTCCATACCATTGAACATCCCAGCGGCGGAAGTCGCAAGGTCTTCCACAAAAAAGGCATGCGAAATGGTTCTTTTGTAATGCCTTCCTAAAATATGGCCTGCAGAATGCATGCATTTTTCATCAGATATAACCAAGAAGAAGATTTTTACAATTTTGAGAAATTTCTTTTCCGATTCTTTTTAACCGTAATTTTATTGGAAAATTTCGTATAAACTTTAAAATTATATTGTTTACTTAATATTTTTCAGGGTATTTTTAAAATTTCCAATTTAAAGTTGTTAAAAAGAAAGAAGGAGGTAATGTGTAGGGAAGGCCTTCCGTATTTTAAAGAAGTCCTGTTTGGTCATGGTTTCAGGCCTTCCAGATCATGACTTCTGCCGCTGGGCGACGTCATAAATCATACACACGCACACACTAATAACAATACGAGGTCGCATTTTATGTTTCAGGATTAGAGAACAAAAACAAATATTAATCATCGAAAATCACTTTATTGTTTTTCAAAATATTCCCCATGAAGATTTATACACTTTTGCATGCGTTTGAATCAATTGTCGAAACACTTTTGCCACTCTGATTGAGGTATCTCCAAAACATGCATTCTGAATGCAGCAAACGCTTCCTCAGGTGTCGAAAAACGTTGACCTCTCAGTTTGTTTTTACGTACGGGAATAAAAAGAAGTCATTCGGTGCCAAGTCAGGACTATACGGCGTATGTTTTGGGTGCTCAAAAATGCAGTTGTTCCAGCCGTGTGTTAGAGCTCGCATTGTCGTGGTGAAGAGTGATCCGTCTTCCGCGATTGGTTTTCCTGATTTCTTGGAAGACAACTGGCAAACAAATGGTTGTGTACCACTCAGAATTCACTGTTCTGCCTTGTTCTAGTGGTACGGTTGCGACATGACCGGATTTTCCGAAAAAAAACAGGCGACCATTTGCTTTTGTTGGATTTGGCTCATCTTCAAACACCCATACAGTTGACTGCTGTTTACTTTCGGGCTCATACGCGTAAATCCACGATTCATCACCTGTCACGATGTCATAAACGTGTTTCGAAGCACCGCGATCGTATTTTTGGAGCATTTCTTTCGACCAATCGACACGTGCCTTTTTTTGAGCTATTGACAAATTGTGTGGGATCCAACTCGAACAAATTTTTTTGACAGTCAAATGTTTATGCAATATTGAATGTAGCCTGGTCCCACTAATGCCTACGGTTGTCTCAATCTCACGATAGGTCACAAGACGATCTTGCAAAATCAGTTTGCGCACCGCATCAATGGTTTTCGGAACAACAGCTGATTTTGGACGACCTTCACGAAATTCGTCTTAGAGTGAACTACGACCACGATTGAATTCGCCATATCATCGATAAACACTGGTCCTTGATGGAGCTTCATCGCCAAAAATTTAACTAAGTTCATCCATGCACTGTTGCTGAGTTAATCCACGTCGAAAGTTGTAAAAAATAATCGCATGAAAATGTTCACGATTTAATTCCATTTTTGGGCCGAGATGAATCTTTTAATTTACTGTAAACAACACAAATAGCGCTCGTATGTCAAAACGTTCTGAGTACGCATAACCTAAAAAATTGCCAAGTTTACGATAGAGCTGTCAGTTGCCAGATTGCAACACTAGGGTTGCCAAAAGAGAAAGAGTGTCCAAAACTGTAAACAAAAAACCGGGTATTACTATTCTCAATTTGAACCTGTTTAAAACTCAAAATTTAATGTTGATTTTTAATTTGAATAATATTGTCCATTAATTTTGAAATTAATTTATTTAAGTCACACAAGCTGTCATTCTTGCAAATAAAACAAATATCAGCTGATTTTGTTAAAAAATCATTAAAAGCATTAAAAATTGATTCATTTGCAATTTTTTGGTCAGACTTGAGTGAACGGACGGAGAAAAATATGTCTACATATCCAGCAAGTATACGATGCATTGTGAATCTGAAATTGAATTCGTTGGTCAAAACCAATATTTGTTTTGGTCATCGATTCACAAATGTTCACGCCATTTAATAGTAAACGTATCAAAACTAAGGTAGCCCAAAAAATAAATCAAAAATTCGATACCTTCACTTAATTCTGAATAAAAATGTAACGCATCCATCGATTTTCATGATGATCCATAACTCGTTTAATTCACAAGATATGTAGCTTCACGGCATAGAAATACACTTTAAAACAGTTTTAAATTTACGAGTTTTTCCAGATTTTTTTTTTCAAAAAGATATACATTTTTTTAAGATTTTAATTTCCGAAACATTTTGTTTCATAACTTTGAAACTGTTTGTCGGATTGAAAACGACTGAACGTGTCAGTGAAAGGTATTTTAAATTCTATATTTTTAAGATTTATTTTAACAAAATCGGATTGGTCGTTTTCGACTTATGATAATATAAGTGTCTCCGCTGTCTCAAAATATTGACAATATTACTTAAAAAATATTTTAAAACAACTTATCTACAGAATTTAAAAATTTAACCATTTTCATACGTATCAAATCTATATAGTGGTTATGCATTTAAATTTTTGCTGTTGACATGTGGAATAGATCAACCAAGACAAGGATTAGGCAATACGAATGATGGGAATACAGCAAGAATATTCTGTTCAGATTCCGAAATAACATCTGAAATAATAAGATTAATAGCCAGTTCAGCGAACTTTTTTGTTTAAGCAGACGTGCGATTGCTACACAGACGATCAAGTTTATATTTGAGTTTTTGTTCCATTTTCGTCCGGGAGTGAAAGCTCATTTTACTAGCTGCCCGCCCTTATGTCAAAGTACATTGTTGCCAATGTGTTATTCTTGTTGATTTTAAAAGCTCTTTCTATCGGAAAATACCAAAATTTAGCAAACTGCAGGCAACACTGCTCTATCAGCTGTTTAATTGGAAGCAGCTGATTGCAGACAAAATAAAACAAACAAACAACAAATTGCAAGAAGAAAAGTGGGAGACATTAATGTTAGTGAAGTGAGATAATTAAAGTGTTTTTAAAATGATTGCATCCGTGGCATTTGGGGCGACAAGTAGCGACTTTTTTGTTTGAAATATTCAAATTAAACAACAATTTTTATTAATTTTCTTGTAAATGCGTAAACAAACACATTTGTATACAAACTAAACGATTGATATTTTCTGATTGTCTAATCTGACGTTTTGTTTCATTCGTGTTTGATTTCGCTGAACCAAATTTTTTAAGTAAAACGAAAGCTCTTTTCATTAATGTCATTAAATATCATTTAGTACCACTTGGAGATCTAACAGAGGAAGCACAGGAAAAAAAGGAATAAAGGTTACAGATTTTATAGACAGCACAATACCTGAAATATCTCTACATATATAAAAATTACGTGTATGTTCGTGATCGCTAAACTCAAAAACTACTGGACCGATTTTGACCAAATTTTATATGCATGCTCTATGGGCCGTGAGTAGTGTTTCTGTGTAGTTTGACAGATGGCGCAATATTTTGTTTTTTTTTGTGTTTTTGCACCGTAACTCAAGAACTCGCTGTTATAAATACTTTTGAAGGCAGGACGAAGTCTGCCGGGTCAGCTAGTATATAATATTTACAAATGGAGATCTATTTCATTTCTACATCAATGGAAATTAGAACATCTGGACTTAGAGAAAGAAGCGAAAGGTCTGTTGCATAAATAATTCAGATCTGAATGTGAAACATAGGCAAGCAATATTCCAATCATATTAATAATAATTATAATTTACTCCTTTAATTAAAAAGGAAAATACTAAATAAAAAACGTCCCATTGTTGCAAATAATACAATTTTATTTGAAATTGTGCGAAAAGCAACAGATTCTATTGCTCCAAAGTAAAAGCGATTCTCCTGGAATCAGTTTTGGAACTAGTTTTCCAACACACATGACTCACATTTAAGTTCCGTTGCGCGGATTCCAAAACCAGTTCCATGGAGTCGGTTCCAGTGGAACCTGTTGTAGAATCGATAATCATAAATAAAGAAGATTAAATAAATAAAAAACCCAAATTTTCATGTTAAATGTTAAAAATATTCAACTTTCCTCAATAACTACCTAATCGATTTAAATTAAATTGAAAGAAAACTTCAAGGAATTAGCTGCTCTTTAACTTAATAAAATATATCGATCGGTTCCAAGGTTACAGAGTTTTGGCCAGCGGAAAACTTTCAAACTATAAAACTACCAATGGATCATTTGACGCGACGTACGTTCTCCGATTGGGCTCAGGAGAAGATGTGCCAAGATGACGAATTTCATTGCAAAATCATCTTCAGTGACGAAGCTCATTTTTGGCTCAATAGGTTCGTCAATAAGCAAAATATGCGTTATTGGTTTGGTGAAAATCCACATGTGCTTCATGAATCACCACTTCATCTACAAAAAATAACTGTTTGGTGCGATTTGCATGCCGGCGGCGTCATTGGGCCATATTTTTTCGTCGACAATAACGATCGTCACGTTACTGTGAATGGCGATCGTTATTATTATGATTACCGATTAATTTTGCCCCGAATTGGAAAACATGGACTTCGACGACATGTGGTTTCAACAGGACGGTGCCACAAGCCATACAGCAGACGTTACAATCGATTTATTGAAGAGTAAGTTTGGTGAGCGTGTTATCTCAAGAAATGGAGCAGTCAATTGGCCGCCTCGTTCGTGCGATTGAACGCCTCTAGGGTTTTTTCTTTGGGGCTATGTCAAATTATTGGTCTATGCCAACAAGCCGACGACGTTGGAAGAACTCAGCCAACATTGAACGCGAAATAGCGGCCGTTACGGTCGAAATGTGTGACCGAGTCATCGGAAATTGGGACCAACGAATCGATCGCTGCCGACGTGACCGTGGTGGTCATATGAACGAAGTCGAGCTCCATTCATAAATGTTTTGATTGTATTTCAAGTCGATCATAAAGTTTTGGAAATATTTCAAATGGTTTGCGTTTTATTTACAAAAAAAATAGTTGTCAAGTCCTTATTGGAAAACCCTTATTTTGGAAATTCTTATAAGTTCATATGCATATATTTATATACATATGTACTTATACATACACATACATATACATGACCACTACATGAGCAACTCATTAAAGTCGCTAAAGTCAACATTATGGTATTGTGCAACTTCAGGTCAGTTGGACATCGCGCAAAGCACCACAACAGTTCATACGTACAAAGAACAAACAATACCAGATTTTAGTTCCAATGAAAAGGCCTCCATTGGGTATCCAGTGTGCCAACAGAAAGGCCAAACAAAAACCAAACTTAAGTGAAATTATATAAGGGAATAGAAAACGAGTAATGCTGACAACAAACACACAAAACATATAAACAAATTCAGCCAAGTGGAAATGCGAATACGACAGCGCCACCAGTTAGCGAATACACATACATACATATACACATGTGGAGTTCATATTCACATTGGTCCTCCAGATGTGTGGACGGATGGATGAATATAGGGACCTTAGGATGTCATAATTTTTTTAATTTGAACAGTTTGACCCCATAACTAAGCCCACATTTCTAGTACATTATGTTCATACACATAAGTATATATATACATATGTATTTATGTGTATGGATTTTGTAGATGCGATATAAAGGGTGATATTTTAGCAACTTTCTTTTGGCAACACTGTTTTTGGCAGCTCAGCTGTTTTCGTGTAAGATGTTACTGTCAAACATGTTCAGTTTGGTCTATACTATAGTTTAACCATGAACAGACGAACAGATTTTTGAATTTTATTATCAAAATTCATGCTCGATTAAGAAAGTGCATCGTACACTTCTTCCATTTTATGGTCAGTTTGGGAGACCTTCTGAGGCGGCTATTCGGAATCGTGTGCCATCGTTTGATTTAACGCCTTTAGATTATTTTTTGTGGGCCTATGTTAAGGCTCATGTCTACAGAGCAGTGGTAACCAGCCCATAGCCTCGCGAAGCAGACAATAATCGTATTTGTCTCGTATTTTTCACACACACACGATCGGCAACTCACATGTACACAACAACTATGTTTGATTCGAAGCATCCCAGTAGGACAAATCGTCTCACATGATTTGATTGTCAACGATGTCTTTAAGACATTACGCTGACGACATATGTCGCTGAAAATATTTGGAATGATTCAATACAAGAATTTGTCTTCGAACAATCAATTCATAGACAAATTACTTAACTGATGATTAGTAAATGTCCATCGACGACAGTCTGTGCGACAAAAATCGTGTTCATTCGTCATAACAGTTCGCTAAGTACCAGCTGAGCGACCAAACATTAATGTGGTCTTTGACCGAACACATCTACCAACAAGTTCTAAGAATAACGACAAAAAAGAAAAAACGTTAGAAAAACATTCAGTTTGTCTATAAACCCAGTGCTGGAAGGTTCTGTTGGCGGTGAAAGTAATTTTTAAAGTGTGAAGTAATTTTTGATTTGATTGGTGAGTATAAATAATTATTTGAAATATATTATATAAATAGTATTTGAATAATATAAATCATTATTTTTTTATTATGTTATCAAATCTAATTACTTTTCTTTAATTTTACAGAAGCTCCCAAAACGGAGGGAAAATTGTATGAAGATCAATATTTCGGCTGATAAAAAATACAAAAAATAAGAATTTCTAATTGTTTCTTTATATTTTTTCTTTGTGTTCTGTTTGAAAAATTAATAAAAAAATAAATATATGTATGTGCAACAACAACTTAAAATACAATGCGTAAAATTTTTCTCTGTCGGTGATATGGGTAAGTACAATGTCGTTGAAAGAATCGTAGTCAAATTGCATAGAAATTCATTTAATAATTTGGTCGTCGTTGATCATATATCACAAACGTCGTTTATATTGTCGTCAGCGATAATCTAGACGACAATTACATGTATGAAGTGGTCAACGATGATTTGAGCGACTGTGTCGTTCATCAGGACTTGCAAGAGTTGGCGGACACTTGTATGATAATTTCGTCGATGATTTGTATGAACGGTCACCCACGTGTCTTCAACGAATTACTATGGTCTTGCACCTATCATTGAGGATGTCTTGCAGACGTGGCCATTTGGTCAGATCATCGTTGACCAATTCATACATGTAATTGTCGTCTACATTGTCGCCGACGACAATATAAGCGACGTTTGTGATATATGATCGACGACGACCAAATTATTGATAGATCTGTATGCAATTCGTTGACGATTCTTTCAACGGCATTGTACTTACCCATATCACCTACAGTGAAAAATTTTACGCATTGTATTTTAAGTTGCTGTTGCATATATGTACGTATATTTGTTTTTTAATTAATTTTACAAACAGAACACAAACAAAAAAATTTAAAGAAATAATTAAAAAAGGATGGCAAATTAGTTTTTGTTTCCTAGGCGGGCATTTTCCTTATTAGTTGTATTTTTATCCGCCGATATATTGATCGGAGCTCCTTCACGAAATCTTCATACGATTTCCCCTCCGTTCTGGTAGATTCTGTAAAATTAAAGAAAATTCATTAGATTTGATTATATAATAAAATAATAATGATTTCTACGGGTGATTCAGGAATACGCTGGAGAAATTTGTCCGGAACTTCCTGAATCACCCTGTATTATATTATTCAAATACTATTTATATTATATATTCAAAATAATTATTTATACTCACCAATCAAATCAAAAATTACGTCACACTTTAGAAATTTCTTTCACCGCCAACAGAACCTTCCAGCACTGGCTTTATAGACAAACGGAATGTTTTCCTGACGTTTTTTCTTTTTTGTCGTTATTGCCCCGTGACTACGTTTTTTTTTTTGTTTATTTGTTTTGAAGACGTTTAAAATACATAATGTTCTTTCTTAGAACTTGTTGGTAGATGTGTTCGGTCGAAGACTACGTTAATGTTTGGTCGCTCAGCTGGTACTCAGCGAAGTGTTATGAGGAATGAACACGATTTTTGTCGCCCAGACTGTCGTCGATGGGCATTTCCTAATCATCTGTTAAGTAATTTGTCTCTGAATTGATTGTTCGAAGACAAATTCTTGTATTGAATCATTCCAGATTTTTTCAGCGATATATGTCGTCCGCGTAATGTCTTAAAGACATCGTTGGCGATCAAATCATGTGAGACGATTTGTCCTACTAGGTGGGATCAGTCTATGTATGTGCGTTAGCGACCGCACACAAGCACATAATACGTTTGTGTGCTTGCGTTCGGTTTTGCCTACCACTGTCATAGAGGCACTGTCGTATGCCAAAATTGGAACCAGCGTATGAACCATTTGAGGCGTAAACGCGGTCAACATTTACATGAAATCATCTTGAAACATTGAAACTCAAATAAAGATTTCATACATTTCTCTAAATTGTATGTGTTTTTTTTTGTTTAAATCAAATTCGAAACCTCTTAAAAAATCACCCGTTACATGTGTGTTTGTAAATAAGATCAACAGGAGAAGTACAACGAAAAAGCAGCAACACATTTATAATATTAATATGGTCAAATAGAGGAGAAGTCGATTTAGATGTCCTTTTTTTACCACTACCACCATTTCTATTTCATCACATCTGTGGTGGCAGCAAAATGTCACAGCGAACACAAGATTGCTAGAGTTTAGCAACATAACGACATAAATACCGTTGGGAAATCAGCATAAATGAAAATATTTGTGTGGGTGTGTGTGCTTATTTGTATATGCGTTTGTGTGTGTTTATGCTCTCGCTTGCTCACCGTCAGGCATTCATTCATCACTCTTTAATTTATTTATAATTCATCTCTCATGTTTCATATTTAATTTAAAACAAATGTGATATTTACTTATATTTTCTTGCAGAACTAGAGAAGGCATTCAGGCTGCACTCGTTGTTAAATACAAATGAACAACAAAGAATTGGAGAGTAATAATTGTTTTGATAAACTTAAACCCTGTCAGCTATTTGCACCCTCTACCATAGATTAATTTATACATAGACTAGCAAATGCCCGCTACTTCGTGCGCTGATATGTAGTAATATACAGGGTGTTTCAAAAGTGGCCACACTATTGGAAGGTGCTCTTATTTTTGCATATGGCCGACAATGTCAAATCTGTTTTGACATTTGTGGACTAGACAGATGTAGAATACAAGTAAACAAGCCATGGAGTGATACACTCCCCAAGACCGCGGAATAATCGTGTCTATTTTTTTGCGTAACAAATCGTCTGTGGTGTTGGCGCAGCGCGAACACCGTCGCCGATTCCCCGGCCGTCCGACACCGACTGCACAAACATTGCGCCGTTTGGCCACTAACCTTGAAGAGTATGGGAGCACACGAGACGTTGCCAGGAGTGGCCGACCCCGGAGCGCCCGTTCTGCCGAGAATATCGCCGCTGTTGCCAAGGATGTCGAGCTGTCGCCGGAATCATCGATCAGACGCCGTGCCTCGCAATTAGCCATCAGCCTGTCATCCCTATGGCGAATTTTGCACAAAGACCTGCGCATGTTCCCATACAAAGTCCAGTCCGTGCATCAGCTACTGCCTGTAGGGTAAAGTTGTCGACCGCCAAACGCGTGTAACCTACGCCCAAGTCATCCTCAATCTCGTGGACGATTTTTCCACCAAAATCATAATGAGCGATGAGGCTCATTTCCACCTCAGCTAGTACGTCAACAAGCAAAACTATCGCTTCTGGGGCACCGAAAATCCACGAGTGATGCATGAGGGGCCATTACACCCGCTCAAAGTGACTGCATGGGGCGCTGTTCACGCTGGAGGAGTCGTCGGGCCATTTTTTTCGGGAACGCCGCTGGTCCAACGACAACAGTGGACGGTGCGCTCTATAGGGCCATGTTAACCGAGTTTTTTCTGCCGCAATTCGACGAATTAGGACTGGAGGACATATGGTTCCCGATTTAACCGTTCCAGACTTTTTTTGTGGGATTTTTTGAAGTTCCGTGTTTACGTGAACAAGCCCGAGACCCTGGAAGCCCTCAAGGTCAACATTCGATACGAGTGCGAGAATCTGTCGCCCGATGTTCTCGCCGAAGTGATGAAAAATGCCATAAAACGAGCCCGTATGGTAATCAATTGTGACGGCGCCCATTTAACCGATATCATCTTCTCAACTTAACCAATAAAATTCTAAAGGTTCAAATAAACATAATCAAAAAACAGAATCGAAGTTTCTCATTTAGAAAATGAATGGGAGCCAAACAACTTCGGATGATTTCTTTTGAAACACCTTGTATATAAATTAATCTAGTGCAATTTTAGTGAACTAAATTTGTATCTACGAAAAATCTACTCTCGCATTATTATCAATTATTCTTTGAAAATTATAGCATTAACTATTGGCCTGTCTTCAGTTTGAAAAGTTGTTGTTGATAAAGTGTCATATTTCGAATTAAAAAAAAAGTCGTTGCTTAGCCGACATTCCTTTCATACATCTACTTAGTCACGTTTGACCAAATTAGGTAATCACGCGACTTTTCGATGAATACAAACAGTTTACCGTTAGTTGGCGCCTTCTTCATATGGTCAACATAATCTCAAAATGTCATCATTATAGCACTTCGCATTAACTTAGAAAGAATAGTATTCTGCGATACGCTCTTTGCGGCTCCCCTAATAAACTCCAAATGTTATGATTTTTCCATAATTCCAATTTCGAACGGTTAAAATTTTGATTACTTTGATTGAATACCGCGACCAACATCCGTTATTAAAATGCTCCATACTTCCATAAGCATAGCTTCTAACATTGGGTCAGAACTCTCATTAATCTGTGGTCCCCAATTATAAATTTTCGAAACGATTCCTCTAACTTGAGATCTATACTGAAAAGGGAATAAACACTCCAAATGTTGTAAGCCTCAATTTCCGTATCTGGTTAGAATGATATCGACCTAGAAAACATATAAAAATTCAGTTTCTGTTATTTTCTTCTTCCCAGATGATTCTAAGATCTCGCTTTCGCTCATAAGGCATATTCCTCTGATTCACCGCCGAGCATAATTCTAACGTTCCTATTCTGATTTAAAAAAAATCCGTCTTAGCTAATATCTACTCCATAAGGGGAACACTCATTCCAAATTTCATAAGTCTCGCTTCTGGTTAGGACGTCGGTTAATTATATTGATCGCCACACTCCCGCTTCTACTGCGCCTAGTTCCAGGACGGAAAAGCCGCATGAAGCCATAGACTCCATAATTTTCATGATTTTAGGATTTTAGTGTCAAGCCTATTTCTGTCGACAGCACCGCCCTGTGGAAATTTCATTACAATCGGTCGATTATTATGCGCGGTATAACGATTTTTTTTAAGCCCGTCCACTTTCCACAAAAGAGTAATTTTTATTGTACGACCAATATATGTACCAAAAAACCTCTAACGGCCCTTGGGATTTGACCGATTCAAATTTTGACTTGTGTGAGCGGTGTCACGCCCCTTTGTATAATTACGTTCTTAAATAGCCTACGATAGAGACGCGACCGACATTACCACACTGTGAACATTTCATAACAATCGGTGTATTTTATGGGCGGTATAATTTTCTTTAAAGGGGTGTGGCACCGCCCCTTTCAGCAGAAAATTAATTCTCCTTGTACGAGCAACATATGTACCAAATCTCATCTTCGAACCTCTAATTGATCATGAGATATGTCCATTTCAAATTTCAAGCTGTGTAACAGTGCCACGATTTTTTTAAAAAGGGGCATGGCACCGCCCACTTTCCACAAAAAAAAGTATTTTCCTTCTACGATCAACATATGTACCAATTCTCATCTTCGTACCTCTATTGGCTCTTGAGATATAGCCATTTCAAATTTTGAGCTGTATGGGCGGTGCCATGCCCTTTTTACACCCTTGCAGTCCAAATTTTCACAAATCAATTCTTATCGCCTACGTCATAAAAGGAACCTACATGCCAAATTTCAAGGTTCTAGCCTTAGCCATTTGACCTGGGGAGTGATCAGTCAGTCAGTGAGTCAGTATCGCAGACCTTTTATATATCGGGTTTTTCAATAAGAGCGCTACAAAAGTTTTTTTAAATAAAACAAAACTGGTTTTAGATACCAATGAAATTCTTTATTCCTGTGAAAGTACGTTCGACGCCATTATGTATGGAACTCGATTTCTTTTGCATGGCCACCAGGGGCACGCTTGCAGAAGTCCAGACGCTGAACCCAATTTTCGACAGTTTTCAAGCATAAATCGGCCGATACTGCTGCAATCTCACGTTCGATATTCGTACGAGTTCATCAATCGTCGCTGGCTTGTTGGCATAGACCATAGACTTGACGTAGCCCCACAGGAAATAATCTAACGGCGTCAAATCGCACGACCGAGGCTGCCAATCGATTGGGCCATTTCGTCAGATAACACGTTCACCAAACTTGGTTTCCAATAAATTGATTGTGGCATTCGCTGTGTGGCTTGTGGCGCCGTCCTATTGGAACCACATGTCCTCCAAGTCCATATTATCCAATTGGGGCCAAAAATATTCGGTTAGTATTGAACGGTAGCGATTCGCATTCACAGTAATGTGCCGGTCTTGATCATCACGGAAGAAGTACGGCCCAATGACGCCACCGGCCCATAAACCGCACCAAACCGTAATTTTTTCGAGATGCAATGATGACTCATGGATTACGTGTGGATTGCTGTCTGACCAGTAACGCATATTTTGCTTATTGACGAAGCCATTCAGCCAGAAATGAGCCTCATCGCTGAAGATGATTTTCCGATGAAAATCCGAATCATTTTCAAGTTGTTGCTCAGCCCAATTCACTAACATACGACGCTTATGGTGGTCAAGCGGCTTCAGTTCTTGCATCAATTTGATCTTGTAAGGATGTAGGCCAAGATATTTTCGCAAAATTCGCCACAACGACGTCACAGAGATGCGCACCGCTTGAGAACGACGGGTGAGAGACACATTTGGGCTTTCTTGAACTGAAGCCTCAGCGGCAGCAATATTCTCGACACTACGGGCACTTCTTTGTTTCACTGGCACGGGAACATGTTGTACTGTGCCTGTGGATTCAAATTTTTCCACTAGACGCTCAATTGTTGATCTGGTATGACGATTATGACGACCATAAATTGGACGTAGCGCTCTTAAAGTTGAGGCCACTGACTCCAAAGAGAAATGTCAAAAGAGCGGGGAAAAATATGGCGTTGTTTGTTGTCCCTATCGATTTACTTTTATAGCGTCTCTGTTGAAAACCCCTTTATATGTTTGTGGTGTATTTATACAAATTTTTTTTATTGTTGGATGGTTTGAGCCATTGCCTCTATCTGGTATTATTAAAGCAATACTTTCCAACATGCAACGTCCATAGGCAACACACTAAATGTCATCAAAATACTGAGAGAGATGGCGTCTCTATACATTATTACTCTATGGTTCAAATAAATACTCATAACTTTTTCAATATTAGTTCAAATAAAACAATTTTTTTTTGTATTTTATTGGATGCGATTTTATTATTTGTAGATATTGGATGCGATATTCGGGATTTAATATTTTAAATAAATTTGTTTCACTGTTTTTACTCTTCGATTTTCTTGAAATTTTTTTTATATTAAACTTCGGGTTTTTTCACAAATTTTAAGACCCATTTGGTAGTGAGATTCGAATAACTACAATTTTTTCTGATTTTTTTAAAATTTGGTAAGAAAATATTTTTCGCTTCAACTGGGCATATTCGTCTTGTTGATAACAGTAAAATATACATGGACTTTATTATGGTGAGGGTATAATTAATCACCCATCCTATGGTGAGGGTATAATTAATGGTTTCAACGAGCAGGGCCTCCACGCGATTAGACCAAAGTAACCGTTATAATTTCGAGGTAATGGACGAATTTATATACCTCGTATCTGCAGTAAACAAAAACAACAACGTCAGCCTTGAGATCAAGCGGAGAATTGTGCTTGCGAATATATGTTATTTTGGGCTAAGCAAGCAAGGGCAAGATAAAGCCCTCTCTCGAGTAACAAAAGTCCAACTATACCAGACTCTCATACAACCTGTCTTGCATTATGGCGCAGAATCCTGAGTCTTATTGCAAGCAGACGAAACATCTGTAGGAGTCATCGAGACGAAAATACTCCGAAAAACATATCGCCCTATAGTTCACAACGGGTAGTATCGGCGACGCATGAACCATGAGCTTTAACCTGACGCTGATATAGTTAAGCGGATCAAAATAACGCGATTGCGCTGGCTAGACCATATTAGTAGAATGGATGAAGACGAACCAGCACGAAGGGTTTTCGAAACCGAACTCCGAAAAATATGATGACCAAGACTCCGCTGGAAGGATCAGGTTGACGAATCCCTGCGTACACTTGGTATTGCCAACTGGAGAGGTAAGGCAAATGATCGAACTGGATGGCGAAAAATTTTATCTTCGTTTTGTAAGGTCCCTGACCACTCGAGGTTGTTCGAGATCGGATATGTAAGTAAGTAATTGATTTCCAACTAACCTTTCCCCTGGGTGTACATTTTTCTATAAAGAGGGGGCCTTCAACAACGTCTTATTTACAAAATATTACGATCCAAATGCATGGAAGCGATGTCTGGAAATCAATATAACTAGCATGGAATCAAATTAAATCACTTCTCAGAGACAGAAATTGATGGAGAAAATTCATTAATAACATATGTCCTTTGCGGACCTTTTATTTAAACTTTGTCTTGTTGTACACATTTTGTTTGAATAAGTAAAGGGCTTAAATACTTCGGGATACGACGTTTTCCTTCCCGACATTAGCACATGAATAACGAAACATTCGTCTCCATTACTCATGTTGCGTATTAAAAGAATGTATCAATTTGTGTTCCAACGTGACATACACTTTAATTACATTTCCCTTAAATAACTCAGAATTGAAATAGACTGTTCCCTTTAAAACGACTAAATGTAGCAAAAGATTTACATAGCAGCTTTATACTCCACAAACGTACTCCTGGTACGTGTCAGCGTATTTTCGTCGTTTTAGCCGTCAACTTTTCTGGCCTAATCAAAATACATAAGGGATTAATTAAATGGTAACCCATAATTAGCGACCCTTCCTCGATACTCCTGCCACACACACCCACACAAAAGTGTTTGAGTGGTGTTGTTCTCAACTTCCGGTCAGACTTTCTTATTACCACCGATTTGTAATAGTATTTGTTTGGTGCATGGTGATGATTTTGGTTTGAAAGTGCTCTCCGTGCGTATACACACACTTAAGTAAATAATTAGAATGCCAGTACTCGTTACATTTGCTGGAAACCCCTTTTCTATGCAAAAAATCATTCAGAAATATGTCCAATCCGTGTTTTGAATTAAATATATTCTCTGGGTATTGTGAATACCCTTCTGACAAAGCAATATGATTTAAGTTTAATATAATATTTGATACTTGATACCATCGAAATTGTTTGGTTTTAATTTAAATTTGAAAAGTATGTAGATAAATATTTCTGTTGTTTTGTAATATTCTATTTTAATAATCTTCAGAAAAATAATGCATTGTTGCTTGTGTACTTTCATAATTGGTAATTTACAACATGTTTTGGTCAGAGGGTGAACTCAATCGGATCCTGTTTTCACATTTTTTCACCAGTGATTATCGTAATATACCATTCTCTCTATACTCTACTCTGCTCTACTGACATGGCCTAGTCAATGTAATTGCTGTATTTTAGCCCTCTAATTCACGTTGGGTCAAAGTCGAACAAGCTCTTGCTTCATACGACCTCAATATTGACCATTATCGATAACACTGTGAAAATAACAAGGTTCTGACAACGGATTCTGGTAGAGGAGGTAAAAAATGCACGCATATCGGCGTTTCGAAAGTTTACGTCGGAATATTGTTTAAAGACGGTTGAAATTTTCTCCCTTTTGCACATTTTTATGATGAATCGGCATAAGAAACCATATTATCCTTACACGTTAGGTATAGGATGGGTTCAGCAATTTTATGTAAACGTTTACGAGACACATTTTTGTGGACTACTTTAACCCTCTACCGCCTCAATATATGGGTCTTTTTTATTAATGTTTGGAAAAGGGTAAACTCACCGCTAAAGAGTTTTTCCACAGAGACGCTACAAATGTAAATCGATAGGGACAGCAAACAACGCCATATTTTTCCCCGCTCTTTTGACATTTCTCTTCAGTAAGGTTTGCCATTTCATCATGGAAAGATATACGAGTCAACAACGAGTCGAAATTATAAAAAATTTACTACCGAAATTTGGAGTCAGTGGCCTCAACTTTAAGAGCGCTACGTCCAATTTATGGTCGTCATAATCGTCCTACCAGATCAACAATTGAGCGTCTAGTGGAAAAATTTGAATCCACAGTCACAGTACAAAATGTTCCCGTGTCAGTGAGACAAAGAAGTGCCCGTAGTGTCGAGAATATTGCTGCTGCTGAGGCTTCAGTTCAAGAAAGCCCAAATGTGTCTTTCACACGTCGTTCTCAATCGTTGGGCATCTCTGAATTTTTCGAAAAGATCTTTGCCTACATCCTTACAAGATCAAATTGACGCAAGAACTGAAGCCGCTTGACCACCATAAGCGTCGTATGTTCGTGAATTGGGCTGAGCAACAACTTGAAAGTGATTCGGATTTTCATCGGAAAATCATCTTCAGCGATGAGGCTCATTGCTGGCTGAATGGCTTCGTCAATAAGCAAAATATGCGTTATTGGTCAGACAGCAATCCACACGTAATCCATGAGTCATTATTGCATCCCGCAAAAATTACGGTTTGGTGCGGTTGATGGGCCGGCGGCGTCATTGGGCCGTACTTCTTCCGTGATGGTCAAGACCGGCACATTACTGTGAATGCGAATCGCTACCGTTCAATGATAACCGAATATTTTTGGCCCCAATTGGATAATATGGACATGAATTTCCAACAGGACGGCGCCACAAGCCACACAGCGAATGCCACAATCAATTTATTGGAAACCAAGTTTGGTGAACGTGTTATCTCACGAAATGGCCCAGTCGATTGGCCGCCTCGGTCGTGCGATTTGACGCCGTTATATTATTTCCTGTGGGGCTACGGCAAGTCTATGGCATAGGCCAACAAGCCAGCGACGATTGATAAACTTCGTACGAATATCGAACGTGAAATTGCAGCAGTATCGGCCGATTTATGCTTGAAAACAGTCGAAAATTGGGTTGAGCGTCTGGACTTCTGCAAGCGTGCCCGTGGTGGCCATGCAAGAGAAATCGAGTTCCATACATAATGGCATCGAACGTACTTTCACAGGAATAAAGAATTTCATTGGTATCTAAAACCGGTTTTGTTTTATTTAAAAAAACTTTTGTAGCGCTCTTATTGAAAAACCCGTTACTACAAAAATATTCCTTATAAAAGTCTACTATGAGTTTCTTAAAACACCAAAGCTCAAAACTCAACTTGAATACCAAAAATAAGTCAAAACTGAAAATCCATTTAAGGGTTAATTTCGTACTTATTCCGATTTGGCGCTTAAATGTCCCACAAAACTGCAGTTTTTGGTGTTAGTGTGTATTGGAAAAATATTAAAAAAAATTTCACTATAAGTCACCGAACAAAAGAAAGCTATAGATATAACATCTATAAAAAATCAATGAGTGTTCGAACTCACGCGATGTGTTACCCCTTTACACGGTACCTGTTCAATTTCTATGAACCCAATAGTAAATGTTACATAGAAAAATTAAAAAGAATAGTTTTTGTGCTGAAGGCTCTTTTGCGATTGCACTTTCTTTTGCTTAAGGCTGGGTGTCGCATACAGCTGAAACTGAAACTGAATTCCATACATTTGTGACTGAAACAGAATAGCAACTGAATTCAGCACCTGAATCCGATTTTTCAGTCGCTGGTGACTGGAACCGAATTCAGTACATTAGCAACGGAACTGAAAAAAAGTACTTTTGACTTAATTTCAGTCGGTGTCCGACTGAAATGTGATTTTTGACATGTCAAATTCGACAGCTGTCGATACTGTCACAGGCGTTGATTCTATTTCAATTGTGAAAAATTAATTTTATCGCAACGACATGGGAAAAAAATTAAAATTTACGCTCGAAGAAGAAGAAAAAATCGCAGACTTCGTGAAAAACAACGAAGTTTTGTTCAATGTGCGACACAAAGCAGTTCGTGATGCAGAATTGAAGAACCGGCTGTGGCTTGAGTTGGCGAATGAACTGTATGTTGATAGTGAGTTTTCATTAATTTTACAGTTTTTTGCCGATTTCATTCAATCAAATCGACTTTTATACAGTGCCCACAATTAAAAAAAAATGGAAATCGATGCGCGACTATTATGTCAATTCAAAGGGAAAGAAAACCACTGGTTC
The DNA here is from genome assembly GCA_963931995.1 of Phaonia tiefii. Taxonomy (NCBI): domain Eukaryota; kingdom Metazoa; phylum Arthropoda; class Insecta; order Diptera; family Muscidae; genus Phaonia; species Phaonia tiefii. Next base: position 188,130,330 of record OZ008367.1, on the reverse strand, counting down.
AGCAGCAACATCATCGAAAAGGGATGAGGCACTTTCTTTTCTTGACGACACATCAATTTTGAAAAGAGCGTGAGTGGTTTTCTTATTATTTTTGTCCTAATGGTTTTTAAAATTAATAAAAATTATTTTTATGATTTCAGAACGATGTCGAACATTGATACCGAAGAAGTTCCACATACTCCAGACACACCAATTACCGAATTTGAACACCATGAATTGCAATGCATATTGAGTGATAGTCAATCTCTTCCTTCCTTTACGGAGTGCTATTATGTTGATAATTCGCCTGTTTCTACGCCGATGTCGAGCACACCAGTTCCGAAAAAACGCAAGCCAAATCCAACACAAGAAACAACGAACGATATCTTGCGAGAATTGATTGCATCTCGTCCAACAGCAAGTGATTTCTACCCCCCACCGCCGAAAAAAAAACTAAAGTATCAACATTCTTCGATTCGATGGCAGAAACAGTTGAAAAGTTCAGTGAAGTCGCAATTGCTCGAACCAAAATGAAGGTATTTGTTGTGATACAATGATATTTTGTATGTTTTTTTCAATCAATGAATTTCTTTTACAGATTGCACAGATTGTACTTGAAGAAGAAGTCAAATGGGCTGAAGAGCAAGAGAGAAAACAACAACAACAAAATTCCCAACATGTCTATTTGTTAGCTGATCAGATCCCAATCACGAGTACCTCTTCTTCGTCCTCGTCAGATGTGGATGCCAAGAAAAGCCAAGAAAAAATATTCGAATGATTCCATTTCTTCAATTTTTGTATTTTTAATTTTTTATTTATTTCGAAATAAACTCAGGAATACAACTTAAAAAAACCTATCGAGTCATTGTGCCTTGCCATTCTACAGCTCCAACACCGTTAAAATAGTCTTTGAATTTATCTCGAATGTTCGCACCTTCAGACATTGGTCTTCCAATTGAATTCGCCATTGGAAACAAATTCTCCGTTGGTAAAACAATGTCATTGGTATTGTCGAAAGTTGCTTCAGATGGACTTGGAATTTTTTCAAAACGCATCATATTGTGTAGAATGCAAGAAGTAAGAATGATTTTGTCAATTTTCTCTGGATTCGTTGAAATTGGTGTGTGAAAAATCCGAAAATAAGATGAAAGTATGCCAAACACATTCTCAGTTGTTCGTCTTGCTCTACTATGCCGATAGTTGTATATCGTTTTGGTTTTATCGTAAAGTGCCTGTTGTCTAGGAAATGATTTCATCATAGAAGTTGTCAATGCAAAAGCTTCATCACCCAAAACAACATTCGGCAAAACGACATCGGTGTTGGGTAGTGCAGCAGGTGGCGGTATGTTGAAATTGCCGCTATTGATGAGCGTCCCCATTACACTTTTCAAGAATATTCCTAAAAAAATTTATTCAAATGGTAAATTTCTAATCGAATTCCATTTTCAAAGTACATTCAATCAAAACTCACCAGCGTCACCTTCTCTCCCATATGAACCAACATCCACTGCCACAAATTTATAATTGGCATCGACGATCGCCAAGAGAACGATGGAGTGAAAGTCTTTATAATTAAAGAACGATGAGCCGGCTCTCGGTGGGCATTTGATTCTAATGTGCTTCCCATCTATAGCACCAACACAATTCGGGAAATTCCATTTTGCAAAAAAATTCTTGATATTTTGTTGCAATGATGCAGTCGTTGGAGTCGGAATTGCTTTCTCCAAGAAATTTTTAATAATTACATCAAAACATTTGTCCACAATCCGTCCAATGGTTGATCGGTGCACACGATGTTGAAAAGCTAGAGATCGAAATGTTTCACCGGTGGCCAAGTAGCGCAACATGATGCATAGTTTTTGATGTGCATTCATTGGGTTCCGATTCCAAGTCGTGACAGTCCCATCCAGATCTTGTTTCAGTACTTTCACAATTTCGGCAAAAAGCAACGGACTCACACGAAAATATGCCTGTCCACCAAAATGTTCATTGCGCCTTCTGAATCACGTCGTTTGTAAATTCTATGTGGACTTTTTCTTTTAGTTTTCAATTTCAAAAGAAGCACGGCAATGCAAACATCGTGTTCGAACATTGCATTGGCATAATTAAACGCATTTAATGAATATTTACTTTGCATTTTTCGAGAAATTTAAATTGCGCGTGTGAATTAATTGAAAAAAAACGTAAACAACGCCGAATATGACATTTGCCTTTGATTCGGCTTCAGCTGCATGTTGCAACCCAAGCAAAATTCAGTTGCTGTTTCAGAACTGAAAAAGCATGAACCGAAAGTGAAAAAAATTCAGTTTCAGTTTCAGCTGTATGCGACACCCAGCCTTTACATCTGCTTTAACATTAGATGTAATATTGTGACAATAAATAAAGCAATATTTTGCTCACTGAAGTAATTGTTGTTGTTTTGTCATAAACAGGGCGACGACAAAAAGTATTGAATAGTATCATGGTGCAAGCAAATGGTAGAAACACAAGCCCAGCTGATTTGAACGTTTTGCTGGAGTGAATTTTTCTCTTATGTCACAGTCTGTTTACTTTTGTTTGTATACAACCACCCATAGACTAATACATACATAGATACTTTTATTCTCTCATCTGACGTTTCATTTCACACCCTTGGTCGTGGGTTTGTGGAAATGAGAGAAATTAAATTTAAAATTAACTTACACCAGGTGGAGTTACAAAATATGTTCACTTAACTTTTTCATATCGGTTTGGTGTACAACTGAAAAATTTAAATGTATTTTGCACTTTTTTGTTGACTTTTGTCGTTGGTTTTGTAATGGTGTGGTGCAATCGTTAGTGTGCTCGCCTCTTGTGCATGAGATCGTGGGTTGGAACCCTGCTCTGAACACCTTACAATTTCCTTCGGCGGCGGTTACCTCGCATAGTGATGGCGACACTATCGAGTGTATAGCCAATAAAAAGCTTCTCAAAATACCGTTCGGAATCGGTGTGAAACTGTAGGTCCCAATCAGTGAGTGAAAACTGGAAAGCGCACAGCTCAGTGATTGTCAGAAGATCTGCCCTGTCCCTTCATGGGATGTAATGGGAAACCATTCATTTATTTTATACATTTGTATTGTATTTAACACAACTTGTTTGCCACAAAAACACGAAATTCAGTTGTTGTTCCATTGTTGAAGGTTCTTTACTATTGCCTCTATCTGGTATTATTGAACCCATGTTTTCCACCATCCAATGTTTACTTTCCAACGTACCGATGGCGTTTAATTTATTGAGAGAATAAAAGTATCTATGTATGTATTAGTCTGCAACCACCGTTCGCCTACAATTGCTGATTTTCAAATGTTTTTTCCGTAAAATTAACATAGAAAACGCTTTAATTATCCTACTTTAACACTTTAAAAATATCAAATAAAACACACTCATTTTTTCAATCAGCTGAGTTGACACAATACAAGCACCGAGCAAACACAAAATGCCTGTTATTTTTGGCATCTACCATTATATTTCTACCATGAATAGTATAGAGAACTTATTGCACGCTTTTTCCGCTATCATGTATAGAGTCTGAGTAAAAGAGCATAAACCATAAATGTTTTAAAAGGCATCAACGTTTCACATCAAAATTATGAATGGACCAAGTAATGACAAAAAGAGAGCAATACGTTTTGAATCATTCGCCAGTGCTTTTGAGACATACAATTCGTTCCATGAGTTCTCTATACTAATCAATACTCTTTGGCGACGACGGCCTGCTTGTTTGTTCGCTGCCGCTACGTCAATACCATCATACTTATTTTCAGGCAGAGACTATTGTTGTACAACAACCACGTGTGTGATGCTAACGCTGTATGTTCATGTGTTCACTTTATTAGATTGCCCTACTCGCGCCTATAGATGTTAACACATCAAAAATAAGAGAAAGTGTTGTATGTAATTTATTCACACTGCGGTAATTAAGCGCGCAATACTTTATCAGCTGCACTTTGGTTGATAAGATCCGTCGGCCAACAAAAATTATGAAGAAGCAAAATCAAAACAAACTCAAAATCAGCCAGCCGACTACTGACTTAATTACCTGTTCGAATTGCATTACATGTGGCGCATTTGACGTGAAGCGGCAAGCATACTACTTCTGAAAAACGAGTTACGTTTTTCATTAGCAAAGTTGAATGAAAACATCAATAAGTATAAGACGTATTTTCAACGGGATGTTTTTCTGATGAGCTGTGTGGGCTTTGCTGTCGCACATGCTACAACGGTTTAATGCTGTGGTCCAAAGGTAATTTAATTTTTCATTTTAGTTTATACCACGATAGTAATATATTTTAATTTTCGCCGTAGGTCGACGAAAATCAATGCAGTTTGGTATTCCCATGCCGACATATTACATTTCAATAGGTACAACCGACATTTTTTTGTGTCTAAATCAGTACCATCAGCCTTGCTTCCAGTACCGCATTCTGATGAACTTCCACCACCTGAGCTACATCCTGGAAGTCCTAGTCAACATCTTGATGTCACTACATGCGTTGGAACAGACGCCATTGGCAGTGGTTACTCAGGAAATGAAGCAGCCCCAAGCCCAATATTAATGTCGCAAGAGCATTTACATCCATTACCACGGACATTGAGTCTTTTATAAAAACAAATCAGAAGACAATTTAGTTTACCTGCTTGCCAGTCGACCCAGGGTTCTGCAAAATATGTAATATAAGAGACTGATATTCTCGAGAGAGAGAGAGAGAGCGTTAGTACGGGCTGACAGATCTATTAGCAAAGCAACATTCTCCTTTTGATTTCCAAGCTAACATCATTGCTATTGATTGTCAAAATTACTCTAATTACTAATCTTAATTACTTTGATTAAGTGCTACACCTATTTCTACCGCGCCCAGATCGTAGTTTCAATGTGCGTTTCGAGCAGTGTAGATAAATCTAGCTTCTAGCGTCGGATCAAAACTTTCACTATTCCGATTCAACGTCAAATCCTTAATTCTGCAGTTCCCAATTATAAACTTTCGAAACAATTCTACTAAGCTGAGGTCTATAAACATTACAAACATTACAGAATAAACATTACAAATGTTATAAGTCCCGTATTGCGTGTCTGAACAGGACGTGTCGATTTTTCTACAGTCTGGAATAAAAAATTCATAGAGTAATGTCATATAGAGCTGTCATTCTTTCCTTTCACACTATTAGATAGAGAATTATTTGACGTAAATTGACTTATACCAGGTGGTATTACAAAAATTGTTAACTTAAACATTTCATGTCGTTTTGATGAAAAACTGTGAGATTTAAACGTATTTTGGACTTTTTGTTATATTTTATTGTTAGTATAATTTATTGTTAGTGGTGTATTTACACAAAAAATTTAATGCACAAAACGAAATATCATTGCTGGTTGGTTTGAGCCATTGCCTCTATCTGGTATTATTAAAGCAATACTTTCCAACATCCAACCGTCCATCTGCAACACACCAAATGTCATCAATTTACTGAGAAAGTTGGCTACTCTATACGTCATTACTCTATGAAAAAATTTTGGAACGGAGTTCCTTATCACACGTTGCGGGATGGGGGCTAAATGAAAAAAAAATTAAACACCTTTATTTAACACTATTATGCTACAACCCAGTATTATTAACTATATAGGGTACTTTTGCTTTGGTTTGTGTATAGACTAACAAATGTTGGGAAATTTCTTGTTTAATGGGAAGTTTTCTAGGTGGAGCCTGTAACCAATATTTAGTATCGTATATATTGTAGTTTTGAACTCAACAAAAATTAAATTTAGAAAAGCCAAAGTGAAAGAAGTTTACAAAAAGAAAATTTTTTTAAATAAGTACCTTTTCTTATAAAGAGTAAATTTTCACAAAAAAAATACCTATTCATATTCTTAAACAAAGTACCTTTTATCAAAAAAAAACCTTGTCTTAATGAAGACCCTTTGGTTTAAAAAAGGAAATTTTCTTACAAAAAGTACTATTTCTTAAAAAATTAATTTTTAATTTTTTAATTTTTTTTAATTTTTTTAATACTAAATTAATTTTTTTTGAAATAAGTACCTTTTCTTAAAAAGTACATTTTCTTACAATAAATTGCCTTTTCTTAAAAAAGGTAGTTTCTTTAAAGAGTACCCATTTTGTGAAACAAAATAACTTTTCTTGAGATAAGTACGTACTCTTAAAAATATACCTATTCTTGAAAATAGGACCAATTCTATAGACAAATTCCCATATCTTAAAAAAAATCAATTTCTTCAAAAAAATACCTTCTCTTAAAAAAAAAAACTTTTCTTACAAAACTTACTTTTCTTAACAGTAGCTTTTCTTAAAAATATAATAATACATTTTATTTTCTTGAAATAAGTAGTCTTTCTGAAAAGAGTATTTGTATTTGTACATTTTCTTAATAAAATAGCCTTTTCCTAAAAAGAGTACCACTTCTTTAAAAAGTATATGTTCTTAAAAAAGTACTTCTTTGTAAAAACATCACATTCTTAAGGCTTTTTCTTACAGAAAAAAAACATTAGCTTTCAATAAACATTCTCTTTAAAAATTATCTTTTCAGGACCTAAAAATATACTTTTTTCAAATGCAAAAAGTATATTTTCTTAAAGATCCATTTAAATTATCGCATTTTTCAACGGGCGCCTTACGCGTGTTGAAACTAACTAGTGCATAATATATAGCGAAAGGGACTTCGTTCCAACCGGGTGTACCCTGACACCTCATGTAATATTTTTAAAATCAAAATTCTGCTAATGATTTTTTACTAGGGGGGATATGTACCCCATCGTTATGATTATAAGATGACGCGTCCGGTCATAGTGCTTATTACTCTGATTCAGTGTAACGCCCAGCTAAAATATATCCTAGCTAAAATCTAATAAATAAGGGAAACGTTTAACCCAAATTTCATAAGTCTTGCTTCTCGTGTCTGGTCATTTATTGCCACCCTCCCATTCTACCGGCTCCAGCTTGAATGTACAAAAATACGTCATAGCTATAGTCTACTCTACTTTATATTATGACCGTTCTCATCAAGCAACCAGACACCGCTTCCATGTATTTGGTGGTCTTTCTGGCCTGCGATACTTTTGTGGGTTCCATTGAAGTGCCGCTCTAGCGATATCTGATGTTGGACGTCTAAGTATGTGGCCGATCCAAGTCCACAGTCTTTCTAATGTTGTTGCCTCTCAGTTGTTTTATTGAAGAGTGCTCTCTACGGAGGTTACCTGTGTTTGTAGATTGTTTGGTTTGTTCTGTTATATAGTCCATTTAGTTGTAATCGGAACGGTCTGTTCTTTATTTTCATTTCCATGTTAGTGTCTTGGATCGTAGACACATATTGTGCAGGCATTTACGATTCCAAATTTCGGTCCAGGATTCTGTGCTAATCCGAGGTTTATTCTCGCATATTTTCTGGTTATGGTTATGTCATATTCCATATTCCAAATCAATATTCAAATTTTAAAGAGATTTTCAGGTATGAAAATCTTATTAAATTTAAAATATTATTTATAAAATAATTTTAATTTTTAAATTTGAAAAAAAAATGTAGTTATTTCTAATTCAAGTCATAAAAACATTTTGAAATTTGATTAACAAATTTGTTTGGAAATGTCATTTAGAACTTTTTGGAACATATTTGAGAAGAGAAATAATGTTTCTTAATACCAAAATTTCATTAAATTTCGAAAATCATATAATTTATTATTAATTAACTGGTTTCCGGTTTGTTCGAAAATCACGTTTTAAAAAAACCGGCACACGGCAGAGCAAAAAAACGGTTTCACCGGTTTTTCGGTTTCGGTTTTGGACACACTAGTCTCTCTGCAGCATCCTCTTTGCATTATATATGTATTATCAATTAAATATGTATATTAGACCGACTCACCTTGTGTGGTCGGGAAATAACAATAAAAACGTATCATTTAACTCGTAGTGCAGTTGGAACTTAATTTCTGCTCCAATATTCTCCAATTTCATTAAATATTTTGTATTTTATCACTTCACTTTTGTTTTGCAAATGGCGTCAGTTTCATGCATTGTAACGATTAGCCGATAAATGTATGAATACCGGTTATTTTTCGTAGGATTTGCCACTGTCGCCACATGGTAGTAAGATTATTTGACAAAGCACTGAAAATCTCTTTCCGTATTTAAAGTCAGATCAAACATAAATCAAAATCAACTGATTACCAATTTAAATAACCAGTCAAAACTAGGGCCTAAGATTTCGTGAGCTGAACCATTTTTAAAAAAGATATTTTTTTCAGTTTTTCAAAGAATTGAGGGGTATACTTTGAAATTTAAAGTAAACTGCATTTATTTCATACTTCAAAAGATTTTTTTATTATTCCTTTTGTGTACACTAGGGCGTCCTATCGATTAACCTTTATTCGATTAATCGAATAATTTGCGTCAAAAATCTACTCGAGACTTTAAAATTCCTGACTTCGAGTAATAAATTAATCGAGTAATTTATATCGGTTAATCCAAGAAATCGAGTCAGTGAAAATAAAATAGCACATTACACAAAATCTGTTTGTATTTACCACTCATGTTATTAAAAAGTATGTGATATCGCCCACAGGCATAAGGCTAGCAGATAATGGAATGTCCTTTAAGGCAATTTCAATACTCAATATATTAATATGTAACTGTGTACCTGTGTCAAAGAATAATCGCAACGTGTGAAAATAACCAGTGAGCTGTGCGCGTTCTAGTTTTACACTCACTTCTTTTGCAGGAACGAATCCAATTTTTAAGGACTTTTTCCACTAAGTCAAGTCCTATGTCATAAATAGCACGTTGTTATGACGAAAATCCTTTCACTCATTTTCGCCCAACTTCTGTATCTTATTTTTATTAAAAAGAGATTAATTTTTGAGTTTAAAAAGAACGCTACTTAGTTTAGAACTTCCAATGCGTCATTGCTCGCCGCCGTCTTGTTGGAACCAGATGGTGTCAAGATCAGCTTCTTCCAATTTCTGCCATATTATCATTATCGATCTATACTGCTGTCTATTGACAGTAACGGTGTTACCAGCTTCATTTCGAAAGAAGTACGGACCGATGATTCCACCAGACCAAAAACCACACCAAACTGTCAATTTAGGTGAATGCAATGGTTGTTCATGAATAATTTCTGGATTTTCTTCGCACCAAAAACGACAGTTTTGTTTATTTCAGCAAATTCTTCTGTTCTTGAGTGATAAAAATTTTATACAGATGCAAGCCCAATTCCTTTCTCAAAATTCGCCAGGTTGTGGTTTGAGACAATCCCAATTGTTGACAAGGTCTTGGAATCGATAAATTGCGGTCTTCAGCAACACTTGCCTGAACGGCAGCAATATTTTCATTACTTCGAGCGGTTCTTCTTTGTCTTATTGTCACTTGAACATTATGTAAAGAAAACATACGCTCGTAATTTGCAACAATTCGACGAAAATTTGCAATTGGAGAATACAATGACAAAAAAAATTACAGATCATTGTCATTACAAATGGCCGAAACTTCACTTACACGGGGGTTACACGGTCAATTTTTGCCTTTCAATTTTCAATACATTCATACTTTTTTACTAATACACTCACACTTTTAAAAATTGAAAGGAACTTGCTTTCAATTTCTCTTTCAAGTGGAGTGTTTCAATTTTCTTTCAAGAAAACAGCTGATTACATATGTTATGAACAGTTTCTCGTTTTCCTCCTTACAAATATTCTGCCGTCATCATTTTTTGATTTCTACTTTTACAAATATTAAAATATTATTAAAATTTAAAAATGTTTGTGAGTAGAGGTAATAAATACAATGATATGTTGCGATACAGAAGACATGAAGGTTTATGGAAAATGAATATTGCTTTCAAGTTGCGTGCAGCCTACGTCACAGCTATCAATTTACATGAATTTTGACAAGCAGTATGTGTACAAAACTTGAAACAAAAACTTGAAAGTGTGGCTGCAGTGTTAGAAATCATATTACTCAAATTGGAGAACGCTTTATAAGCAAAGGGTTGCCAACAACTAAAGCTGTAGTTAATATTATAAAAATTCAACCAGTTATTTGTTTAACTACGAAACTAATGCATTTTCGTTGTGTATGATTTTTTTACCTGTCTTATTTTTGACAAAAAGGCTGTTTTTGTATTCCATTAAGCTATCGCCACTTTCGACTTTCCAAATAAAACGATCCACACTTAAAACTACGAAATGTGGCAGCATTTGCCGTAATGGGTGAAAAAAATACGATACGGCAACACGTTTGTAGCCAGTGCCAATAAATACATGGTGGCAGCAGATGTTGTTGTATTTGTAAGCAGCAACAGCAGACATTTTATTTTCGTTCATTCGTTTCAGTTGTCAAACTCTACACGAATGTATACCAAAAGAAGGGTGAAAAAAATCGATATGGCAACACGTGCCAACAAATACATGGTAGCAGCACATGTTGTTGTAATTGTAAGCAGCAACAACAGATATTTTATTTTCGTTCATTCGTTTCAGTTGTCAAACTCTACACAAATATATACCACCAATGCAAGAATACAAACAAGTATAAAATCAAAATACATATGATTTTGACAAGTGAAACGAAAAATGACATGGAAAACATTACATCACCTGTTTAGACGACTATACCTGATAGATAATTCTACCATGATCAATATGTATAACATTTACCGCGCGTTGTTGTGAACAATTTAGTTCCAATTTTGTTTTCAATCGAAAATAAAACACGTCCTTCAAATTTAGAGATATAAAAGTATACGTAGTCTTCCATTAAATATAATAATTTTAATGAACTTAAAATGTGTAATCCATTTTGCAAATTTCTGTTTTTTAGTCTCTCCTTGATAGCATTCTCATTCGCAAGAAATGATAACAACATTTATCTAAAATAACTTTTGGTTGCCATTTCTTGAAATTGAACATGTGGCAACATTGTCATTGCTCAAGTCGGAATCTAATGGCCAGTTTTTAAGTGGGTAGTTAACTATCGGATTACTTAATCTTAATTCTAAGTTAATTAGAGGTTAACTTTGCATTTTGTTTTTCAGTGGTGAGTTAATGTAAGTCGTCATATTGTCAACTAATATGGCAACCCTTGTATTCTTATTGGAAAAAACGTGTGTTTTGGGATAAATACCAAAACAATAAAGGGGAACAAATAAAATGGAATTATGTAAAATAAGAAATAGATGCATAAAATCAAAGTCATTTTAACAAAAATGTGTAAAAAACTATATAGGCGCAACAATTTAACGATCTTGACTACATACCTTGAGTACAAATACGCAAATCTAAAACATATATTTTATACAATCTTCATTTCTCCCTTTGACACTCAGTAATTTGATTGTCAAAATAATATGGTTCTCACTATAAGTTAACCAACCAACATTGGGTGGTTAAATCATAGTTAAACAATGACTAAAAAACACAATTCGATGTTTAACCACAATTTAACAAAGAAACGAAGATCACCACTGACTGAAAAACTGGCCATAAGTGGGAAATTGAAATGCCACTTAATATCGCTTAGCTGTCCCGTACAAATTAAGCTGTAATTATCTTTAGGGGGGTAAAAAAAAGCACACCGAATATTTCACAACCCATATTTGAGAAACAGTCTTTCATTTCCTGCCTTAATCCCACGATTGCAGATATCTCACTCACGTTTGTTTACCAAAACACTGAAGGGTATCACACAAATCGTCTTGGCCGACTTAGTTTCGTTATATGTACGTACGATACTTATAACGTTGGAGTATTTTAACAGTCTTCCTTTTATTTGCAAAAATACCATTTGCCTTGAAGCTTCTTAGGAAGCAAAGTTACCATCGCGAAAGATGAAGAATAATGATTTTTTTTTTCATCATGGCATTTCTTGTTAATAACGGTCAACAACCGTTTAACTGAAATTTAACTAAACATTAACTTTGTAAGAATCACCTAAAGGGAAAATAAGCAAAAGTCAAATGAAAAATAACAAATGTACTTATGCTAATGCAAAATTCCAAAACCAACCAAACGTTATTCTCATTGGGACTGGGTTTGAGGGGCCACATCTGGAGACAGATGTATATGAGCGTGTGACCGAATCGCGTCTGCTGCACTGGTTGTTGGTGAAAAGGTATGTATAACGGCGGTATATTGGTTGAGTTACTCTAACTAGTGGAAAATTATGTTTAAACGTTGCCTGCATCTTAAGCAAACATTAAAATTTTTTTGTAGTTTTCAATGCTAACATCAATACAAAAAACGAAACATTTGAAAAGAACTTGTACGAATTTTTGTACCACCAACTGTTAACTCTTCAATCTCAAAATTGTGTTTGGCAACAATAATACGATACTTACCATCTTCAAGTCTAATGAGTATTGTGTAATCATTTCAAACATTTTGAAACAAATCACGTAACGACATTGTAAACTGTTTCCCCGTTGAATAGCATTTTATGGTGTACGATTTTGTAAATTCACTTCCGTAAAGAGTAACGCTACAACAGGGAAGAGTTGTTTGTTACAACTACGATCCAAAATATTAAAATGCTTAACATGAATATTGTCTCTTAAATTTCATTCATTGCGGATATTTTTGAAAATATCAATAATGTACAATTTTCATGCATCAGTACACGGTGCAAAATCTGTCGTTTTTTGTTGTTTGGATGCAAATATAACATTTGTTTGGTACTTCTGGCAAATATAATACACTTGTGCCCAAACACATTGTGTTTGCTATTCAATATTACATGTTTGAGGCACAATGATTAATAAGTTATAACATACCTATTTGTTTGCGACCAAAATATATCTGTGTTTGTGATACAAATACAGCCGTGTTTGTTGCACTGTTTATGCTCTCTCGAGAGCTAGAGGATAAAAGAGGGACTCGTTGCGTTGTATAACCAGTGTGACCATTTTAGCATTTTTGGTGCTAAATTTAGCATTATTTATTTTGATTTAGCCGCAAATTTTACATTTAGCATTTGTCATTTTTTTAGCATTATTGAATTATTCATTTATCATTTTATACCCTTTTTAATTTATTAAATCTCAAATATTTTAATTTTATGGTGGTAAGTAAACCGTCTGCTAAAATTTTAGTCGATTAACTATGGCTAGCGTACAATTTGAAATTGCCGCAATGAGGATCATGCCATCAAGCAAAAATTTTAAAAAATGTATACAGCGATAAGAATTTATTATATTTAAAGTTTTTGAAATCTTTGCTGTCTGATGTACAAAGAGTAAATAAAATGTTTGAAAGTAATGATGTTGACCCTACACTCTTGTTATCAGAACTATACGATCTTTGAAAAGAACTCTGCTACCAAATAGTTTTAAAATCTGACAATTTTGATCCTATAATTTATTTGTTCCAAATTTTGAAACATTTTTCAAATCAAAAAAGATGTAACTAATTCTGAAATTTTTGTGTTCCTTAATACTTATAGTTTACTATTGAATAAAATATTTGTTGTTGTTTATTTAATCGATTTTTTTCTGTAAATGTATTAAAAAGTATATGTATGGAAGCACAAGAGACAGACTATGAAAAATAAACACGTTATAAAGGATTTAGAATTTAAAAATAAATTCTTATATTTTAGCATTAATTTTTAGCATTAAAAGAAAAAATGTAGCATTTTTTAGCATTATTTTGGAACCCATTAGCTGCGACAATTTTGTAGATCTGGTCACACTGTGTATAACTTGTGTGTATCCATGGTACAATCAGCGATGCCAACTTGGTGCTTTTCGCACTATTTATGGTGCTTTTTAGACCCTCCAAAACGCGAAAATAGGGTCCATAGTGCCAAAAGGAAAAAAAGCGCTATGCGTACGCTTTTCATGTTTTCCGTTGGTGCTTTTAGCGCTTTTTGGCTTTTCAAATGTGGCAACGTGTATACATTCGAATATTTATTGCTATTGCAAGTTTTTACATACAGGGTTGCCCATGTTCGACGGACCCATGTTTTTTTTAAAAAATCAAAGAAAAAAATAAAAATTTGGCGGTTGGCAATCTTAATCATTTAATTTGTTCCAATTATTCAACGCGAATAATCCGTTGTAAAGTGGACCGAGCCATGCCCAACTGCTGAGAACGGCGTTTTTGGGATGTTCTTGGGGACCTCTCAACACTGGCTCGTACGGCAGCGATATTCTCGGCCGATCGCCTTGGTCGACTTTTATTTGGCCTCTTCGGATTAGAAAGAGCCTCACCAGTCGAAAATTTTTCGTATAAACGCTTAATGGTGTTCTTAGAAGGCGCACTTCTCACATTTTTTAGTTTTCACAATTGACTTGTTCTGTTGAATGTAAATTTCAACTATTTCAGAGCGCTCGCGTGGCGTGTATTGTTGCATGGTAAAAATCTGCTTGGACTGACGCTTCAAACGCGGTATGTCATTAAGCGATCTGACATCTCTGTCAAAAGTTATGGCGTTGCCAGATGGGTCCGTCGAATATGGGCAACCCGGTACATACATACGTATGTAAGTCTCTTTCATTCCTTCAGTCTGTCTTAAGCACCCCATATACTCGTACTGCTACTGCTATGGTATAATTTTTTATATGGTATAAGACGAGTTGTTGTAATTTGTATACATGTTTGTTGTTTTAACAGCACTGACGAAATGTCATCCTCTTGTGCTTTTATGTTTTCACCGAAAGAACAAATGAAAAAAAGTTTTAATTATTTAAAAGATCCTATTGAAAATTGTTTAGACGAATTTTGCTATCTTGGGCATAGTTTTGAAAAAGCGTGCAAGGATTCACTGATTTCAGAACACGAAAAGAAAGGAATTAAGGAAAAATGTATTATATTCACTAAACATCTTATGTATATACGAAATCCGATGTAAACTTCCAACCAACTTTGGAACACTACCAAAAATATCATTGTTTAGTGTAAATACCAGTCTCTATAACAGCAATAGAGACGAAATACTGGCATTTATTAAATCGTATATTAGAGAAGCGGATGTCATTTCTAATATGAAACTAAGTATTGATAATATTAGAAACTGTGTATGGAAGAACAAATATCGAACAGATCTTTTTTGGATAGAACTAAATGAGTTCAAAGATTCCGTAGGGCAAAATCCATTTCGAGAACAGTATTTAGTTTTAAAAAATGTGTTCTATTGAAAATTTAGTCATTTTGAGTAGAAATAAAGCCAAACGCTTTTTACGCTTTTTTAAGGAAATTTTTACCCTTTTTTACGCTTTTCTGGTTTTTAATTACGCCTTTAGCTCACAAAATGTTGGCAACACTGGGTACAATAATATGTTCATAGTAAAGTCGTAAGAACAGCTGTTTTCATTTTTTTCATGAGGTTCTCGCTTCGGCTGTCACACTCACATGTATTTTGTTTTTGTACTCTTTTGCATTCTTGTGAATAGAACAAAAACAAAATGCCGCGCGCTGCTATTACCATGTAGATATTATTGTACCATGTGTGTATCTATGTATATATTTGCATTATTCTCTCAGTGAGTGATTCATTAATATTTCTAAATGTGCGAGTAAGAGCTCTATTACACGATGCCATAATATCTATGCTTGCATTTTTTTTTTTGACATTCTTCTTTTTTATTGTCTTGTAAAGGGTTTTTCAACAGAGACGCTACAAAAGTAAATCGATAGGGACAGCAAACGATGCCATATTTTTTCCCGCTCTTTTGACATTTCTCTTCAGTAAGGTTTGCCATTTCATCATGGAAAGATACACGAGCCAACAACGAGTCGAAATTATTAAAATTTACTACCGAAATTTGAAGTCAGTGGCCTCAACTTTAAGAGGCCAACGTTAAGAGCCATCAACAATCAGCGATGAGGCTCATTTCTGGCTGAATGGCTTCGTCAATAAGCAAAATATGCGTTATTGGTCAGACAGCAATCCACACGTAATCCATGAGTCATCATTGCATCCCGAAAAAATTACGGTTTGGTGCTGTTTATGGGCCGGCGGCGTCATTGGGCCGTACTTCTTCCGTGATGATCAAGACCGGCGCATTACTGTGCATGCGAATCGCTACCGTTCAATGTTAACCGAATATTTTTGACCCCAATTGGATAATATGGACTTGGAGGACATGTGGTTCCAACAGGACGACGCCACACAGCGAATGCCACAATCAATTTATTGGAAACCAAGTTTGGTGAACGTGTTATCTCACGAAATGGCCCAGTCGATTGGCCGCCTCGGTCGTGCGATTATTTCCTGCGGGGCTATGTCAAGTCTATGGTCTATGCCAACAAGCCAGCGACGATTGATGAACTTCGTAAGTATATCGAACGTGAAATTGCAGCAGTATCGGCCGATTTATGCTTGAAAACCGTCGAAAATTGGGTTCAGCGTCTGGACTTCTGCAAGCATGCCCGTGGTGGCCATGCAAATGAAATCGAGTTCCATACATAATGGTATCGAACGTATTTTCACAGGAATAAAGAATTTCATTGGTATCCAAACTTTTGTAGCGCTCTTATTGAAAAACCCGTTATTTGTAAACGAATGTAATAACATACAAGTAACTAACAACACACACAACCATGAAATGTCAAAATCAAGAGAAAAACGGAAAATGCACAAAGAGAAATTGAAAAAAAATCCCTCGATACACAATACCATGGCACATCGTGCGATATTTTCCTCATTCCTTACTTCTCTACAGCTCTTGCCATAGAACGAAAAGTGCAAGAACGAATTATAGCATCGTGTAATAGACCTCTAAATTGCAGATGAAGTCAGTGTTTCTTATTTTGGCTGATGTATTCAGAGTTGCCAATTTGGTGGTTTTCCCGCTATTTGTGGTGATTTTTGACATCAAAATACCACTGTTTTCAAGATGTAGCGATTTCTTTTTTAAATCGCTACAGTAGCGACATCGACTGCTTCAGCGTAGCGCTTGTAGCGATTTTAGCACATTTATTTTACGTTCCATTGTCAGCACTGTTGAGGCAAACAGCACTGTTGTCAGCACTGTTGAGGCCACCAAATTGGCAACTCTGAATACATCAGCCAAAATAAGAAACACTGACTTCATCTGCAATTTAGAGGTCTATTACACGATGCTATAATTGAGTAACCGCCTTTTCTATTTTTGCTTTGATATCGAGAGGCGTAGGAAGTGGAAACAATTTAAATTAATTAAACCCGATGAGGCTATGCCTACAAAAATTTCAATGGTGGCACCAACTAGATGGCTTTCAATTGTGGGGATGTGGCTGGAACTAAAGACTCATTTCAACGTTATAAACGAAAAATCTTTCGAAGAATCAGCGTTAAAAAATATGTACAATGATTCAAAAAAACTTTGTGTATTTAACATATTTAGCACCCATTTTATCAGAGATTCTAAAGGTAAATCTGACTTTTGAATCACAGAATACAGATCATACAAAACTTTTCAGTGATTTATTTAGATTATTAAAAAGGTTAACAAATATTATTATTTTGATTGAATTCAGTTACATTGAAGGAGATATAGATCCCGTACTAAACCAGTACTGTTACCTTGGATACTGTTTCGACAAATCATGCCACGACAATAATATTTCTGATATTGATAAACAAACAATAAAGACAGATTGTATAGAATTTACAAAGGCTCTTGTTCTAGAAATACAACACAGAGTTCCGTCAAATATGGAACTATTCTGAATTGTTTTGGATTAAAATCATAACTTTAAAAATGCATCAAATCTGGTAAATCTGGTTTAAAACAAAGTCCGAAATTGAATGTCTTTGAATACAATTAATTCTCTAATACATATAAAATATGGGCTGGCATTTCAAAACGTTTGCTGTTCTGGCTATAAAATACCTAACGAAATTTGGTCAAAAATAAATTGTAATGAAACGTATAAGAAATCAAATTACTATTTAAAATGAGTATTATTTCCAGAGGAGGGAGATGAAAATAATATAACTCTTATTGATGAAGATTTGTTGTTGTAAGTCAATTTGTAACTTGTATGTGTGAATAGAAAAGAATATTATTTAGCTTCTGCTCTTTACATCTAGTATATACGAGTATTATTATTTGCGCATAAAACTGAAAAAACTTATTTATAAATCAATTTATTATTTTACATAAATGAATTGAATTCCTACATACGGAAATGTTTTTTTTTATTTATTTATTTTTCAGTGTTTAGTACTTTCTACTATTTTTAAACTTTTATGTAGAGGTTTTTGTAGTGATTTTTAATCTTCTTCAGTAGAGATTTTTGTTGGTTTTCAATGTTCTGTTTTGTAGCGATTTTTGGCTCAGAAGAGTTGGCAACACTGGATGTATTGTTTTTTAGTTTCATGAATTCAGTCTTCAATGTTTCATCGGACAGAGGAAATCAAAAGCGCTTGATCAGTGAAAACAGAATAAATAAACGCTCAGACGCTTGAATGGTTTGTGATGTTGTTTTGGTTTAGTGTATGTGTTTCGCATATATGTATGTGTGCTACCAAAGTGAGAAAACATTTTGAGGAAAGAAACTGGAGAGGGCAACAACGTGAATCTCTTATTCTTCCCGAGCCTCTACTGAAAAAATCAGAATGGCGGACCATTTGTGAAATATAATAAAAAAACACGAGTTATTACGAGGGTTGAATTTTATGTTTCGGGATTAGAGAACAAAAACAAATATTAATCCTCGAAAATCACTTTATTGTTTTTCAACATATTCCCCATGAAGATTTTTACACCTTTGCATGCGTTTGAACCCATTGTCGAAACACTTTTGCCACTCTGATTGAGGTATCTCCAACACATGCATTCTGAATGCAGCAAACGCTTCTTCAGGTGTCGAAAAACGTTGACCTCTCAGTTTTTTAACTTACGGGAATAAAAAGAAGTCATTCGGTGCCAAGTCAGGACTATACGGCGGATGACCCATTAAATCGATGTTTTGGGTGCTCAAAAATGCAGTTGTTTCAGCCGATGTGGGAGAGCTCGCATTGTCGTGGTGAAGAGTGATCCGTCTTCGGCCGTTGGTTTTCCTGATTTCTTGGAAGACAACTGGCAAAAAAATGGTTGTGTTCCACTCAGAATTCACTGTTCTGCGTTGTTCTAGTGGTACGGTTGCGATATGTCCTGTTTTTCCGAAAAAAACAGGCGACCATTAGCTTGGAAGAGCTTCGGGCGCGAACAACTTTTGTTGAATTTGGCTCATCTTGAAACACCCATACCGTTGACTGCTGTTTATTTTCGGGCTCATATGCGTAAATCCAGGATTCATCACCTGTCACGATGTCATAGACGTGTTTCGAAGCACCGCGATCGTATTTTGGGAGCATTTCTTTCGACCAATCGACACGAGCCTTTTTTTGAGCGACTGATAAATTGTGTGGGAACCAACCCGAACAAATTTTTTTGACAGTCAAATGTTTATGCAATATTGAATGTGTGCTCGTCCCACTAATGCCTAAGGTTGTCTCAATCTCACGATAGGCCACACGACGATCTTGCAAAAGCAGTTCGCGCTCAGCATCAATGGTTTTCGGAACAACAGCTAATTTTGGACGACCTTCACGAAATTCGTCTTGGAGTGAACTACGACCACGAGTGAATTCACCATACCATCGATAAACACTGGTCCTTGATGGAGCTTCATCGTCAAAAATTGAATTAAGTTCATCTATGCACTGTTGCTGAGTTAATCCACGTCGAAAGTTGTAAAAAATAATCGCACGAAAATGTTCACGATTTAATTCCATTTTTGTGCCGAGATGAATCTTTTAAGTTACTGTAAACAACACAAATAGCGCTGGTATGTCAAAACGTTCTGAGTAACCTAAAAAATGTCCAACTTTACGATAGAGCTGTCAGTTGCCAGGTTGCAACACTAGGGTTGCCAAATCCCGAAACATTAAATTCAACCCTCGTAATACACGATTGTCTTGCATGAACTAGATTTGTACTTATATATAAATAGTATATCGTTTGTGTACCAACGCATAGTGATAACCAAGGCATAGTCGAAACCTTCTGAAAAGAAAAACGTGATAGACAACAAAGAAAGGACTCTCATTTCATAAAAAAAGTAATGCATTCAATGCAAGTATTAATTATTTATAAATGTGGATATATATTGATAAAATTAATTATAATAAGTAAAGAATTCGTTTCTAAATATTATCATATTTGGGGGTAAGTATATTGAGGTTTGTTTCCACGTAATAGCATACATATTTGTCAGTAAATATGCAAATGTTTGCATTTAAATACACCTGAGTTTGGGGCATGCAAACAAAAAAAAATTTTTTTAAATGTGTCCCAAACATATACATGGTTGTTGCAGAATATGTTTGGGAGAATATGTTACAGAGACCGTTTTTTTTTCAGCGTGTACAAATTTAACGCATTATTCACTATGCCAAAATATGACAACAATAAAAAAAAAACATTAAAATGAAAATGTTGTAATTTTCGGCAACGACCACAAGGACAAGAACAAATTTAGTCTGCTGTTTAAACGCTACCACCTGTACTAGATATATCTTGGAATTGGTATAAACTACATTTGACAAGGTCGGACCACAATGACAAGAAAAAATTTAAATCAGCTGTTCTAACGCTTCCACCTGTAATAGATACATCTTGGACTGTATGAAGCATAGAGTAAATATGGGTAGAGAAAATCTTTCACTCACCAAATTTCTGACATTTGTCCTCGTGTGATGTATACGTTTGATGTTGAAAAGAATTGCTTTACTAATACCAGATAGATGCAATGGTTCAAAACAACGAACAAAATAACAACAACGGCATTTCGTTTTGTGTGTTAAAATTAATGTGTTAAATACAACACAAATGTATGCTAACAATAACAGTCAATAAAAAAGTTTAAAACACATTTAAATTTCACAGTTTTTCACCAAAATGGCATGAAAAATTAAAGCAAGAAGTTATTGTAATTCCACCTGGTGTATATCACTTTTCGTCAAACATCTCTCTATCACACCGACCGCATCACGAAGAGTGTGAAATGAAACGTCAGATGAGAGAATAAGTTTATCTAGGTATGTATTAGTCTATGGTATGAAGCGTCAAATGAAAACCCCTTCTCATTTTACAATTTCATAAGGGGTTGTGAACAAATTGGCCGCATACTACTGTATGCGGTTTCTTTGAATATTCCAATTTTAGCGAAACTAGGTTACCGTTAAATCGAGGGGTAAAACCCGGTTTCGCTTTTTATATTGAAATATAAACCTATGCGTTTCATAACATTCAGTAATATTTAGTTCAGTCTTCTTGATATTTGAGATTGATTGATTTTATTATAAAACGTTATACAAATTTTATAAAAATCTATAAAAACAATGTCCGTGAAGATAAATTCCGAATTTAACTAACAAAGACACAAACCACATTCATTTATAGAACTCTGTTAACAGGTTAACAGACACCTGTTAATGCGGTCAAAAAGATATATATATCAATAGAAGAGATTTTTAAACGATCAGAGCATTATATATACACGAAAAGTAAATATTAAACTAATAACATTATATTATTAAAAAAAATTTCGCGCCCAAACAAAAACAGCTTTGTAAAAGGGCGATTGTCCTCACATAAAAATGTATGCACTTTGGAAGCATTTAGAACGATTATTACAAAACAAGGAATTCTCCCGTACTGTCATATACCTCGTTGGAAAGGTCTTTAAATACACTTTCAGAATCTGTAATCAGAATGTGCAAAAAGTCCTTCGAAGGATCCAAGTATTTCAAATTCGCTTCAGACACCCAAAGTTTTGTTTCGCCCATTGCGCGAAAACAAGGAATTCTCCCGTGTTCTCACATACCTCGCTGGAAAGGTCTTTAATAACGCTTTCAGACTCTGTAATCAGAAAGTGCAAAAAGTCTTTCGAAGGATCCAAGTATTTCAAATTCGGTTCAGACACCCAAATTTTTTTTCGCTTATTGTGGGAAAATAAGGAATTCTCCCGTGTTCTCACATACCTTGTTGGAAAGGTATTTAAAAACACCTTCAGAATCTGTAATCAGAAAGTGCAAAAAGTCCTTCGAAGGATCCAAGTATTTCAAATTTGCTTCATCACTTTGTTTATTGTATTTAAAACCACTGGTCAAAGATCAGCAAAGATTTTCAATTTCATATATACAATTTAAATAAAGTTCCAACGGAAGATCTAGTCATTTCCTGCCCACTTAGAGTCCATTCCGACTTTTCTTTGCCGCAGATGCTTCTTCTCTCTTTCCTAGTTCTGTTGTACTTAATTTACTTACAAACTAATCTAATTGTTCTTTTACTTTCACTTACTTAGGCGGCCTCAAACAACACAGAGGGGTCAAGAGCCTAAACTGAGAATAACATGTTTCTCCAACTGGCTCGATCTTCAACATTTCTCCTCCAGTTGATAACACCAAGTTCTTGCAGAAATTCTTCCACCTGGTCTTTCCAGCGTCTTCGAATACCTTTCGCACTGGTTCATTCCGATCCATTCTACTGAGATTTCCAAGCTAGCGAAAACGCGCTATTTTGATACGCATAACTACGTGGATGTCGGGATACAGATTATACAGCTCGTGGTGCATCCGTCGTCGATACTCGCGGTTTCCTATTATACCACCATATATTTTTCGAAGCATTTTTCTCTCGAAGACTCCCAGTAATATTTCATCAGCATGCGATATGCCCCAGAATTCTGCGATCTGAAGTGTTTGCTTAGCCCGTAATAACACCTGTCGTTATCGGGCCTGTTCACGACAGATCCGAGGTAAAAAAATTCGTCCACTACCCCGAAATTATAACGGTTATCAACGTTTACCCTTTCATTCAATCGGGTGGATGTTCTGCTTGTCGAAACCATTAATTTTGTCTTGTTCTCGTTTTCTGGCAAACCCACTCTTGCTGATTCCTTCTCAATTCTCGAAAAAACTGAAGTAAATTCTCCCAGATTTCGTCCAATGATGTCTAAATCATCAGCTTACGCGAACAGCATGTGACGCTTGCTGCTGATAGTTGAATTCGTGTTGATTGCAGCTTTTCTCACGATGATCTCAATTAATATGTTAAAGAGATCGCATGCTAGGGTGTCGCCCAACCTGAGGCCTCACATCGTACTGACTGGTTCGGTGAGATCGTCACCAATCTTTACTGAGGATGTCGTGTCGGTCAGTATCATTCCTCATAGGTGACCAGCTTAGCCGGATTACCAAGCTCCGACATAGCTTTCCCCTTAATCCGAGGAATTGCAGTTCTAACTTCGCTTTGGCTAAGAGCGTGGCAGTCGATGCCATCGTCGTCTATGTGATCAACACCCTCATCTACATTTAAATCTCTTAAGACAAGTAAGCCAGAGAAGTGATCTCTTAATTTTCCCAATATACTCTGCACATATGTGACAATATTCTCTTCTACAACAAAAGGGGGACCTGATTCATTTCCGTTTAATTTAATCAATTTCAAAACTTCTTTTAGTTCATTTAGGGTGAGTTTCACACTCCCCATTTAAAAGCTCAATTTTAAAGCTCACAGAAAATGTTCATACTAAATGACAAGCATCGGGCATTTAAAGCAGAGCGGGCAAACTAACGAAAAGAAACGTTTCAGATTAGTTTGTTTCGTTATTTGCAGAGAGCAAAATACTAACGGAAACCGAAAAAATATAACATAGAAAAAAATTAGTTCCCGCTAAGTTCGAGTTCGTAAAACGTAAAACGAAAAGAGCTCATACTCACAAGCAGACAAATGGAATCAGAACGATATATAAGCAGGGGAATGGTTCGGAAACTTTTGCTGCTCAATTTGTATGCACTATGTATTTTTTCTTGTGTTTACTTCTTTGTTTCTCTCAGCGCCGTTGTCGTCGTTTGCTGTTGGTAGCTTTATTTTTTTTAAGTAAAAAAGAAAATGAATGAGTACAATGAAAACTAAAAAACAAATACCTACATACTAAACTACAAATATAATATAGTAATAAAATAAAGTAACTTTCCGCTTTTGCAGATAGTTTTATCATTGCTCGATACACAATACAAGGAACGCAATAAATCATTTTTTGAAAGCAGCATTTTGCTGCACATTGTTTGAAAGTTTAAGTCAAACTGAATGCTGATCATTACACATACGATTCTTTTGTATGGGTTTGTTCCCAAACGTTTCAAGGCAGTAAAGCTGTCGGGAGAGCGATATTGCAATCGTTTTGTTTGTGCTCTTCGGCAATATAAAGTTAGTGGTTTCGTTTTCTCTTTCGATAATAACCGATACAAAATATTTGAATAGTTTTTTAGCTAGCGCGAATGTTTCGTTAAACGCCCACTCTGATTTAAAGTACATTTAAATGGAGAATTTTCCACTGTGAAACTGGCCATTAATCACTTAACTCTTCGGATTTAGCTTATTTTACTTAACAGTTTAATTTGTCTTTGCTCAATGAAAAACCGGGGTGCAGAGAACGATTAAATTACGCTCTTTCTCTCAACTACTCGCACGAGAAATATATTGCCATCAAGTTACGATGACAGCAGTGTTGCCAGAGACTGACTAAAAAATTATGCCAAATGTCGTCAAAAATTGTGCCGTTTGCGAAACCATTATGCTAAAATTGGCATTTTAGTCTTTTTGTAATTCTGTGTGCAGAACACACAAAGTCACCCCAAAGAAATGGGTGCTTATCTGCATTTGAAAATTTAAACAGCTGTTATACCTGGTTGCAACGAAAAAGCGGGACACAATGGGTAAAACAAATCGATTTTTTTTTGGTTTTAAATAAAACTCTAAATAAAAATACATGTATTTAGTTAACATAAGACTAAATATATAACTAAAAGCGATTTATTTTCTATATAATCATGTTGCTATTATAGATTTAAGTCAGGCTGCGACACCCAAAATGAGGGATATTCGTGCATAAAGCGGGATAATCGCGCAAAAAGCGGAGTAATCCCGCTAAAAGTGAGATGATTGGTCAAGTTAGTTATTCCTTAAATCGTCAACTTAAAAAGAAGTATTAAAAGAAGTATTATTTTAAATAAATCTGTAGAATAGAATTTGTTTTTAACAATTTCTTTCAATCTTCTTGGAAGTTTTAGATAATTGATTTTGGAATCCGTTCCACTTATCCTAGAGAACAGTGCTCAAATCGTCTACTTGGCGGAGAAATCGTAGTTGTTGACACAATACACAATACGTATTAGAAGTTTCGATGTTGGATAATGAGTGCACTATTTTTTCAAGCCGTCACTTTGCCGAAAATACGCCTACATAGGTATGTAAGAACCTTAAAATGTGGAATTATACCACAAGATATCGATAAATATTACAGCAATAGATTTTTCAAATAAAATTAAATTAAGAAAATTTTAGTACTAAAAATTATGCCGTTTGCAAACCAACTGTGTTAAAAAAAATGACACTTAAATTGAAAAAATTTGCAAAAATGTTGGGGAAATTGGGCTAAACGGCACTTGGCATAATTTTTCAAAAAACAAGTGCCAAAACCAAAAAAATTGTGCCAGAACGGCACAAATTATGCCAACATGGTAACACTGGGTACACGTGTTGTTACATTGCCAGGTGAAACATTGGCGTAAAGGTATGCTTTCGTTTGCATTTTTTAATCACGCATTTTATGCTAATATATTTTTTAAACGAATGTGTGAGATATTTATATTTATTTTACAGAGTGGCTGCCTCCCAATTGGCTACATTGGGTTGTCCTGAACTACCCAGGTTGTCCTGTCCTGTACCCGCCAAGAATACCAAGAGATTTTCATTCGTGATCGTGAATATCTCAAAGGACTACGTGTAAAAGTGTGGAAGGCATGAGATGAAATCCCGCTTATTGATTGCCAACAATATGCCTAGAAATTATTAGCATAAGGTGACAGATATCCATAGACTCAAGTGGGTATGAAAGTGAAAACACATGTACTCGACGTTTTTTCTATGCGCATTCGAAGAATACATATATACGGCCATGTTCTGTAAACAGAATCGAGGCAAAAATAAAACGTTTCAGAATATTTGGGATTCGGCAAAACAATTCAAAAGAAAAGTATCAGGTTTGAATATCATTAGAATGCAAATGCCTTGTGATTTTAAAAACAAACAATTCAGAACAAAAATATTTTTTTCATGTTTTAAGAACACCAAAATTGTAGGCTTTTTATTCTGAAAGGAAATCCTGATTCAAAATGATTCTGTATGCAGAACAGGGCCAATTATTCAACAAATTTAGGATTTTTATACTTTCAATTTTCAATAAGATATTGTAAAGAATGAACTAAGTAATAATTTCATTCAGTAAATAAGTACCTGAAAAAGTGGTAATTTTGTTTTTCACTTTAAATTATTGTTTCTTAAAGACAGATGGTTTAGTAAAACCTTACGTCTAGTAAGCTAGAAGGACAAAAATAAATATTTAAAGAATTTCCAATATTGCAAAATACTATGCAGTCAGTTAAAAAAGGTATTAAATTGTCATCACAGATACTGTGGTATAGAATTTAACATTACCCGCCTCGGGCGTTCCACATTACTCTTCAATTTTCAAAATGATGAAGTTACTCTTGGGGAAGGTATTTTGGAACCCCATTTTATATTTTTATTTTAAATATTTAAAATTGCATCTGATTGAATCTAATATGTTTGTTGATCGATTGGTTAAGTGAATTTATTACAAAAAATATATTTGGTTAATATTAAAAAAAAATGAAGGACAATGTGGAACCCCCTAGGCGTCTATTGTGGATTTATATGCTACATTATATTTGATGACAATTTAATACATATTTTAACTGAGTGCACAGTAGATTTCAATATTGGCATGTTTCAATACTGGAAATACCTATTTTTGTCCTTCAAGCTTGCCATGTACATACACAATTTGATGATCTAGATGTAAGGTTTTAGTAAACCATCTCTTTTTAATAAAAAATAATAATATAAGAAATCATGTAAATACAATTTTATGCAAATAAATAAGTAAAAGTAAAAAAAATACAAAATTAGTAAGCGAGCAAGGTGGAGTAGAGTCCCACAACCACCAACTTCCGGTATTTCGCATTAGTCGATAAGCAAATAATCCACAACGAAAGTTATAAAAATTATAAAACATATTAAATCAACGTATTTACTGAATACAATTGTTACTTAGTTCACTCTTTGGGATATTTTATTGAAATTTTAGAAAAATCCTACATAGGATGAACAATGTAACACTTCGAATTCACACAAAAAAAAAGCCGAGTACATGTGTTTTCACTTTCAGGCCAACTGAAGTCTAACCTGACGTTTACAAGGGACAGCTTTGCTCCGACAGTAGCAATGCATTCACACTATTTTACTACCCCACTTACACTTCTGCAACTTGCCTCGCCACTGTCTCTGATTTTTCAACGACAGTAACTTCGGCAAGGGATTTGACGTAATTGCTCGGGATCGGTGACATTTTGTGTTAATTTGTGAAAAACAAAGCAAAACATCGCATAAAAAAAATATATAAAACATGTATACATTTGAAATTTGCAGAGTACATCGAGTACATCAGCTTCATTGTAATCTGGAGAAATAGGGCAAAACACAATAGCAAACGATCGTAGAAATTGGGAAAATTTAGTTTTATTTGGTAATTTAGAGTTTTATTGAAATATTGTTTGGCAACACATACTAGATATAAACATGTATAAATAATATATGTAGCAATCATCTTTTAGTAAATTAAGATTTCAAGCAAATGTGAACAAAAGCAAATCAAAATCAGAGCACGAAATTTACAAGAAACGACACTATCGACGGTTGCTTAAAACTGTTCTGTCTTTATAACTGGCTCTGGACACATACGTCACACAACAAATTTTTCTCCTTTTGACAAACGCACCGTAAGGGCTATAATGTTGATAGCTGGGCGCCTTGTGTTAATATGTCCTCGTAAGCTATGTGTTTTGCTATGTAAACTCAAAAGTTAAATAACTTTCTCAACAATTTTTAGTTAATGTATGGGATATTCGTTTGAATCTATCGCCCATGTTCAAAATAATAAAGTACTTTTCATCAATGTGGAAAAACCCTAAAATTTATATTGGTTTTTCACTTGTACTTAAATAAAGAAAAAGCTTTTCCAGTTTTGAGACATTAGCGGCATTCATGCAAACGTGAAAGCCGAGAACTTTTGATCAGCGCAAGTTTCCCTCGCACCGTTGCATGAGGCACCAGGTAAAGTTGCTCAGCGTAGTTGTGCTCAAAACCATATCAGCTGACCAAGATGGATACATAAGGTGGTAGCAGTAGCAATTGCATGTATTATGTATGTGTACTTTTTCTACTGTTCTAGTGCTATCACCTTATTTATCCATCCTAGTCAGATGACAACGAAATGTCAAAAGTTTACACGTTTCTCCATCCCACGTTTGCGCAGCAAATTTGCCTCGAAAACTTTCCACTTT
Source organism: Phaonia tiefii (assembly GCA_963931995.1). NCBI lineage: Eukaryota > Metazoa > Arthropoda > Insecta > Diptera > Muscidae > Phaonia > Phaonia tiefii. The sequence goes on along the minus strand of OZ008367.1, from coordinate 188,101,930 downwards.
TGAGCAAGTCGCTTTGTATGGGAAATTTGTTTGTTTTGACGTTTGCTGTGCAAGTTTACGATGTTTTCGAGTTTACGAGGTTCTTTCGACCTTTCATGAAGACCACTATTATTTATGTTGAACGAAATCGTTTTCAAGTGTCGCAAAGATAAATTCGTTTTATTAATTTAAGTACAAGTTGAAACCCAAAATAAATTTAAGGTTTTTTCAACATTGATGAAAAGTATTGTGGAAAATACTTTATTATTTTGAACATGAATGATAAACGAACCACAGACTTGTTATTCATGAGCATGAACATCAGCTATTGCTGATGTTTATTTATACCAAATACAAATGTAATCGAAGTTGTTCGTATATTTTTTCAAATTCAGCTATGGACTAAGCTATGGACTAAGCTCATGGTCATAAATGTCAGGTTGTTGAAAAAAGTTATTTAAGTTTTAAGTTTAAAACTTATTTTCAACCTGTGTGATATTTATTTTTGTTGAATACAAAAAGAGTATCGTTTTCCGACCCTGAACTGACTACGGGGCTTAAACCAGCAGTTAATAATTAATTTAATTAATTAAATATTATTACAATTTAATCTTTTGACAAATAAATGTCCTCACAACTGCAGTTTGACGTTAATTTTTGGGTAAGAAATGTTGTCTTTTATTTCTTTTCTTTTTAGCAATTTTGTCATTTTGTGAGAGCATTTTTGATCTACTCTCATTTTATCGAATTTTACCAAAAAGTAAAGAAACAACCCTAAAATTACGGCCTGCATTACTGCAAATTCGAACAATAAGCCATTGCAAACCGATTTTGCTGTTCAAAAACAAATTGTTTTCGGGGCAATAAGATTATTTCAAAATACGGGAAGTATGACCATCTGACGATAGAGTTGCCAGTAGAGTCAGTAAAGGCATGCAATTTTTGACTTGAACAGAAATTAATGCTATTGCAAGGTACTAAATCTCGCAGAATGTCGAGAGCCAGTGTGTCTACAACCATTAGACGTAGATTACAAGAAGCTGGTGCATTGCACGAAAAAGGCGCACTTCTCAAGCAAAAGTATTGCAAAACGTTTGAAATTTGCAAAGGAGCACCAGCAAAAACCGATTAATTTGTGGAAAAAAAATACCCTGGAGCGACGAAACAAAGTTTTAATTAGTTTGGTACGGATGGAAAAGTTTACGTAAGACGGCCACTAAAGAAATCTTTGGATCCAGCTGAAAACGGATGACGAAATGTGAGGGTGAATTTAGTTGGTATGGCGTTGGTCCTATGAACAGCATAGATGGTCGAATAGACCAACGCCAATATAAAAATATTCTGGAAATTGCAACTGAAGCAACGATCCAAAGCATACTACTTCCCGAGTTGTGAAGCAATAGTTTACGGATACGCATACCAATGTTTTCGTCTGGACTTAAATTCCATCATTGAAAACTAATGGGAAGATGTCGAACGTCATTTAAAAATAAAACCCCCAAGAAATAGTGACGAATATTTGCGAAATATTAAAGCAGTTTGTGGAATTGGTACCATCCTCGTGATACTGGACTTTGGTAAAAAGTTTACCACGGAGATTGGTCGATGTTATAAAATTAAGGGCTACCTTACAAAGTATTAAGCGTCTTTTGAATTATTTTGGCATATTTTTCCGTAAGTTTGGGAATAAAATATTGGTTTTGTCGTCGTTTCTATTTGCATTACCATCGACTTTTAGAGATATGTATGTATATTAGAAAATGTAGTTTCTACTTTTCAGGAATATAGCTAGTTATCGAAATATTTGTAGAAAGTATAGAAGTGAGTCTTACAATACTGGATATTTTCTATTTGAATTTTCGTTTTATGGAAGTAATTATGTTATGCAATGCAAATTCTGAAGTGGCGTTTCTAATTGTATTACCACCACTGTACATATTCAATAAAAATATTCTAGCTAACATACATAAATGTCTAATTTTGCTTTCGGGTTGGTTGGTCAGGTTGTTGTTTTATTCAATAAAAATGCGTTCAAAATGCCACATCTGCAGATATTGAACTCTTACCTCAGTTTAATCCTTTTATCAGTGATTGAATTTTCTCTCATTTACACTCTCACTATAAATTTTCTTTTACTCCTAATTTCCGTAGATGGAACTTTATTTATTTTTACAAAATTGGAAGATTTTTCCTCTCTTTTGCTTTCTCTTAACTGAGCTTTCTTTTTTTACTTTTTATTAATGCAACTTCCGAATTGCAATTGACACACACACACACACGCACACGCATTTTTTACTCACTTGACTTTTTTACACTTTTCATATTTACTTTATTGGCCTTCACTTGCTCATTTCGCTTTTTTCTAATAATTGACATATTGCAGGTTATTTTTCTCTCTTTTTAACTAGAATTTACCTTTTACTCATAATTTGCATAATTGCCACTTTTTGCAGATTTCTCTCTTACAGAGAACCATATTGGAAGATATTCTCCTCTTTTTTTACTTCAACTTCTTCTTTTTTACTTTGCATAAAAACTACCAAATTGCAATTGATTTGCATCCAAACACACACTCGAGCAATATGCTCTCTTTTTATTTAACTATTTACTTCTCTTCAACTTATTTAACTAATAACAACTCAATCACTTCTTTTTGCACGTACCGCGATCATAACTTTATTGCACTGTTGCTTTCGTTTATTTCGCGAACAGACGAAAATGGCAGCAATAGACGAAACTGAATGATTAGAAACGGACGATCGTACAAAAACTATACGCACCAAACCAGGAAATGTATAACTGTAAGCATCGCAGCCCTTGCAATGGATCAACTACATTGTTTTTACTACAGGCAGTACTCTTCTTCAATTCTATAATTTTGTCTTCCACTTAGCACACACACACACCCATGTAGACAACATCGTAATCGGAGACTTCCAGAAAAGTTTATTAGGAAAGCAGAGCAGTCAAGCTCAACTTCTGCACACATTTCCATAATACTATCACAGATAATTGCCATCCAAAGACATTCACTGGCATTACCAGTGCCTTCTAATATCTAGTGTTTCCTATGGGAACGTATAACCCTTTACTATTTCCAATTACAACTTTAGCTAATTCAATGGTTACCGTTGATTATTGTTTTCTACATATTTTCGTTTAGTTTTTCGTCAAATACCACTTGATTCTTATGCTAAACACTTTATTGGACACATTTATAACATTTTATTGTTGTTAATTAATTATAAACTTAACTTTTCTCCAAATTAAACCGATCGCGAAACCGAAACATCTTATTTTCAAGAAAGAAGGAAATAACTGAAAGGAAACTGTAAAAAGGCGCATTTTTATCATTTCATTACACGGAATTGCCATCTTCAATTAAAAGAGCTGTCATCTTCAATGTAAACGTTACTAAATGCGGAAAACGATTATTACTCGAATGGCTTAATTAATGTCGTATACTGTGAGGGGTATTGGAAGCATTGCCAGAACTAAAAAGCATATTGGGTCAAGTCATAGAGTAAATAGGGGTAGAGAAAATCTTTCACTCACCAAATTTCTGACATTTGTCCTCGTGTGATGTATACGTTTGATGTTGAAAAGAATTGCTTTACTAATACCAGATAGAGGCAATGGTTCAAAACAACGAACAAAATAACAACAACGGCATTTCGTTTTGTGTGTTAAAATTAATGTGTTAAATACAACACAAATGTATGCTAACAATAACAGTCAATAAAAAAGTTTAAAACACATTTAAATTTCACAGTTTTGTACTAAAATGGCATGAAAAATTAAAGCAAGAGTTATTGTAATTCCACCTGGTGTATATCACTTTTCGTCAAACATCTCTCTATCACACCGACCGCATCACGAAAAGTGTGAAAGAAAACGTCAGATGAGACAAATGGCGGCTCTACTTCATTTTTACTCTATGGGTCAAGTAGTGGAAGGGTAGTGCATAATGTATATTGAATTTTTAAGGGGGTGTACGTAATTTTCACAATAAAAACTCGTTTTAAAATTATAAAATATATGTAATTAATATAGAAACATATTCAATATGTATTTCATTCATGATTCATTTATATGACTTTTGCAAAAATTTAGCCTCTCCTGAATAACGTTGTAAGCGGAATTCATTGTAAAATTGTGTTTTTTGCGTGGATTCACACTCTTCCAGTTTATTAAATTGCAAAACTAATTCAAAAATTAGTTGCTGATATTTTAAATTCAATTCAAAGTGAAAAAAACGATGTATGCAAAAACGTTTTACACAACGTTTCTTTATTAGCATTGTTTCACGGGCTGTGTAAGAAGAATCGCAATCTATATGTATCAAAGCTGTGTTATCGAAACCCCCTGAACTAGGTATTGTGAAAATATGAAATCATTTTTGAAAAATATTCTCATACATTCCACTAGATATTTTATGACACATCAAACTGTCATGATATCTTTGCTGCGCATTGGTTGACATTTCATCATGCAAAGAATTCTCCCGGCCCACTGTCAATATTTAGGCTCTTGAAAAGCTTGAATATATTTCATTGTTTTCTACGAAAATTTTTTTCAGTGAAGAGACTCATTTTTGGCTTAAAGGTTACGTCAATACGAACAATTGCCGTATTTGGGCTGCAGAGCAACCCAAAGGGACAAAACAACAGTTTGCTTTAGTGGCTGGTTATCAATCCATGTTTCTCCTAAAATGAGGCCGGCCGGAACGTAACTGTGAATGCCGCCCGTTATCTCGCGATGATAACGGGCTTTTGCTGCCCGAAATTGAACCTCGTGATCTTGACGACATTTGGTTCCAATAAGATTGCGATTCTTGTTACACAGCCCGTAAAAAACGTTTTTTAAAACGTTTATACATACAGCGCACAGTGTAAGATTTAGCCATTCTAGGAAGACAAAATTAAATATCTTGGAAAAAAATTAAGCTAGACTTATGAATTTCGGTACATGGTGTTACTAGGCCAATATGTACCATTGTCAAAAAAATGGGCGAAATTGGACCACTGCCACGCCCACCTTCCATACAACTGCAAAAATTTATATCTGATATTATTCGCATGAGAATGTTTAAAATAAATATTAAAGAGGTAGAAGTAACAATAAGTGTTAAATTTTTCTTCAATTATTTTTATTAATTTTAAAATAGAATATATTTCATATGTACATATAAATTAAAGTAAGAATAAAATGTTAAAATTCATGGTTTTCTTCTGGTATTTCTGGAGATTCCAATAAATGTAGTACTTCAGGGGTCAATGCTGCTTTTTTATATACAGGAGGTCTGCGCAAACTGTTTATATATGGATCAGATGTTATTAAAAATCTATTCATTAAATTTCTATTAGAGTCAGTTCTAGAAGTTTTCCGAGTGAAGTATTCCCGATAGTTTCGTTGGTGTTTATTTCTGGCTTCTAAGGCCTCCTCCGACAATTGTCCAATGGGAAGGATGCATGTGTCAATAATTTGTTTTGAATGGTATAAAACTTTATGGACAGTCGCAGGCATACAGTACCACGGATATTCTTTCAAAAATAGTTTTGTGGTTTTATCTGCATACTCTTGAAAAGCTGTAGAATTAATAGAATATTCAGAGCCCATAAATAAATAAAAAAATAAATGGTTTCCCATTACATCCCATGAAGGGACTGGGGAGAACTTCTCACAATCACTGACCTGTGCGCTTTCCAGTTTTCACTCACTGATTGGGACCTACAGTTTTACACCGATTCCGAACGGTAATTTGAGAAGCTTTTCCATGGCTAGATACTCGATAGTGTCCCCGTCACTATGCGAGGTGGCCGCCGCCGAAAGAAAATCTGAAGGTGGTCAGAGCCGGGTTTGAACCCAGGATCTCATGTACAAGAGTCACGCACACTAACCATTGCACCACCGACGGCCAGAGCCCATAGTCTCTAATAAAATGTGAAAACGCTTTATAAGTTCTAAATTGAGTCCAGTTATCCGTGCCGTTATTTCAGAGTCTCTAAAAAACCGTATAGCGGTGTTACCGTCATTCGTATTACCACCTTTTGGACTTGGCATATCAATTAATAGTCCTGTTTCGGACTTAAATTTACTTTGAATTAGGCATTTGTTTTGTTCAACTTTAATTTTATCATCCGTTTCTGTGACGCGCCACTTCCTTACCTCCATCTTGTAAGATATATGCAACAGGCACTCCATGAACTTTATCCACGAATGAAGTGGAGAAATTCCAAATGAGAGCGCTTTTAGATTAATAATTTTTTGTGATAAAGCTGTTTCATTGTTCGTTTCGCTTGGTTTTGCTTTGTCTACATAACAAGATTGTGTAGAATTGTTTCCACATAGTGCGTTGCAAACTTTTCCATCAATCATAGACAAAATTAGAATGGACTTGATACTTAACTTTAATTTGTTCGTTTCTATAATAGTAGGGGTTAGTAGTAAAATCTGATCATCGATATTTTTTACCTCTTTTGTTATAGTTTCTGTTGTTTCTTTTGTACATATTAGTTTAATTGGACGACAATATTTTGGTGATGAAGGAGCAGGATTTTGCCAAATAATTCGTTTACAATTATTTTTTGTACAAAACAACTGAAGTGGTACCAAAGATATACTGAATAATGACATATCGCTTAGGTTTTCTTGACAAAATTTTTGCTTATATTGGGTTTGAGTTGAACCATCACAGCCCCACTTTACTAAAAAGTGAAATTCTTGATTAAAACTTGACGTGGAAAGCAAAACATCTTCCAGAGCTAAGCATAATCTTGATAGAGTATGATCAAGTAAAGATTGCAAGTTTACTTCGGCAGAAATTTCGTCAACATTTATTTTATCTGGGTAGCATAATAATTTCGCATTTTGAACTAAATCATAACATGGATATAATTTGGGGTATAAATGTTGCACATGATTTCTCATTGAACGATATGCGTTTGTCGATAAATTTGTATCGATCATCATTGCAGGTGCTTCTTGTGGAGACAAACTTTTTACAATTTCATTAGAAATTCTGGCTTTTTTTTATATTGGAACCTCTCTCAGGTGATGTATTAAAAAGTTCACTTGCTATACTTGCAGAATCTCGTTTACCTGTTGACCGCAATTTTTTTTCGGCTGCCAACTATAGCTCTTCTGTACTTACTGATTTCAAGACTTGTTTTGATCTTCTTGCCTTAGTTTTTTGCGAACTTTCATTGAACGCCTTTAATGGTCTTCAAGCTTCCAATTTTTCTTTTGGTTTCTTATAAATAAATTGAGAAATTTCAATGTTTGTGCTTAACCAGGCACCATAGCGACTTATAAAATCACTTTTTGTTCGGTTTACCGCTTTCCACCTTAGCTTAAATCTAATATGCACATTTTTTACAAAACTTTGTAATTGATCATAATCAATATGGTAATTAGAACTACACTGCTTATTTTTCCACAAATATGGTTTACGGAACGGTCAAGCCTTGCATTTTCGGGTGTTTTACGCCATATATTATCACTTATTATGTGTTTCTTTTTATTTAATCGGCAAATCTCGGCGGATAATTTTATATGTGCCTTAAAGTATGTACTTCAGACGTTCGTTTAAAAATAATTTGGTGTTGAAGCGCTATAAAGAAAAAAATTTATCGATTATAGAATTTAGTTTTTTTGTTCTTAACTTAAGGAAAAGAGTAATTGTTTAAATGAAGTAGCACTAAAAGATTTTTCAAGGTTGTAAAAACAAAATCTCATGATATTAACACCGAATAAGTTGAGCTTCAAAACAAAAAAAGAATCGTTAAAAAATTCCATTCCAATAAAAAGTTACACGCTTTTAAAAATGAGCAATTTCATGTAAGTGTTTTTGTTGTTTTTAATTCACTCAAAAATATTCAACTTTAAAGTACCGTTATATTGTTATTGTTGACTAATTAGGCAAAGTTTTTGCATTTTCTTATTTTATAACAAGTGCTCTTTGATATTTGATAACAATATTTACTCAAATTGAAACTCAAAAAGACGACTTTTGTCCAGCTAGATTAGCAAAATCTTACACCGTGCAGCGTTTTTTCACTTAGAATTGCATTTCAAATACCAGCAACTGGTTTTTTATTCAGTTTTGCATTTTAATAAACTGGAAGATCCACGAAAAAGAACGCACTTTTGCAAAGAATTTCGCTTACAACGTTATTCATTAGAGCCTAAGGTAATTATTCTATAAGTCGTGAATCAGTCACTTTGCGTTACTTTTATCGTTTAGGTAGTTTATAAAACGTTATAGCTGCTCCAAGACTACTTGCGTTGAGTTACGTTATTTAATGGGCAGTTCATAAAACGTAGCGCAACGTTTTTGATCACTTTGACCGTTAAATTGAACACGCCAAAATTCCTCGCAGATGGAAGTATTTCGAATTTCACTGCTTATAAGTAGCTGCCAATTTTGGCTGAAATGCAATCGACGGACAGAGCTCAAATTTGTTTAAAAAAATAATTTAAAATCTATAATGTCTTTTCGTTTTTTTTTACAAAAATGTAGCTCAAATTTGTAAAGCCACATTCACAATGCAAGCGACAATTTCGTTTCTCATGCCAACTCGTTCTCACACACAGAATTCCACATAATGCCTTTTCGTTTTTTTTTTTACAAAAATGTAACTCAAATTTGTCGCTGAAGTTGGTCTATTTCTACTCCAGCAACATATTTGTTCGAATAAATAATGTACTATTAAGCGGTAGATGGCGCTGTACTTCGAATTTCATTTTCAAACTTAAAAACATCAATTAAAAGAAGCATTATAAAACGTAATTTCATCTGTAGAATCTTTTAATAGCAAATATGTTTAAATACATTAACATTTTTTAATATTCAAAATATAAACCTGGATGCATTTGTGACATTTGAATCATGATGCAACTAATAAAGGTTTTGTTATAAGAACAACTTAAATGATTTGCTTTTCATTCTGTGCATTACATGAAAAATCAAATTCAAATGTATTTGGTTTTTGTAATTTCTGGCTTACTTTTATTCTTGACATACTTACATTTGTGTTAACTTTGACACGCAAACAAAATACATTTTATTGTTGCCTTGATATATTGGCCGTAATACTGGTATCACCCGTTAGAACAAATATCTCGATTCGAATTAAACTGTTGCTTATATTGCGAACGCCTATTGAAAATGTTGCTTGCATTGTGATTCCGGCTTTATTTGAAATAATAAAATTAGAAATGGAAAGTTCAAATAAATAATGCGTTACAAAAGAATTATGATTATATTTAAAAAATTATAGACATCAGTTGATGTTAACATTTTTAAACAAAAGAATCGATACATTTTAAATACCGCCAAATGACACGTGTTTTTGAAACAAATTTAATATATGTACTTATAGATTGGAAAATTTATTCGACATTGCAACCCAAAATATCACAAGTTTTTTACACATTTTATGTGAATATTGTTGGTATTTGCAGTATTATAAATAATAGTAATCTTAAAGTCTGTTGATCTATTGAAATAGAGCAAAATTTTTTTTATCTTTTCATTCTGCGCATTTGTATAAACTACAATTTTTTTACCTTGGCGTTTGCGATTACGTTCACTTTCGGGACTTTTAGAATACTACCCTTCATATAGACTGGAATATTTATTCGACATTACAACCCAAAAGAACCTAGGTTTTTTCACACCATTTATATGAATTTCCTTTAATATTGTTATTTTCTAAACAATAGCATTCTTAAAATCTGTTAATCAATTGAAATAGAGCTATTTTTTCTAATATTTTTCATTATGTGAAGTTCACTCAAGGTAACTTTTCCTAATCAATCAATTATTGGGCAACTTAATAAACCACAAATGTCGGTGACAGCTTTTGTAAGCGCGAAGTGAATTATAAACTACAATATTTTGACGTTCGCGTTGACTTTTCCGTTTACGGTTACTTCCTGGTCTTTTAGAATACTACCCTAAATTTATACAAAAGTCATAAAAATGAATCATGAATGAAATTCATATTGAATATGTTTCTGTATTAATTATATATATTTTATAATATTAAAATGAGTTTTTATTTGGGGAAATTAAGTACAGCCCCTTAAAAATGCAATATGTATACATAATGCACTACCTTTCCCTACTTGACCCAATGTGCTTTTTAGCTCTGGCAATGCTTTCAATGCCCCTCACAGTATACGACATTAATTAAGCCATTCGAGTAATAATCGTTTTCCGCTTTTAGTAACGTTGACATTGAAGATGACAGCTCTTTTAATTGAAGATGGCAATTCCGTGTAATGAATTGATAAAAATGCGCCTTTTTACAGTTTCCTTTCAGTTTTTTCCTTCTTCTTTGAAATTAAGATGTTTCGGTTTCGCGATCGGTTTAATTTGGAGAAAAGTTAAGTTTTTAATTAATTAACAACAATAAAATGTTATAAATGTGTCCAATAAAGTGTTTAGCATAAGAATCAAGTGGTATTTCACAAAAAACTAAACGAAAATATGTAGAAAACAATAATCAACGGTAACCATTGAATTAGCTAAAGTTCTAATTGGAAACAGTAAAAGGTTATACGTTCCCATAGGAAACACTTGATATTAGAAGGCACTGGTCATGCCAGTGAATGGCTTTGGATGGCAATTATCTGTGATACTGCTTTGCTTTTCTAATAAACTTTTCTGGAAGTCTCCGATTACGGTGTTGTCTACATAGGTGTGTGTGTGAGCTAAGTGGAAGACAAAACCATAGGATTGGAGAAGAGTACTGCCTGAGCTCAAGGTTAAAAGTAAAAAGAATGTAGTTGATCCATTGCAAGGGCTGCGATGCTTACAGTTATACATTTCCTGGTTTGGTATGTATAGTTTTTGTATGATCGTCCATTTCTATTCATTCGTTTCGTCAGTTTCGTCTATTGCTACCGTTTTCGTCTGTTCGCGAAATAAACGAAAGCGACAGTGCAATAAAAGTATGAGCGCGGTGGGTGCAAAAAGAAGTGATTGAGTTGTTATTAGTTAAATAAGTTGAAGAGAAGTAGTTAAATAAAAAGAGAGCATATTGCTCGAGTGTGTGTCTGAATGCAAATCAATTGCAATTTGGTAGCTTTTATGCCAAGTAAAAAAGAAGAAGTTGAAGAAAAAAAAGAGGAGAATATCTTCCAATATGGTTCTCTGTAAGAAAGAAATCTGCAAAAAGTGGCAATTATGCAAATTATGAGTAAAAGGTAAATTCTAGTTAAAAAGAGAGGAAAATAACCTGCAATGTGCCAATTATTAGAAAAAAGTGAAATGAGCAAATGAAGGTGAAGGTCAATAAAGTAAATATGAAAAGTGTAAAAAAGTCAAGTGAGTAAAAAAATAAATGAAAAGTATCGTTTCCTAGTGTGCGTGTGTAAGTCAATTGCAATTCGGAAGTTGCGTTAATATAAAGTAGAAAAGGAAAGCTCCGTTAAGAGAAAGCAAAAGAGAAGAAAAATCTTCCAATTTTGTAAAAATAAATAAAGAAAGCTGCAACTACTGAAAATAGGAGTAAAATAAAATTTAAAGTGTGAGTGCAAATGAGAGAAAATTCAAACGCTGATAAAAGGATTAAACTGAGGTAAGAGTTGAACAACTGCCTAAGTGGTATTTTGAACGCATTTTTAGAAACAACTTAACGACATGTTAGGTAAAATATTTTGATTGAATATGTACATGCACTACGAGAAGAGATTCGTTGTCACTACTATATTTACAGCCAAATAAAATTTGGCGTAGAGTAAAAATACCAAGTAGTCGCAGTAGATACAACAATAATTGTGGGCAAGAACAGGCATTTTGTGTTTGTTTAGGCTCTCCTCATGTCAATGTCAACACATATGTATGTACGTACATATATCAATAAATGTGTAAATAGAAAAATACAAAAACAAAAGCTTTGAATATGACAGAAGCGGCCAACTAAACAAGGAGAAAAAATTTAAATCAGCTGTCTACCTAGTTTACCTTCTCATTCTACCATGATTGTGGTACGTATCACAAAATGTTGTGCATATCAATCGATTTGTAATTCTGTTTTGGTTGCAAGAACTGAAATATGTAGTCGAAACCACAGCAACAAGAAATATATGTGATATGTCAATCGAGTTTTAGATGTAGAAATCAAATAATCCTGCAGTGGTGAATATCCTTTTAGTTGGATCGACGAGAAATTTAAAAACAAATTCGGTTGTATCATAAAATATATGGTATGCTCAATTAATTATGTACTTGAAATTGATTGCTGTCATAACCATTTGTTGATGCCCTATGCCATTAGGAATTTTATAGAAAACAAAATTTTATTAAAATTGTGTATTTTATATTTTAAATGTTAAAATTATTATTTGTATGGTTCGTATTTCGTGGGTAATGGGCTATCCTGGGTAATGGGTTACCCTGGGTAACCCATCTCAATTTTTGATCGAAAATATCAAAAAATTAGAAAAAAAATCTATATCTAGTAACTAATTTTTGAGCATTTTCTAAGGGTTTTCCATAAAGTAAGTCCAATTCGTATGAACTTTTTTTTTTTAATCGCCAAAATAAGAAAATCGCTAAACTAAAAAATGGTTATAAGTCAGAAACGGCATCTTATTATGGCGAGTTTTTGAAAACAAATTCTTCCATACGAGTTGGACACAATATGAACAACTCATGGGAATACCCAAAAATTAGTTATTTTTACGATTGGATTCCGAGATATAGAAATTTTTTCTACATTTTTCACATTTTCGATTAAAAACATCAACATAAATTTTCAATTTATATGAAAAAGTACTTTTATAGCAAAAAGTAAATTTTCATAGAATGTGTTATTAAAAAAAAATAATGTGAAATTGATTATTATGGTGGATGGTTGAGATTATAGCTATTTCAATGCCCACCAAGTCATATCATCAGCTCCCTTCTCCACAAGTATTTAGGTATATCATCACACATTACAGGGATAAACAAATCTCAAGTAAGCGAGAATTGCCTAAACTCCTACTTGTGCTAAAAAAAAACATTCACCAAATCAATACTTTGCCATAACCATCAATATTCACATTTCTTTCCTATACAGGCTTTCATCGAAAGCCATTGCATAGAAAAAATGTGAATATGTATACTTTCTATGTTTTTCGGTGGATGATATCTATATTCTTTATTGTTTTTTTCTCAAATTTGTTTCTCACTTTCGGCTTAAAATAATAGTTTATAGTCCTCGTGTAACATTCAACTATAGTTTATCTTTTGCATCAAAGCGTCTTATGAAAAATCGTATACATAAATTTGTAACAAGTGTTTTTGTAACAGAAACTAAATTATGATTACAGTGACTAATATTTGAACACGAATTCTAATATTTTACTTTTTTGAGTTGTATCTCCCATTTCAGATGAATGAGGTTTTAGAAATATTCAAATTGGTTAATACAACTTAAATTCGAAAGTTACAACATCTATTTAGCACGACCTATTTTTAATTTATCAATAACATCGACGAATAATTTTGATGTATGATAGTTATGAATTCTAATCAAAATATAGACTTTATCATGGAATTTCCAATGCCTGAATTGATTTCCAACTAATCTTTTCCCTGTGTGTAGTATGTATAAGAAGTTCCGACATAAGTTCAGTTGACAAAAAAATCAGCAAAATTGTCGGGATATACATAGAAGAGACGATATTAGAGAAAAATATGAGAGCACAGAAAATAAATAATAACTTCGCAGCACGGACCCATGGGGGCTCACAGGGTTAAACAAACTGGTTCACGTCATGACACGTAGGAAAGGGCAAGTGTGGGCACCCAAATTAATGGTATTCTCACGAATTCAACGGTGACTTTACTTTTTTCGTGTGACATCTGTTTGACCAGATAACTCAATTTTGGCATACTGTGTAGTTGCACGCTGGGCTTAGTAAATATTCTCTGGGGTGGGCTCAACACCGGCGTCGCGGTTTCGGAATTTTTTTTAATAACTGGAATTTTTTTAAAAACAATTCTTAGTTTTCTTCAAAGTTTACAAAAATACTAGCAATGGAAAATATAATATTAATATAATTTATATAAATTTCCTTTAATTTGAGTTTAGCAGGTATACCTGGATTTCGAATCTCTAGACCCCTATATTACATGAAAAAATCGGGATATCATGGCTCACAGACCCCGCACAAAAAATAATGAGCTCGTGAGAATAATACCTTTCATTTGAGTACCCACACTTGCTTAATCCTGTGCCCCTAGTTGAACCACCTATTTTTAACCCAGCAGGCCCGTTTTTTTTGGATCGAAGGTACACTCCGGTTCACTTATTTAAAGACACTAAAAATTCCATATTCAGCAGCCTGTATCTTTTGCAATTTGTAACCGATTGCAGAACTTTAAAATGGAAATGGAAGCTAGACATCTTGAGATATAAAAAAATCATGACAATAGTGGTTTCTTAACTAAAGAACTTTTCTGAGCAATTTAAAAGTCAAAAAATGTGATATTTTTTTGGTTCACTTGAATAAAGGCACTTTAACTAATTTTAATGAAAACAGTTTTTCTTGTGTTTTAAATAATTTTACTTTATTTAAGAACTTTTTTTAATAACTTCAAATATACGGATTATCATTGAGAGATAAAGAGAATTTATGTAATCCAACGAAATTTGATTCCAAGCATCCTTAATGGCCTGAATTAGTGACTGCTTGTGATCAAATTGTCTACCTCTTTCATAGACCTTACGAGATACTCAACCAGAGGCGGATTTTGATTGGATGTGGCCCAGGGCGCAGAATAAATATTGGGCCCCTGAAAAATAATCAGAAAATAACCACATTTTTGTTGAAATAATCCAAAATTTTATAAAACTTAAAAACGTACTTTAATTACTTTAAGTACTAATTAAAATACAGAAAATTTTTTCTATCTTTTTGGCTTGCAAACTTGTAAATTATATCATTAATATCAATAATTTTAAGTAAATCACTACCTATATGCAATACAGCAATAGTATTGAGTCTTTCTTTCTGTCATGGAATTTCTTAAATAATTCTTTACTCTTTTAAGACAAGAAATGATCCTTCTCCAGAATCGTTTCCACATTTGGAAAAGTTTCTTTCATATCTTTGGCTTTTTTATCTAAACTCCTAGCTGAGCCGGCAGACTTCGCCAAAATCATAACTAAAAAGTCTTAATGTAAAAGTAATGATTCGCGCAACTGTATTCGTGCAAGTATGACTTTAAAAAACCATCATACTGGAAGATCTTTAACTTCGTTATGTCCTGTACATTTAATTTCAAGGAATTTTATTGTGGATACAAATCTTCGTAAAATGTTTCTCCAAAACCTTTCGTTTGCATTACAATTTTCGCATTTTGTGCATTGACGCAATTTGAAACCATGGAGCGCTTGTAGAGTGTCCACATTGAGGCGACATGTTGCTTTGATTTTTTATGGTCGGACAAAGTAGCTCCAATATGTTTCCAATTTTGAAACCCAGTTGTCAACTTGGATTTTGAGCCCAAAAATAATTTTCATGGATAGCATTATATAGATTTGGATGTTTCGGAAAAAATTATCCACGTTATTTCTTCACATTCTCCACTCAACGATTTCCTATAAAAATGCAATCACCGTGTTTATATATCGACTTAAATTGACTAATATGGCCAATATTTATTAGTTTATTACAAATGAGAAATTCAACCATTTCTATTCTTAATACATTAGGCCAGAGAAAATGTATTTTAATTTTATTTGGTTGGTTGGTTGGCAAGGCTACAAGACAGCACGCTGTCTAGCACACTTAGGCTATATAAGCCCATTGTGATACCTGCAGTTTCCTCCATAGCAACTATCGACTAGTCGTCCAGCCAATTTGCCCTTTCAATAAATTTGTCTATAAGACCTACAGGAATATCCTATAGGGCTACTGTGCTAACTAGATGTGTTCCGAATATCCTACTTCTACTTCAGAGCAGGGCAATCCAAGAGAAGGTGTTTCGTCGTTACCTCGTCCTCTTCCATGCAGCATCTACAGAGAGTGGAGTTTCTATGTCCCAATCAGAGGGCGTGTTTTCCTACAAGACAATGTCCCGTAAGTGTTCCTATCATTGTGGATAACCTGCCTCTCGGCAAGTTAAGTAGTTGCCTAGTCCTCTTCCTGTCCACCTGTGGCCAGAGGACCCTGGCTTGTTTGCAAGCTGAAGTAAGTCTCCACTTGTCCTTGAACATATTGTGGCCCACTGCCTGATCTGCAAACGGCAGGTAGAGACTGGCATACTAACACCTTCTTTTGCCGGAAGAACCTGTACCGTAGTGCCCTGTCTAGCTAACGCATCCGCTACGCAATTGCCTGGAATGTCGCTGTGTCACGGTACTCAGATGAGCCTGATGTCAAAATACTCTGCCATCACCCTAAGTGATGAGTGGCATTCTTTCGCCGTGAGGGACGTAGCAAACATGGCTTCCAGGGATTTGATGGCAGCCTGGCTGTCTGTTGAGATACATATTCTCCGGAAGGTTGTGACACTACTTTTCGGTAGTTCAGCAACCTCCAGTTTGGGGGTAATTTTCCGCCTGAAATACGCTACAGTGATCAGGCAGCTTGACGGAGATATTTATATTTAGGTCCGTTGAATGGACCCCATAGCCCACTTGCTCGTCCAACTTTGATCCATCCGTGAAAAATCTGATGCTACTGGTATCCCCTTTCAGTGACTTTTCCCAGGTATTCCTGTTCGGAATAGAAGTCCTTAGATTTGTCGCTGGTAGAAGGTAGAGTATACAGTAGTCCGTGTTTACGGGAATAGAGTTGATCCGGTGTAGTAATTCAGTGTGTCCTTAATGTCCCGATATCAAAACGCCACAATCTCTGATTCTCACCAGGGATGTAACGGCTGCCTATTCGGCCATGATATCAGGAGTAAAGATGTTCAGTATAGCGCTAAGTGCAGTACCTGACGTCGTGCCCATTGCCCCATTAACGCTAATCAGTGCTGATCTTTGAATTTTCATCAAGGAATTCAGAATATATTTCTTTTGGAGGGACCTCCACCAAACTACGATACCATAGAGAAGTATTGTTTTGACTATTGCCCGTATAAATCCACATTAATTTTATTTCCAATGAAATATTTTGCGACTTACTATCGATATTTTCCATCGGCATATCTTGCCTGCCTTTGTCTACAGATATTTCACGTATGCCTTCTTCTATACCAAGAGTTTCAGCAAACTCATTTTGTCGGCTGGTGGAAGCTGTAAGTGCATCTGTTTTTTTGTGCCCACAGAATTACCTAGAGTGATCATAAATTTATCTAATGCTCCCTTCTATTGGTTGATAACTTCTTCATATTGTTTTTTAACTTTTCTTTTTTCAGCGTCTGATAAATGGCGTATCATTGTTCATATTATGTTTCAAAAACAAAGATTGCAGATAAATAAATAAGTTTTTAAACATTGCCTTCTGAAACATGTTATTTAAAATTCACGAGAATGATTTGTAACAATATTTTTATCATGCAGTTTTAATTGTTAAACTCGTGGTACAGTTTGTAAATAATTCACCGTGAGGAAAGTTGCAATACAATTGGGAGGACAATTTTTAATTGATTTAAAGTCTTAAAAACAAATTTATTTCGAATGCCACCTGATACTAATTATTTGTAATGACATAAATATAAGTATATAATTTTATAATTCAAAATTAATAAAGATAAACATCGTTACAACAGGTGGACTATAGATTGGCTTCACAAAAATAGTGGGCGTTCAAAGTTCATGAAAATGAAATTTTCTATAAATAAGTTCCATTTTAGTTTTCTGGGCCATTATAGGTAAATTTTTTTGCAGCATTTGATAAAGATTGGTCCTTGTTTTAATATATAATGGATATTTTGGTAGAAAAATAAACACTTTAATTTTTATATGTAGAAGAAAAACTTGATTTCTGCACCCTTTTTGTATGACTTAGCTTATTATAGGAAGATTGATAAAGTCACGGGGCCCCCAAAACTGCGGGGCCCCGGGCGCGCGCCCGGTGCGCCCCCCCTTAAATCCGCCTCTGTACTCAACCCCAGATATTTTCGATAATGTTTAGATCTGGCGAATAGGGTGGCCAGTCAAGAATGATGCAATGAACTCCTTTACTACTCTGGCGTTGTGAATAGGGGCATTATAGTAGCTTTTCTTAACATTGAGGTTGCGTTTAATAATATCACACCTAACGAGATAGAAATGGCTTCGTCGGCCCTAAAGGTGAACGTGTATCTTGTGGGGCTTGTACACCAAATACTCTACGAGGTATGGTTCTACAGAGGAGCGGTATTATCTCCTCTTCTATTGAGTTGAATAAAAATTGTTGCTTATGCGGACGACTTGGCAATAGTTTTTATCACAGTACCCTAAGGGACATTCTCCAAGGTAACTTACGAACTTTGTACAGATGGGGCAGGTGAAAATGGGCTAGGTGTAAAGTCGGCCAAGACCGACAAAAGGGATTCCTGAGAAAAAAAAGAGTTCCTGGCGTAGAGGGATATTTAAATATCTAACCGGATGGGTTGAAAATTCATGTAGGCCACGGGGTCTACTGTAGGGAACTGGGGTAGCATAGCGTGTATCAGACGGAAATTTTTACTATTCGAGAAGTGACCTACTTGCTAAGGTATAATAGTCCAGCAGTCATTGAGATCAATGTCTTCTCGGACAGTGAGGCGGTCATTAAGTCCCTGGAATCAGACAGCCGCAGATCTCTTAACGAGATGGCCCAGCCCTACGATATGTACATCATGCGGGTTTCAGGGTACATGGATATTCTGGGGAACTGCAGAACGGATGAGCTGGCCAGAACGGATGAGCTGGCCAGACTAGAGACTACCTTACTGGTTCCACACTAATTGGAGCGTGTTGTCACGCCCCTAGCGACTTGCAAGTATATCCTGCTTGGGCGCTGCTATGTGGTGATCCAGGAAATATTGACGAGGGGCAAAGATTGTGTACGCTCAAGACAAATCAGGGACATGGTGGATAGAATGAGATCCATGATCCTTCTGTCCTTAGCCAGGATCAAGGTATCATTGCTTGTTTCAGTTATGACGAGACACTGTCTGATTAGTACACAACGGCCAGGGCAAATGACGTCTGTAGAAGCTGTAACAATGAGGAAGGGGAAGAATACACGGAACAGCTTCTGTGGAGGAGGAGGATGTTTAATAAGTAATCCTACCTATTTAGATGTTAGGAAATTATCTTAGATAGGCGTAGACAAGATTAATAAGTATAAGTGAGTCGTTCATCGACTGCCACCAACACCTAATCTAGGCATTTATCACCGTTTGGCTACCAGTAAACATTATGACCCTATTGTGTCCACTTCCGTTGTTCAGCCATTTGGAACATTCCGCGATTGTCATAATCTCTGCTTGAAAACAAGTGTTAAGGTCAAGAAGTCGAAAATGCTTCATAATAATAAGGTCCCATCTGTTCTTGATCCGTCAGTATAACAATGGATCGCAGGTCAGCTGTTGATCAGGAATTCATCTGTCGACGGGCATTTTCCCTAGCAAGTGGTTGGTTATTGGTTCCGATTGTGATAAACCGGTCAGCTTTACAATTATGTGCAGGTGGGAGGATCTGTTAATCTGTCGGATTCATTCTCCTACTGCCTGAAGTGGTTTCGCCACCAAGGCTGATTTTTACTTACTTTGCACCTCAATGGGGTTTAGTGAAGGCATTGTAACCATTACCCTAGTCGGTGTGGTTGTTAGCGCACCGTTGATGCCCAGACAGTACATGCCTTAAACCTTTTCAATGTAGCGCTTCTTCTTCATGCCGTGCACGATGCTACATAAGTCAAACTCCTTATAAAGCCCGTGCAGAGACGGTGTATCATCTTATGAGTTATGCCCCATTTTGAGCACATAGATGTTCTACAAAGTTAAGGATATTTGGGAGCCTTTCCCATTCCCACTTCTGTCTTTTTTTACCTTTCCCAAATTATATCCGATCCTGTAATAGTCGCAAGTATTTTGACCTATTTGGCATCTTTGTAGTTTTCCCAAGGAAACTAGGCTCCACGAAAGCGTCTATCTTAGTCCTTCTTGGAAACAAACTCGGCCAGTTGTGCGGCAGTTGAATTGTCTCTTATGGCCAGTTTTTCAGTCAGTGGTGATCTTCGTTTTTTAGTTAAATTGTGGTTAACCATCGATTTGTGTTTTTTAGTCATTGTTTAACTATGATTTAACCACCCAATGTTGGTTGGTTAACTTATAGTCAGAACCATATTATTTTGACAATCAAATTACTGACTGTCAAAGTGAGAAATGAAGATTGTATAAAATACATGTTTCAGATTTGCATATTTGTACACATACGTTGAGTCTACATCGTTAAATTGTTGCGCCTATATAGTTTTTTACACATTTTTGTTAAAATGACTTCGGTTTTATGGATCTATTTCTTATTTTACATAATTCCATTTTGTTTGTTCCCCTTTGTTGTTTTGGTATTTATCCCAAAACACACGTTTTTTCCAATAAGAATACAAGGGTTGCCATATTAGTTGACAATATGGCGACTTACATTAACTCACCACTGAGAAACAAAATGCAAAGTTAAACTATAATTAACTTAGAATTAAGTAATCCCATAGTTAACTACCCACTTAAAAACTGGCCAGTAGGACCCTCTGAGGCTCTTCTTCTTGGCTGGTTTGCCTTAAAACGTATCACCACAACGATTTGTATACCTCGTTGGTTAAGACTCTTATGGCCAGTTTTTAAGTGGGTACTTAACTATCGGATTACTTAATCGTAATTGAAAGATAATTAGAAGTAAACTTTGCATTTTGTTTTTCAGTGGCAAGTTAAAGTAAGCCGTCATATTGTTAACGATTACGGCAACCCTTATATTCTTATTGGACAAAACATCTGTGTTGGGCTAAATACCAAAACAACAAAGAGGAGCAACCAAATGGAATTATGTAAAATAAGAAGTAAATGCATAAAATCGAAGTCATTTTATCAAAAATGTGTAAAAAGTAATGTTGCCGCAACAATTTAACGATTTAGGCTCAAAGTATATGTACAAATACTCAAAACAGAAACATGTATTTTATGCAATCTTACATTTCTCATTTTGACAGTCAATAATGTGATTGTCAAAATCATATGGTTCTGACTAAAAGTTAACCAACCAACATTGTGGGTTAAACCATAGTTAAACAATGACTAAAAAACAAAATTCGATGTTTAACCAGAATTTAACTAAGAAACGAAGATCACCACTGACCGAAAAACTGGCCATTAGTGGTAAACCAAAGGAGTAACCAAAAAACTTTGTCCATATTGTTTATATTATACGCCCTATAACTAATCCACCTGTTCCTTAGAATATAACTGAGTCAGTCTAATGGTATTGACTCATATTCCAACTGATCTACGGACTGTTGGAGCGCCGCGGTCCGCATGTTATTTACATAAGCTGAAATGTCTGTAAAAGTGGCTAAGGTGTACATGATATACTTGAATGACCTTTCCACATTCATGGACGACATGTAAAGAAAGCCCTTTGCGTAGAAGACAACTAACAAAATGTGACTTTAAAATCGTACCTTTTACCTGTTAGTATATTTCAATATCTCATCAATATTTTATAGATTTACTTTTCAATATTGAATTGAAATTCAATTAAATTATACTTCACAACCGTCTCATATTTTTCTTCACCAAATAAAATAAACAAATTTCGATCTAAAGAAATAAGATGGATATTAAAAGCCGGAGTACTATAAAGGGACACAAAACTGCACCGCAGTCGGAGAAAAAGAAACAGCCGGTAAGAGGATTATTTTTTTTTTGTCTTAGATTTGTATTTCGTAAAAATTGTTCCGATTTTTTGAACATCCGAATATAGGAAGCGAAATACTCGGACAAGGAAGCAAAATGTATATCGGATTTAAAGAAATTGTATATGGCTACCATTGACCTGGACGTTGATTTGCAACGAGAAATATATAATCTGGAGAAATCGTATGAAAACAAGCATAACGAAGTATATGATAAGAGAATGAAAATGCTGGAGTGGGTATCTGATGATCGTATTAAGAAAAATAAATCTTATGTAGGTTCAATTTTACAGAAATTTTAAAAAGCAGAATCAGGGTGGCGATGAAGGGGCATTTGGAAACATCAACAACTTTTGGTTGAAGGTTCTGAAGGCATCATACACAGAGTTCATTAGCAAGAAGGATGAACAAATATTGGTGGTAAAAATACATGCACATATACATATATTTTACAAGCTTTACTTAAATGTCCCAGGATAATCATCCCTTTCGCCTTTATTTGCATGAAAAATAGTTTTATTAGCCCGTTTGGTCTATAACAATTTAAAATATTAGTCATGGGACAGTAATTTTATAGAAGAAGATTTATTTTCTGCCAGACTTCAATAGCAAACAATTACTTTTCTTTATGAAACTTACTTCATCCTGATAATATAGTATCAAAATCCGTAACGGATATCTGGAATAGTGGCATTTCATTAATTCCACATTCTGTTCTTAGTTTTTAAGCGATATACGTTCCAAGCTCTACAATGAACCGGATGTTAAATTTGTTGTTGAATTTTACTTTGAACCTAATGATTGGTTTTCCAATCGAATTTTAACAAAAACCTACTACTTAAACTGTTTGCCCGATGTTGAAAACCCTCTGACTTATGACGGGGCGGAGATTTATAAATGTGAAGGATGTAAAATCAATTGGAAAAATCCTGAAAAGGCAAAAGATAAGAAAGGTAAGAGAAAATTCTGAAATGATTTTAGAAAATTATTACTTTGTTTTCTGTTGTTCAGCTTTTACATCATTTTTCGACTTCTTCGATCCACCCGCTATACCGGAAAATCACAATGATCCCACATATGCTGATATAAATGTAAGTATACATATATAAATAACCGATACCTTACTAGGTGAATCAGGAATAACTTAATTAGAATTAGTATTAAATTTAAAATAACATAGGTATAACATCAATAGTTTGCATCTATTCTGAGTGAGATGTAAACGGAAGATGTAGCAAAAAG
This sequence comes from Phaonia tiefii, assembly GCA_963931995.1. Taxonomy (NCBI): domain Eukaryota; kingdom Metazoa; phylum Arthropoda; class Insecta; order Diptera; family Muscidae; genus Phaonia; species Phaonia tiefii. The sequence continues at coordinate 188,078,878 of OZ008367.1, read as the reverse complement.
TGTTGTTAGAATTTTGCATAGCAATTCTTAAACAATTTGAGTTTGTTAGACGTGTTTTACAAATGTATATTTTAAAAAACACTGTATTTTTGTATTTTCATAAAACGAATTTGGGCAAACGAACGAATCGACTAAGACTAAAACATAAATGAGGTAGTTATTATAGAAATATATTAAAGAAACATGTATATTCGGCCCTGTTCTGTAAACGGAATCCAGACAAACATAAATCGTTTCAGAATATTTGGGTTTCAGTAAAACAATTCAGAAAAATATATCGGTTTTGAATTACGATAGAATGCAAATGCCTTGTGATTTTGAAAACAAACAATTCAGAACAGAAATATTTCATGTTTTAAGAACATCAGAATTGTAAACTTTATATTCTGAAATAAAATGATTAAGTATGCAGAACAGGGCCGATTATTCTACATATTATTCGTATTATTTACATTTTAATTTTGTCTACTTCGTTCGTTGGAATTCATTTTATGAAAACAGGTCAGGCCGTTAATTTATCGCCAGTAAATACCATCTACATGTTTCTTTTTCTACGTAAAAAGGCAATTTTGGAAAATGATTTCGAGTTGGGATTCTATTTAAAAGAACGAGTTATACCTAAAGCGGTATTATTTTTCACCGGCGAGATTGCTGACTGTTTAAGTTCTGATTCTGAATCCGATTCGGATGACAACGAAGATGACGGTGATGATAATGACGATGAAAAGGAAGCCGGTGCTTGTTCTGTTCCTGTGTAAAAATAAACAGAACATATTCTGAATACATGTTTATAGCAAAATTTATTAATTTTCTCTGTACAATTGAAATAATCCTATATCTCTATAACATGATTGATGCATCTCACTCCATTGTTCCGACAAATCTTTGTACCAAAAAACTGTTTTTGTTTCTTATTATTGAGACACATCAAATTTATTAATAATAAAATAATATAATAATTGCGTTTCAATTACGTGAAATTTTTGAAATATAGAAGAAGTTGCATAGGACAATACTGAGCCTATAATTCAATGTCAAAATTAATACTTAGTTAGTTAGTCATTTAATTAAGCTCCTCCAAAATTTTGTGGCTCTGTCAACTACATATATTTTCATTCTCGAAAAGTAAAGCACGGGACATGCAAAGAGGAACAAAATCACGAAAAGCAGAAGAGAAATGATGAACAAATGTGAACCAAAATAAACATCATTTTTAGAAATTGTGAAATTTATTTGGTTTTCTATTTAAATAAGTTATTTTAATACTAAAAAAGAAAAGCAATATTTCGAATTATGTTTTCGAATAATTTATTAAAACATTTACAATAAATTGTTTGCATAAAACAAGAAAGTGATCTGTGTTCACCGTCATTTTCCTGAGCGATTTTATATCACGTGATTTGCAAAATCGTTGCTTGCAGAACACCATTCCGCTAATTTAAAACCATATCGACGTGAAGTGATATCAGTACAGGCCTGATAGTTTAACGGTATAAAAAATACGCCTTTTATCAAATAATAGACTCGAAAATATGATTTACAAAAATCCAAAGATTTCTTGCTTTTCCTTTGCCTCTTGTTGCGAATATAAATTTTTCGCGAAATTAGTCTACTTCTTTTCTCCGTATTCTTACTAATTTTCGAAAAAGAGAAAAATTTCGGTGTAAAAGTAGCAGTAATGAAAGTAGTAGTAGGAGTTCGTGCGGGCAATTTAGAAAGAAGTTTGTACAATAATGTGTTTAATTTCCATCTTATCGGACAGATTTGTCAAAACGTTCGTTCCATCGTTACTACACGAATATGTTGACACAAATTGTTATTTTTGATATTGGATGACGCACACTGGGACAGATTGAAAAAATGACCGGACAAAATTCCAAAAATCGGAGCAGTAATCCAGATAAAATAAGTTACTTAAACAGTGGCCAATTAACCACTGAGGTCGAAAATTAACTGTTTTGAAGGTTCCATGCACGTTGTTGATCAGGCAAGGGGCCCAAAGTTGAGTATTGTTTCAATACATGCATGCAGGCTAATTTTGGGTTATTTTTAGTAGATGTGTGTTATATGAAGGTTATGTTTCTGGTTGTTTTAAACTCTTTTTATTGATTTTGTGTTATAAGAGCTACGAAAATGTATATTAAGTTAATTTAATTTACTTAAGGTTTCTAGTTCAATTGCAATGAAAGTAGTTGACTAAAAATATTACATTTTTTAATCTTTTGTGGACCGCCAAAAATTAGCACCAACTAGGAACAGCGCGCGATTTTCACTTCTGAATACTTTGGGCCCTAACCGAAGTCACTGATTTTATTTCGTTACCCTTTACTACCATTTGCTGAAGAAAATTTTTTTTTTAAACTTTGCTCTAGTTTTTGATTTCAAATTTAAATATAAATTACTTGTGTAAGAATTGATTTTTTTCAGTGTAAATTCAAATACATTACTGTGTCAGAATTTAGGTCTGGCAATACCATAAAATGTCAAACTAAAATTTCGAAATTTCAAACTAAAATTTTAAAAGTTCCGAGGACGACGATGATGAAAATGTCGAGCGTAATGATATAGATTTTTTTAAACCAAGTTTTTTTTTGTGGTCCCAAATAAATCTTGTATGATTACGAAACAAACTTCTCAAACTTTTTATTCATTTTATAATTCCTTGTTAATAAACTAAATTTTATGTGAAAAGGTAGAATTACACATGCTCTTCCCTCCTTTATGTTAGTTATAGAAATCCTGATCGAAAAATGTTTGCCAAAAATGAAATCGAGCCCTCCAAAAACCTATGAAACGATACCCATAATTTTGATAATTTTGCCCCGCTCACTATAACTCCAGCCCCCTCCAACCAATGGAAAAAGCAATGCCAGAAATGAGCTCAGCACCCTCGAAAACCTACCGACTAATGAGTTTGACACGACTAAAACCAAAAACAACGACGTTATTAATTTTTTGTCCGGTCATTTTTTCAATCTGTCCCAGTGTGCGACGGTTGCATCAAATGCTCTAATACAATACCTTTACCAGCATATCATTAAGCCTGTATTCCCCTTTTTTTTTTGTTATAATCGGTTCTGTCCTGTAAGCAGTATCTAGACCATAGATAAAGGAAATAATAGAAATAGCGCGACAATTGTCAACTTTGTTCACTAGGTGCTGTCCTGTACTAGTGTCGCTTTCACTGAAGTTTCACATAATTCTCACTGACGTGTATTCAAAATTGTGTAAAAGTTTTGTTCAAGTAATTTAAACAAGGGAAAATGTGACATCATTAAAATGATTTTATATAATAGCATTTATTTCTTATATAAAAAATAATTTCAAAGCCATAAGTCCGGTGTTGGTATATCTATAAGAGAAAACCCGTAACACCGCCCAAAGCTGAACATGCCGGAACGCCTTTTTAATCTAAAACCTTCGCCGCGCAAAACTTGTATCAACTTCTGTGGTCGCAGATGCCAAAACCGTTAGAGTGTCTGAGGACTCTCTACAAGGAATGGTAACTAAACCGGAGGAAGAACCAATTTGTTAGGACATAGACGGTGATGGCATGGCTTTACAATTCGATGGCCATCAGATATTCTACTTTAAGTAACGTGTTGTATTCTTGTTTCGAAGTGATATTTTTACTGAAAATAATTTGTTCATTTGATATGATATTTTAGAATTTTAATGTCATATTTTTTTGACTTTTTTTTGGGAACAAAAAATATCCCAGTTATTGCTTTCAACGAAATCTAGAAAATTACCCATTACACTAAAATTTTCCCAACACTTGTGTTTCATCTATTAGTTTACTTTATCTATAGTATGCTACAAATATATAACTGATAAACTATTTTTATTTACTTATTAGTCACAATAATTGATAAAATTTTCTGTATTTCTCAACATCAGTCATTTAAATGGAGAATGGCTAACTGTGAAACTGAGCAGATTCTGGCATATCCATAGAATTAGAATTATATCTTAAGCAACCTCTTCTAATTTCTCGACTCGCCTATGAATCGCAACCGAAGCCAACAAAAAATTTGCCGGCATGCTTTTTTTTTTTAATTTGATTGAACATTTCAAATACAACAAACAATGAGTAAACACAAAACGTTTCAGAAGAAATCGGCCCTGTTCTGCATACAGAATCATTTTGAATGAGGATTTTCTTTCAGAATAAAAAGCCTACAATTTTGATGTTCTGAAAACATGAGATATTTTTATTCTGAATGGCTTGTTTTTAAAATCACAAGGCTTTTTTCGCATTCTAATTCAAACCTGATATTTTTCTTCTGAATTGTTTTGCAGAAACCCAAATATTCTGAAACGTTTTATGTTTGCCCGGATTCTGTTTACAGAACGTGACCGAATATTTCATGTTTTAAGAATACCCAAATTGTAAACATTCTATTCTGAAAGACAATTGTGACACAAAATGATACTGTATGAAGATCAGGGGCGAATAAAGAATTTTATTTGTAGCAATTTCTTCTCGTTTCTTCTCTGCCTGTTATCCACACAGGTCAGAAAGTGAAAACTTGTCAATCCTTTACGATTCGCAATGGGAACAACTACAAATAACTTTTTGGCGGGTTGGCAGTGTCATGTAAGCACTACTACTAAGTAAGGAGAAGTTGGTTTTATTTACCCTGTAATACTTTTGAAAACATTACCCAAGAGATCGTTTTGATTAGAACAAATCCAACGGATTCGACCCATCGAAATTCCTTTCCACCAAATGGTTAAATTGTTTCTGCTCTTCCACAGCAAGACGATCCCTCTCCAAGCATCCAAATCCTTATTATTTGTAAAATCTGCTAAAAAATACAAAATATTTAACATTTTTACAGCTGCACAACTGCAAATTGCAATGTCGAACATTTTTTTAATCACTATGAGGTTTTTTTTCTCGAGAAAAATGTGATCCTCTAGATATAAATACAGTGAGAATTATCACGAATAGGCTGATTGTTTTTAAAATCTCCATATTGAAAGACTGGTCAATAAAATGTTCATTCTGTTTAAACGTAGAAGCTAATTTACATAAGTACGGCTACTAAAGTTTTGACATGAAGATCAGGAATTCGGAGACTTACTTGATTCATACAAAATTCCATCGTAATTAACTACCATCTTCCAACACTTGTTGCACATTTAATAAATCTTTTACAAGTGAAGAGTTCGATTTGGAAGAATACAACACACTATACAATTTGAAGTACAATCAGGGGCCTAATTATGGCATTCGATATCGTCTTCAAAATCGAATGAAACAAAATTTCGACACTACCTAATGTTTAGATCATGGCATTCGATCGTAATTTTAAATTGGCTACTCCGACTTTTTGCAATGCTGCAAACATACTATGTTAAGCAGAAAATGTCAAAAGAAAAACATAACAAAGTAAATTTATCATCTGAATCTTTAAACAAAAATTGGAATTTGGTAAAAGACAGTTTTATATGGAATATAATGGATCCCACGGTATTTTTCACTCGACATCGTCCGAATCAAATGACGAGTGCAACATAACTTTAATTAATCAAAAGACGATTTAGGCTCTGAATAGAAGCATTCAGTTATGTCCTCTCGGCAATTAATGTTCCTGGCCATATGTCGACATCGGTTACTCCAACACTGCAACTCGCCGCAACATTAAATCTTTTGGCCAGCGGTAGCTTCCAACACAATGTAGGAAACGATTTTCTACTTGGACTAGCGCAGAGTACAGTTTGCAAAATAGTTAGAAACATTTCTAGTGAAATTGAAAATGTGCTGTGTTCCAGAGAGATAGTTTTTAGAAATTGGATGTATCGATGGTACTCATTTCGGATTACAAACACCAAAAGAAAATGAGTATATGTTCTTCAAAACTTTGCAAGCACCCTCCATTTGTTTGCCATTTATTTTATTTATATTTGGTCTTGAAACACCTTTTTTCCTTCATTTCGTTTAAATTCTCCCTGAGAATGAATAAATATTAAATATTTTGCAATAAAAAACACTACAAATATTTACATTTTGACTATGTACTCTTTTTCTATGGGGTCTGCAAAATTATTAGTCTTTGTTTTGTTTCGATGACATTTGAGCTATCGAATGTTATATCGCTTAGTCGCATTACGATATCGACTGCCGTGATCCGAACTGTCACCATTTCGATGCAATTATACTCGATATCGAATGCGGCGATTGGGCCGCAGATTGTGCGACAAGTAGTATTCTAGAGATAAAGAGATTCACTATATCTGAGGCAAACTTTTCTTGTCAAAATGTGACCTCAGATTGCCCTTGCGCTGAACAAACAATACTTTTGATTTTCCTTTGCATGCAAAGTGGTGTAAAGTATAATTTATTTTACAACAAAATAGATTTGATGTTCCTGTTGAGTTTATCGGTCATGTGATGGCAAACGCATTTCGCATTATATTTGCAATAACGATTTCATATCGCATAATGGGTGTGATGTCGTTCGCGACCACAAGCGCCCACCGAGGTGAACTGATGTATTTTTGTTAAACTGATGCATAATTTCTTAAATAGGCAACACAATGATGCACACATACAATTTATCATGTTTGTTTTCATTCTTGATAAAAACTTGTAATGTTTACGAACAGCTTTCATACAATATATTAGTTTAAAAATTTTATTAACAATTTTCGGCATTTGAATACTGATACACTGGCGATGTAATACAACACAACTGATTTAATTTATTTTCGAAAATTTGTTGCTGCTCAAAGTTTGTCTTTGTCTAAATAATACTATGTATTTAGGTACCAATTTATTTTTTTTTCCTTCCGCAAATATTAATGTAATTGCATTTCTGAGTTAAATATTTTACCGATGCAGCTAAAGGAACTGTTTCAGATTACGAAAATTTTTTAGTTACGTCTGCTGGTATGTCCAATGGATTGGTAGAATCCCATAGTATCCGTTTTTTAATCCGCTCTTCTTCTTTTGACAGTATATCAATATGTTTTAATTTTTCGAATCGTAAGTGAAACGCGTGAGCTTCTTCAGCACATTGCGAAATAAATCGCATGTGATTTGCTAATAGGGCGATTCTTATTCTCATCACATGCCCGTATATAAGCCCGTAAACATGTATCTGGCATCCTGTTATTGACGAAATTTAAATAAAAAATGTAAACCATTGTAGAATTATCTTCCGTGGGTATGTTGTCAAATTTGGTATTGCCTCTTTTGTTATCATTTGGTTTGTGTACAAAATTCAAAGAATTTCAAACAAAACGCAATTTAAAACGTAGACGCTGTATCAAGTAATACAAGCATATTAAAATGTTCACATTTTGTGTAGTGCATTTCATTAATCACTTAATTTTCACAACCACGGAATTTCTAATGCAACAACCTGGTAGATATTTCTACCATGATTAAAACCATAAGTTCTTAAAATTGTTGATTTTACCCTCGTTAGGCAGAGCACAATTCCCTATCGTAGGCTGAGAAGAGGTTTGCTATATACTAAGAAAAAAAGTTCGATTCAAAGATTTATTTCTTCTCCGAGTAGAAAAGCAGCTCGTTTGAGAAGTATTTTATCTATATATAATCTAAAAAAAAACAGTACAGGTAAGAAAAAGATCTTAGACTACCGATTCCGATTTGGATGACCCTCCAAAAAAATATGTTATTGTGTGATCATTCTTTAACTGGAAGTTGTAGCGTTGCTGTCTAAAAATGGTAAGCAAAACATAAGCATCTGAAATGTTTAAAACTTGATGTACCCACCACCTGATACACAATTAATAGTTTGAGTTTCTGTTCGTAGTTTTTCGACAAATTGTAAATGCTTATTTATATATGTGTATTAACATGTTATTTGTTATGTGGAAAGAACTCAAAGAACGGTGGAAAACAAATGTTCTGCTACCACTTTACAGTCCGGCTTCATTTCCTTAAAAAGTCGAATACCATCCATGGTAACGCTTGTTCCACTCACGTCTAGGAATACGAGATTTGGCGAGCATTGAACCAAATGTTCGAGTGACGTGTCAGTTACAGCTTTATAGTCTCGAACACTAAATCGCTCAAATCGGTTCTCTATAGGGCGATTATTAAAGCGTATCCAAATTACACCGTGCTGAACCGGCTCGCGCGCACGGCCAAAACAACACACACCCCGATCTGATATACTACCACGTGGCCTGCTGCTGGGGAAAATGTTGAAAGGATTGTGATGGATATTGACACCGGCATATTCTATTTCATTCTCCTCGCCGAAAAAGCGCTCTGGGCCACCACCGCCAGCAACGCGTCCAAGAGGATTAATAATGTCCCAAAAGAGATTGTGCCGTATCATTTGCTCGAAAGCTGGTGGTGGTGACTGTTGTTGACCATGGTATCGGTGAAAAATCATTCGCGGTTCCCTTAAATTGTTGCGATCCCTTAAACTTATGTGATAAGTATTTGGAGAAGTGCGATTACGGCAATCCACATATATAATATGATCCGGTCGGGGCAAGAACCGACTACGAGGTGGTGTGTTGCTGCCTACTAAAGCTATGACATTCACCGAGGAGTTATTACTGACCGATAACGAAGGCTGAGCATTTGCATCAGTAGGGACGGATGCACTTGTTGGAGGTTGAGATGACGAAGGTGAAGTTGAAGGCGTTGCAGAAGAAGCTACATCACTAGATCTTGATGATGATAACGGGTATGAACTATTAGTACCGGTACAGCCCCCTAAATATACGTTCATTAGGTGTGACGATGAAGTAGCTGTAGTAGAATTTGCATCAGCATTCGTTGAGCTTGAAGCGCCAGATGATTCTGATGCAGATACGTTTACCGCTGCAGCCTTTGTAGTGGAAGAAGTCGATGGCTGCTCTGTATTGCTTTCAGGTTGTTCTGAAGTCGAACTTGTTCTGGACACATCGGTATTATTAAGAATTGTCTCTGTTTTGATGTCTTCCTCAGGACATTGAAGATAGACTTCCTTTAATGAGTCCACGGTATTAAAACACTGAAGATCAGAGTCATTTAAAGGAGTGTCACTTAAATCTAGTATCTAAAAATATAGAATATATTATTTGTACAATCACTTCAAACTAGCATTACCTCAAGTTGCTTGAACCCATGTCGTCCTGCTATACTCCCATAGGGGATAAACTCTTGCATTTGAGTACAGCCTTTGAGACTCAGGTATCTCAAAATTGGCAGCTTCGCAATGGGCATTACATAGTACGGGTCAAACCAGGCATTTTTCTCTATAGCTAATTCCTCCAAGTTTACTAATATTGTATCAATGCCGGTAAAAATTGATCTGTTTGCATCAACGCGGACATTGCAATTACTAAGGACCAAACGTTTCAGTGTGGCTGGAAAATCCTTAAAAGAAAGCTGAAAGAATAAACGATAAAAAGTTATTAGGTCTCTTGTGTACAAGCAACAACATGGTTAACACAAACTTCGAAGTATTAATTGAGACAGTTAGTTCGATATTTTAAAGCTATTTATTACCTGCTTAAAGTCCAACGTAACGCCAAACAGCTCCATTATTACCAGTTTTGTGCACCTAGTTGTGAGAGAATGCCGCAATGTTTTATTGAAATGTCGTATTTCTCCCTCAATATGCTGTGACGGTGACGGACCTCTTAGCTTAATACTGCGCGTCTTCTCGTGGGACCGTTCCAACATGTCTTCCAAAATACCCAATGGCAAGGGCTCTTGGCTCAAATCTATTTCCTCCCACAATCGTCTATCCAACACAAACTTTTGAAAACGTTCGCTTACACTATATGGCCGCAATAAGATAATGACAGTTTAATTTACAAACTATTTTCATTACTGACCCTTCCCCGAAATGTATGTACGTACTTCATTAACGTCATCAAAGACCAGGTATCCAAAAATTTAAAGATCTCGTACAGAACTTCATCACAAAAGTGCTCCAATGAGAATTGATTCGCGTCTACCTCCTGATAATGGTCCTTGTCCGTTATACCAGCACCATTATTCAGATGTTGGTCCACAACATTCGCCCCTGTTTGTTCTTCATCAAAAGGTGTAGTCTTTTTTTGCGGCGGTGCCTGATTTGTGTCTGACGGTGTTTGCGAACACCGACGTTTCCGTTTGATTCCAGTTGCTGCCCGTGCGTCTTGCGCATCCACTAAGTTTTCACACATTACAGATCTCTTAGCGGGCTCCATTGCAGTTGTTATTCCGCAATAAAAGTAGTTTTCCCCAGTTTTCTATACGTATTTTGTTAAAAGGAAGTGTATGTACTTTGTGTTAATTCGTCTTTTGATCTTATGATACAATAGAGTGTGTTCAATGATATGATGGAATGATAGGGTTGGTACCAGAGATGACATTTGTAGTGGATATGGACTTTTTTACCTCCTTTCGATTTCAAAAAGTCCCCAACTCCTTTTGATCCAATTAAAGTACTTTCAGATTTGACTCACCAAATTGGCAAAATAAGCATAAATAAGTATTGTTGAAGCAGTAGGAATGCACGAATTTTGTTTTTATATCAAGGGCCAACCTTGTGCATCATTAATTGGAGTTCAGATTATCAGACGGATTTGACGATCTGTCGAATCTGAAGAAAAATTGTCAATGTGAACTCGTGTTGTGAGATAAATCTGATGGTCTTCAAACCAGTTTGAAACCCAAACGATTTATTTGAGGTTATCGATAAAACAGAGAGCGAGAGATATAATGGCGGAGAGAATAAGCGAAGAGAAAAGCGGAAAACTATAGATTAAATAGCATTTTTGAAATTAAATGAAATATTACTAAACAAAAAAAATAAATGCTTGGTAAAATAAAGAAATTGAATTAGGATTTGTGCGTGCTTCCTAGAAATTAGTTTGTATCATAGACTAATACTTATAGTAGACCCAATAGTTCTCCCACCAAATTTATGACATTTGGACTGGTGTGATATTTACGTTTGATGTTGAAAAGAATTGCTTTACTAATACCAGATAGAGGCAATGGTCCAAAACAACGAACAAAATAACAACAACGGCATTTCGTTTTGTGTGTTAAAATTATTGTGTTAAATACAACACAAATGTATTCTAACAATAACAGTCAATAAAAAAGTGTAAAACACATTTAAATTTCACATTTTTTCACCAAAACTACATGAAAAATTAAAGCAAGAAGTCATTGTAATTCCATCTGGTGTATGTCAATTTTCGTCAAACATCTCTCTATCACACCTACTACGTTTATACGCACGACTTACTAGCGAGTAACAATATCGCGAGTAAAAAATTTGAGCGTATAAACGGTGAGTTATTTCCTTACTCGCAAGTAGCTAACTCACGAAAATAAGTCATGAGTAACGACGCTACTTGCGAGTAAATTTTAAAGTGCTGCCATATGTCTCAACAATGAAAATCTGGTAGCGCATCAGATGTTTCTTTTACAAACAATTCAATTGTGATTGTGATATTGACGTGCATGTATGTCTGAAATGTCTGACAATAAAAATCGATGCACATGGTCCAAGGAGGAAACGAAACATCTTCTTGAACTTTCTTTCTTTATTGCATTAACTGCTTTGCAATAACAAGCTTTTTTGTTGCCGACATTTAACACTTTACGCACTGAAAAGAATTTCAGTCAATGAATTATAATTAAATATCAAAACAAACAAAACATCTGTTGATGCTGCCACAGTTATATATTTTTTTTAGTTAGGCAGCACTGAAGGCGCTGTAACTCCTGAATGCAAACTACCGTCTAAACAGTGAGCTCAGTACTCGCGATTAATTTTACTCGCGAGTTGGCTGCCGTATAAACGTAGTAACCAACCGCATCACGAAGAGTGTGAAGGGAAACGTCAAATGAGCCAAATATTTTCGCTACTAAGATTTACTCTATGGTTTGTGTAATTACATATGGATGTATATTGTTGTGTGTACGTGTGCATAACAAATGTTCTCAGTAGTGTCTTCCCTTCCCTTTCGCTTGCTGTGGGCAATCAAGTAATTGTTGGGTGACATTTGCAAGCGCAAATGAAATCTGTCGGATAAATGTTTCCGTGTGGACGTAAAATCGATATTTTATCGATAACTTCTTCAGATATGTCTGTCCACCTTACACTATGACTTTCACGCGCGTGTTATCACGCTATTCTCTTTTAAAACGCCTACGTAAATCACGATTGCATTACGTACATTCGTAAAAATATGATGCTCCTTGTTAAACTCAGCCAGTGATGTCATCTCTGCAGGAACGAAACGCGTCGTCGAACTACCCAAAACGTGGTAAAATGCGCCAAATAAAACAACTAGAAAAATTCCGAAAATGCTGAATAATTACTGGGAGAGATCAATATGGGAGATTAATCTCTTGAGCTGTTGTCGCTGTGATTAGCTGAGGGTAGTACACTGTATTGATAGGGGGTTGTTTAGAGCTTTGATAGTTCACAATTTATGCGATTTCTCAAGAGATGAGAAGTCGTATAAATTGTAGGATATGCGTGGGGAGTAGAAAAACAAAAGAGAATGTTGTGTTAAAAATATCCTGTTGAGTTAGAGATATTTTCTGGGTTTCTCACCTGTATTTGTCCGAAGTTGAAATAAAAGAGTTGCAACTTCCAACAACGTTATAAAACTTCAGTTTCTTTATTTAGATTCTAGAGTTTAAGTTACTTTAAGTTTAAGTAAAATATAAGCGCTGGGCGTTTCGACTCTTGTGTGTCGAACAACGTTTCAGAAGTAAGTAGTTTTTGTGCTTCGTGTACTTCAATAATGAAACGGTTATAATTAGTTCTAAAAAATTTTAATTCACAATAATTTCAATATGTACTTAAAAACTAGGAATTCCAAGAATATTTTACTATTCACGATAGTAATAAAAAATATAAATTCAAAACAATTCAAAGTAATAAACTAAATAATAAAAATAAACTACAAGTTTATACAAGTGCTAAAACGCGCTTAATAATTAAAGTTTTTTTCAATAGGGACTGGTAGATTTTGACAGTTCATGGCGGTTACGTTGTTTTATCTGTTGTTAGTTTTCGTGTTATTTGTTTTTCAGACAATAGAGACAAATCAACATGGCAAGTTACAGCGCCGAGCACCACGTGTGAATGATAAAACTTGTCAAACTCAGCCGGTGATGCCATCTCTGCAGGAGTGAAACGCGCCGTCAAACTACCCAAAAAGTGCTAAAATGCGCCAAATAACGAAAACAACTAGAAAAATCCCAAAAGTGCTAAAACGCGCTTAATAAATAAGGTTTTTTTCAATAGAGACCGGTAGATTTTGACAGTCCATGGCGGTTATGTTATGTTATGTTGTTTTATCTATTTTTAGTATTTTTTGTTATGTTATTTGTTTTTCAGACAATAGACACAAATCAACACGACAAGTTACAGCGCAGAGCAACACGTGCGAATCAACGGGTACATAAACAGGCATTGCCGGATTTATAACTATACCAATCATTACCAAGTGGCAATGCATTGTTTGGTCTGGATTGTGGTCCGGAGGCATCATCGCTGAGTACGTCTTCGAAGACGATGGTGGCATTACTATCACCCTGAATTGAGAGCGCTACCAGTCACGACATGTGGTTCCAATAGGATGTCGCTACGTGATACACAGCTGATGCTACGATCGGCATTCTTCGGGACCGAATTTAGGGTTATCTCAGCAGAGGCGACGTGAAATTTTTTGTTTGGTTTTCATAAGCCAGAATTCAGCTTGATCTATGCGCAAGTTATGAACAATTTTAACTCTCGATTTCGCGCCAACCACCGAAGCACCGCTGGTCATTTGAACGAGGGCATATTCGTTGATATCTCACACGCAATTTGTTATTAAATTGCAAACCTCCCTTTTGGAAAATCTTTTCAGATGTTCAACCGAAGAAAACGATGTTTGGAGTGCAGATTTGACGGAAACAGCTTTGTCGAACATTTTTTTTCTCATGGATCTACAGGATTAAAAGTGGAATCTGCTTCCCATACCTTGCGATATTTTTGGCTAGAAGCATTTTGGCTAGAAATAGAAACAAACTTAGTATGTGTGGTCAATGAATATGAACATATTTTTTAAAATAATACGCCCGTCAGTACAAATTAACAGTATTTCAAGACCATTAGCAACAAAAATGTCGTATTACAACGGGAATGCAAAAATTACAAAAAAAAATAACATTCTTTAGCAAATTCGGTGTTGTTTCCAAAACGGCTAAATAAAAACTCGCGTTTTTCGCGTTTTGTAAGGTCGAAAAGCGCTAAATCTAGCCCCAAAAGAGCTAAATATGCATCACTGAACTCAGCTGATCGAAATTGCCAACATTTATTTATGTTATTATATTTTGTGTTATAAGACTGAAATATAGGTATTGCTGATGCTAACTAACAGCCGTAGTTATAAAAACTTAATACAGCTTTGCCAACCGTTGTTAGGCAAAATTTGTTAATACTGTAGTTATAAACGATTATTAGCTTAATATACCTTTTGCAAACCATTATTAAATGTGTCAATTTTAATACACGCTCGACCCTACTTTAAACGTATATTGAAGTGACATCTGCTTGTTTTTTATGTTTTTTATAAATATTTGAAGGAAGACTTTGTGAAATTTGATACAAGTAAATCGAAAAAAAATTAATTTATAAACAATGGATATGTTTGAATTCTTCCAAACAATTGGTGAGAACCTTGGGTATTTCTTATAAAACTAAATATTTTAATTGTGTGTCATTTGGAATAGAAACTATTACCCAGATTGCGAACTATCGCAAAACAAAAATTTACAAGAAGACGGAAGACCCATTTTCCATTCCGGATAAGCAATTTAAAGGAAAATACCATTTTTCTAAAGGAACGGTAAGAAAAATTGTTGATTTAGTGAGGGCGGATATTTCTGTAGACCGTAGAGGACGCGGAACATCGGCAGAACTCCAGGTTTTAGTAGCTCTACGCTGCTGGGGGTGCAGAGACGTAAGTCATATGTTGTGAAATAGCTACATACATATACGCTTAAGTAAATATGCGACTTGATAACTTTAGTTTCAGGATGATGCAGGTGACCTCCATGGTCTGTCACAATCCACGGTCAGCAAGATTTGTGCGCGAGTAGCTCGCGCACTCGCTAAACACGCAAAGGATTTTATTAAAATGCCAACCTCTGCTGAAGAAGAGGTTACAATAGCAAAATAATTTTAAAAAATTCGTAACTTTCCTGGAGTAATTGGCGCTATTGATGGGACCCATATCAAAATAAAAAAAATTGGCGGAGGTTTAGCGCAGTACTACATAAATAGAAAGGGATTCTATTCAATCAATGTACAGGTAAAAGCAATATGAATCTATTATATCAGATTTAATTTTTTTATTATGTAGGCGGTTTGTGATAGCAAACTCAAATTTTTGGATATAGTGGCGACTGCCGAATTTTCAATGAATCAAAAATAAAAGAGCGTTTTGAAAGTGGTGAGTTTAGAGGCCGCCTACTTGGTGACTCCGGCTATAAGCTAACATCATACTTATTCACGCCATTACAACGGCCTCAAAATGAAAAAGAGATAAAATATAACGTTGCACACATTGCAACCCGTAATCCAATTGAACGTTGTTTTGGCGTGTGGAAGAGCCGTTTCCGATGTTTGCTGAACGGAATGACTATTAGTTTTCCACATGTAAAGTCGCTAATTGTGGCTTTAGCTGTTCTCCATAACATCGCCATCGACGAAAACGATTCTCCTATAGGTAATTCTTATTATTAACTGAATTTACAAAGCACTTTAAAACTTACTTATACCTATTTCAGATGACTACAACCCAAACGAAGAGATGCAAGGGGAAATGGGAGAAAATGATTTGCGTGAACCAGACACATTGATACGAAGACAAGGCGTTATCCTAAAATCTTTTATAGAATTACATTTTTAAATTTATTGTTACGAATAAGTAAAAGCTTTTGCTTGCTGTTAATGACTCTACTAACAGTATGTAAATAACAGACGGTTAGTGCTGCGCCTGAAAGTATGCATTGTAACAACGTACCAGCTCGCTAAAGCAGTAGCATGAATTCACCTCAGTAAAGATAACTCTCCGCCCTTCGAGATTGTTCTACAAAGATAAGCAACAACAACAACATCCAGATTCCAGAAGGTTCTTAAATTCGCTAGATATACCTTCATTTGAGTATGGTGAGGTGGTATAAATAGCGGAGGTCTTTGGAGTGGAGAGTTCAGTTTGTGATTAAACCCCGTAAAGTAAACAACGCGAATTGATCGTAAAGTACAAGACTTATTAAAGTGTTATAAATAAAGTAAACTGTTGTACTATATAAGTAAAATAAAAGGCAGTGAAACCGTTGTAATTATCGTAATTTAAAACGAACCTTGTTTTATTATTGGGAATAAAACAACGCAAAAAGGACGAATAAGGAAATTCGTAACATTGGTGTCAGAAGTGAAATTACGAACAAAAAAGGAGTTGAGTAAATTGGATCAACCGACAGCTGGTAATAAGGTAGAGTTGCAGAGGCGATTAATAGAAGAATTCAAGCGCCGAAACATTGACATTGACAAATACCAGTTTGAATGCAAAGAAGAAATGGAGATATCTGCAAATGAAGCAACTGTTGATGTAGATGTTTCTACAATGTTTGCGGCCATGATGGAAAAGTTTTCAAAATTGGACGAGAAATTGAGCGAAAATTCAAGAATAATGCAGGAAACATCAAACGCCACAAATGACAAGCTACATGAAATTTCAGAAGCTATGAACAACATGGAGATACAGGTTAATGATCAATTCGGAAAGGTCGAACAGAAATTCGAGGAATTTCAGCAGAAGATCGAACAGGTCGAACAGGATGTGGAGGAAAGATTCGCCGAACTGGAAAGAAAGATGAATGATCTCCAGTTGCAAGAAGGGCCAGTGCGAGTAATTTCTGAAGGATCTAGTAGATTGAAAGCTCCCAGTTTCGATGGCTCTACACCATTCGACCTTTTCAAATTCCAATTCGAAATGGTCGCAATTAAGAACTTGTGGAACGGCAACGACAAAGCAGTAGAGCTAATTTTAGCACTGAAAGGCAACGCAGCAGAAGTCCTTCAGAGCATTCCCGTCAGTGCCAGAAACAACTACGAGGATATACTGGCTGCGTTACAACGCAAGTATGGTGGCGATCACAAGAAGGATTTATATCGCATGGAATTGAGAGGCCGAGTGCAAAAGCATAAACAAACGCTTCAGGACTTCGCAACCGAGGTGGAACGTTTGGTGTTGATGACTTATCCTAGTGAGTCCCACCCATTCTTGGATCAATTTAAGATTGAAGCATTCGTCAACGGCATCCGTGATCCTGACATAAAATACGTGACTTGTGCCACACAAAAAGCTACATTTGCCGAAACTGTTTCGTTCGCATTGGCACAGGAGACAGCGAAATTTGTGTCCAAGCCTCAAATACAAAAAGTTAGAAAAATTCAAATGGAGTCGGAGGCAGGAGATTTGAAGGGTGCCATAAACGATCTTAAAGAAATCACCCAAACCCTCAGCAAGGCGTTACCAGGTGGAAGTAAGCCCAGACCAAAGTGCTACAATTGCGACAAACCTGGTCATATTTCACGAAACTGCAGAGAGCCACGAAAACGATCAAGATCGAGCTCACCTCAACGTGACAATAAAAGGGCAAATTTTACTGTACAAAATGAATCTCCGTTAAACTAAAACGAGCTAGCCCAGAGGGGCATGGACTGGCTCCCACAACCGAGGGCCCCACGATCTCCATCTCAATAATACAACAGAAAAACAACAACCTCACTGTTTACGGAGCTATCGGTGGTCGGAAGCGCATATTGACTATGGACACAGGCTCGTCACAATCTATCACCAGATCTGATTTGATAAATGGACCAATGGAATCGTTACATGGTGTAAGACTCCGCACAGCAACGGGTGAACCAGCAACTGTACATGGTAAAGTTAAATTGAAGTTAGCCATTGCCAACATGAGCATCGAACACGTGTTTATTGTCGCCGACATTGTAGATGAAGTGATAATTGGCGCAGATTTTATGATTGCCCAAGGCCTCAAGTTAGATATGGGGCAGCAAGTTTTGACGTGGGCTAATGTGGAAATTCCACTCAATGTGGGATACGACAATACAACACAGATTAAAAGGCTGATCACTCACAAAGTTGTAAAATTGCCACCAAACTCAGAAACCATAGTCTGGGCCCGAATGGAGGGAGATTGTGAGATCGGCGGTTTGTGGGTAGTTGAACCGGCCAGTATAAACAACTATAACATCATCACTGCCAAAGCTCTAGTAAGAACGAATAATGAAGGATACTTGCCTGTACGAGTTCTAAATTTGTCCAACAACGAAGAGGTGATCGGCGACCGCACAGAAATTGCAGAATGTACTCCAGCCGAGGCGGTCATCAACTGTGAAGTTAATTCTGACTGCAGCAAACTATCAGAAAAGGAGCAGAAAGTGCTGGAGTCGCATCTCAGTGAGTGGGTGCGAGAACTAAAGCCTTCTGATAGGAACAAAGCAAAGCAATTACTGTGGAAGCATGCGTCTGCCTTCGCCCTGAAAAAAGAATGCCAAGGTAGAACATCAATGGTAAAGCATGACATCAATACAGGGGAAGCGAGACCAATAAAACAGGCGCCCAGAAGTCTTCCACTTGCAAAAAGAGATGAGGTGAAGAAACTGGTAGCTGAAATGCAGAAGGATGGTGTAATCGAACGTTCTTAAAGTCCATGGAGCTCGCCGGTGGTACTAGTTAAGAAGAAAGATGGAAGTACCCGATTTTGTGTGGATTATAGAAAGCTCAACGACGTCACCAAAAAGGACAGTTATCCACTACCAAGAATTGATGACACATTGGATACGTTGTCAGGAACAAAATGGTTCTCCACGCTGGACTTGCAAAGTGGTTATTGGCAAGTAGAAATCAGCGAGAAAGACAAGGAGAAAACTGCATTCAGCGTAGGGGATGGTCTGTGGCAGTTTAAAGTAATGCCATTTGGACTATGTAACGCTCCAGCCACCTTCGAACGATTAATGGAGTGCGTGTTGAAAGGACTTCATTGGCGAACATGCTTGGTGTACCTAGACGACATCATTGTCATGGGGAAAACATTCCATGAACACCTGAAGAATCTTAAAGAAGTCCTTCAACGTATAACCGCGGCTGGGTTGAAACTCAGCCCGAAGAAGTGTTCTCTGTTCCAGAAAGAAGTAAAATACTTGGGACATCGAGTGACAGCAGATGGCATTTCCACCGATGAAGACAAAATCCTGACAGTGAAGGATTGGCCACGACCGCAGAATCTCCATGAATTATGCAGTTTTCTTGGACTCTGTACGTACTAATGACGGTTTGTGCCGGGTTTCGCCACAGTGGCTGCAAGTCTTCACGAGCTGACAATGAAAAATCGGTCGTACTGTTGGAGCGAAAAACAAGAAGTCATTCCACCAACTGAAGCAATATTTATGCACGGCTCCTTTGCTTGCATATCCTGTTGCTGGAGAGAAATTCGTGTTGGATACCGACGCGAGTGGTTACGGAATAGGTGGCGTGCTCTCGCAGGAAATCAATGGCCAGGAAAAAGTTATTGGGTACTACAGCCGAATACTCTTAAAGCCAGAGAAAAATTACTGTGTTACGAGACGAGAGATACTGGCAGTCATAGAGTGTGTCAAACACTACCACAAGTATCTGTACGGCCAGCCTTTTCAGTTAAGAACCGATCATGCGGCGCTAAGGTGGCTACTGCAATTTAAGAACCCCGAAGGCCAACTTGCTCGTTGGATTGAAAGACTGCAGAGCTATGACTTCAGCATTGAGCATAGAAAAGGAGGAAAACACGGTAATGCTGATGCCCTGTCACGTCGTCCATGCAAGCTGGAATGCAAACACTGCTCAAAAGCAGAGGTGAAAGAAAACATCATTGACGTACGTCTGTTTCGACTAGAATCCAACGAAGACTGGTCAACAGCACAAAGAAGCGACCCTATACTGGCAAGAATCATTTCTGCAAAACAAAAAGGTGAAAGACCAACACGCAATGACATCGCCTCAGAGAGCCCCCTGATGAAAGCATACTGGGCCCAGTGGAACAGCCTAAAATAATTGGATGGTTGCCTATACCGGTTATGGGAAAGTGAGGATGGTAAAATAGTCAAAAAAGTTAATAGTGGTACCTTCCTCCAAGGAAAAAGAGATGACAGAATTCCATAATGGCCCGAGCTAAGGACATCTAGGAATAACCAAGACCATTGAAAAGCTAAAGCAACGGTTCTACTGGGTTGGCTGTCAACAAGCGGTAGCCGATTGGATAGCAAATTGCACCCAATGCATGACAGCTAAGGGACCAACGCGAAGAAGTCATGGCCATATGCAGCAATACAACTCAGGTGCACCCTTTGAGCGTATAGCTATGGATGTGGCTGGTCCATTTCCAGTCAGTAGCTCAGGAAACCAGTACGTCTTAGTGGTTATGGATTACTTCAGTAAATGGCCCGAAGTATACCCTGTTCCAAATCAGGAAGCGAAGACTATAATTAAAGTGTTTGTGGATAACTGGATATGCCGTTTCGGTGTCCCCTCGGAGCTCCATTCGGACCAGGGTAGGAATTTTGAATCGACCATCTTCAAAGAAATGTGTGAGTCATACGGTATTCGGAAAACAAGAACAACACCATTGCATCCTCAGTCTGACGGAATGGTTGAAAGATTCAACCGAACTCTTGAAGAATACCTAAGAAAAGTAGTCAGCGCAGATCAAAGCGATTGGGATGAACACATACCGAAGTTCCTTTTGACATATAGAACGGCCACCCATGACTCCACTTCGCGAACACCCGCTAAAGTAATTTTCGGAAATGAGCTGAAGCTGCCTGGAGATTTGGAGTTCCATACCAGCGTCTGACCCTGCGAACAGTGATGCCAATTACCATGATACGGGGGATCTTAATGATCTCCATGAATTTGTGCGCAACAAATTAAAAATGGTCAGTAACAAAATGAAAGCCAGATACGACCGAGCGGCAAATTCAGAAGGATTTCATGAAGGCCAGCTAGTTTTGCTGTTCAACCCACAGCGCAAGAAGGGTTTATCTCCAAAACTTCAGACTCACTGGGAAGGCCCTTACAAGGTTGTCAAACGAATAAATGACGTGGTTTATAGAATCCAGAAAAGCCAAAGTCCAAGAGCTAAAATGAAAGTCGTGCATTTGGAAAGACTAGCTCTGTATGGAAAACGGAGGGTTGAGCCTGCTCGGGACGAACAGGCTTAAGTGGGGGGCAGTGTTACGAATAAGTAAAAGCTTTTGCTTGCTGTTAATGACTCTACTAACAGTATGTAAATAACAGACGGTTAGTGCTGCGCCTGAAAGTATGCATTGTAACAACGTACCAGCTCGCTAAACCAGTAGCATGAATTCACCTCAGTAAAGATAACTCTCCGCCCTTCGATATTGTTCTACAAAGATAAGCAACAACAACAACATCCAGATTCTAGAAGGTTCTTGAATTCGCTAGATATACCTTAATTTGAGTATGGTGAGGTGGTATAAATAGCGGAGGTCTTTGGAGTGGAGAGTTCAGTTTGTGATTAAACCCCGTAAAGTAAACAACGCGAATTGATCGTAAAGTACAAGACTTATTAAAGTGTTATAAATAAAGTAAACTGTTGTACTATATAAGTAAAATAAAAGGAAGTGAAACCGTTGTAATTATCGTAATTTAAAACGAACCTTGTTTTATTATTGGGAATAAAACAACGCAAAAAGGACGAATAAGGAAATTCGTAACAATATGTTAAGTTGTAAATTTAACTTTCACATTATTAATTCTTATATTTATAAAGCAATGAAATAGGTTTTTATTTTTTTCAAACTATTCATTTAATCCAGTCTTATATACATATATAATCAGTAACTTAAAAAAATAAAAATAAAAAACACTTAAAAAGGATCATAATATTCAATTTTAAAAATAAATTAACAATGTTTTTTTATTATATCAGTCAGCTATACTTATAGTTTATAAATGCTTATAGCCTTTTGGTCCATGCGCTTTTGATTTGACATGAGGTCGTACTCTAGATCGAGATTTCTAATTTTTTTTCTCTGCACCTCCATTTTCAGTTCGTGCAGATCTTTCCTGCACTGCATTTCGAAGTCGGTAAACCTCTTGACGTCTGCCTGAGTCTGGCTTTCCCTTTTTCCAGGTGTTTTCTAAATAACATAACATTACTTTAGCACCATTAACTTAAATTCACTTTATTGATACGAACCTTTTTTAAATTACATCTTGTGGTTGGGAAATTTTGTGAGATGTTGACTTCTTCCGGCGTGGCAGACTTATCCTCGAGATACTCCAGACATCCGTCCAGTTCATCCTCCAGATACTGCAGAAATGTCAGATATTGATCATATTAATCATTTTTCACACAAATCACTGAGAACAACTACACAAATACGTACCCCAAAAGGAACTGCATCCGAATCGAATTCGTTGCTGTCCACAACGAATTCATTTGGCAGCCAGACACTTATGTCCTCACTGGAGACTGGTATCTCTGGAGGTGCATCTCCTCCTACAGTTTTCCTTACCTCTTTGCGGTGCTCAGCAACCCGTTTCCGCGAAACAACTTTTGTTGCCGTCCACTGCGTTTTTAGTTGCAGTAGGCTTCTTCTGCCACCCGTGCATAAGCTGTTAGAACTATAAAGAAAAGAATTATGAAAGCATTATATTGCACGAACAATTACAACCAAAACAATACATACCTTTCATCGACTTCCTCCCAAGCTTTTTTCTTGGCCATATTTGTGTTTGTATACGTGTTTTTGTCTTCTATCTGCTTAACTCTCTTCCTAATTAGTTGCTGCATTAGCATCTACAAATTAAACTTATCCACCCAAGTATAAAACCCAAGTAGTACAAGAACTTACCTTATCTGCTTCGTTCCAATTTTCCGAACGTTTGCGCTTTCCTTTGTCCATTTTATCCATATTTAATAGAGCAGAATATAAAGATGTCACTAGTGATGTGTACACAATCAAAACATGAAAAATATTATTCGTTATTCGAATATCTTTTTCATCTGTATAAACAAAGTCATGTAAATTTGTTTTTT
The DNA here is from genome assembly GCA_963931995.1 of Phaonia tiefii. Taxonomy (NCBI): domain Eukaryota; kingdom Metazoa; phylum Arthropoda; class Insecta; order Diptera; family Muscidae; genus Phaonia; species Phaonia tiefii. Next base: position 188,055,765 of record OZ008367.1, on the reverse strand, counting down.
ATTTGATCTGGAGTGGTTGTTTTTTTTAATTTCTGAAGAAATAAGCATAAGCATTTATTTAATTATTTTATAAAAGGTACTCTTACGTCGAAAAAGTACTATCGGAAGAATAAAAAAAAGTCCCCTGGAAAATTATCAAATATCATCACTGGTTGGTACTTTGTACCATAGATAAAGGAAATAACTAGATATCGCACACTACTTGGGAAATTTCTTGTTAATTGGGATATTTTCTAGATGGTGCTGAAAGCAATAATTATATCTTTTGATCCCAAACAAAACATATCATGCAAGATGTATTTAGAACAGGTGATAGCAGTAGGTGTCAACAGGAATTTCGTTTTGTTTAGTGGGTCGATGCTGTACAAGTCAACACAAACGAATACCAACAATAACAGTACACCAAAAAGCACATGACCAAATTACATTTGAATTTGAAAGTGGGGAATACAACGACATGAAAAAAAACAAAATTAGTTGTTGGAATAGCACAACCTGGAAAATGATTCTATTTTTGTATTGAACAAATGTCCCACACTGTTGAATAAACGTCAGTGAATGTTATGAGAAACGTCAATGAGAGTTACAAAACGACAACACAACACCTAGTGGCAGTACTTGACAACGCCTGTGCGATATCTACTTATTTCCTTTATCTATGCTTTGTACTGCGACAACCAGTGTTGCCAATAGTTTTCAAAAAAGGAAAATGCTAAAATAAAATCAAAATCCCAAAACTGCACTCGATGCACTCGATTTTCGAAACGACTTGATAATTGAAAAATCACAACATTATTATGTGTATCACATACATTTTTATCCCACTTTGATTAAATTCACCTCGATAATATTTGGGCTGCTTTTTCATTCCACTGGCCCCTTTAACACGAGAACAATTGTGCTGGGTTAACGAAACATTTTTAGGGCGATGGAGGTGCAGAGAAGAGTTTGAGGTGGTTGAAAAATTGTGCTAGCGACTACCTGCATTAAGAAGAACAAAACTAATCCATATGCACTTTTGTAAAATATTATCAGCTGCTTGTGCAAATGCCAAATGACTGCAAAACACTAACACATACGTAACCATGTATACGTACACGCAAGCATAATTAATCTCGTGTAAAAGAGACTGAACAAAAATTATGCATGCACAATTGTTCTCGTGTAAAAGCGGCCACTAACTATTGTCGCTTATGACGATCCACGATCCACTCCTTATACTATAGTGCACAAAAAAATATCCATCGGTAATATTGTCTCGTTTGAGAATATCGTTTTTTTTGTATGAAGAAAATCAAAGTGCAAAATACACTACCAACAACAATGCTGCTTTTACATATGAATGTTGGCAAATTCCCTGTTTCGACTTGAATGTCAAGAACTGTGACGAGACAGAAGCATTCTGCCTAGACACCGTTCGCATTGGGATTTTTCCTGATTTGATTGAAAGTCAAGGCGCTTTGAAAAGGTAGTATTACTACGACAACAAATACACCAAGCCGACAACAGTAGGCATTTTGCTTTGTCTGGTATTTTTCCACAATCAAATTCAGGACAAATGTATTCCAGGAATAAAAGTAAACAAAAAAGTATAAAAATATGTTTGACAAACAATAAATACCTAAGAAATGAATAGATTAATGAATATAATAGAATAGATATGCGTCCTTTGTAAAAACGAACAAATTTGATACCCAAGTGTTTAATACATTTTTTATCTAGTCATTAATAAATTTCTTCACAGGGAACGTGAGGGGTTACTACATTGGAGGAGCCTCGTAATTCCTGATTATAATGTTAGCATTTATTTGATATAAGTATTGTAAGCAAAAATGGGATAAATACTTCTTTAATTAAAAACAAAAGAACAAATTTGGTGGGGTTGCATATTAAAATTAAAATTAATTAATCTAAAAACGTAAAATTGCCTACGTTAATTTGTAAGACTGCCCAATTATGTAGCAGACCCTATGTTGCCCAGTGCACTGCCTGATATCAGACCATGAATTTGGGTAATTTTACACAAAGTTTTTTTTCTGTGTAGTCAGAATGCTGCTTTCTCGTCACCGTTCTTGGCATTCAAATAAGAAACAGGGAATTTGCCAACATTCATATGCAAATTCAGCAATATTGTTGGTAGTGAGTTTTACACTTTGATTTAGGCAATCATGCCAACTTTTCTTGTCTTCATACAAAAAAAATCACCAACCCCAAACTGGGAAATATTACCGATGGTTATTTTTTCTGTGTAGGTATTTCTAGTTTCGTAATTTCAGCTAAAATTTTAGGTAATTTTCATTTTTAATTTGGAAAATTTAACTACAGCTGAGAAGTAAATTGTGTACTATTTTTTGCTAAAACTCCAAAATTGTTTTGCATTTTCACAACATTGAACTGAAGTTAATGTTACCTACATTTTTATTGAAACCAATTATAAATATATGATTTTAAAATATTTATTATTTATTTGAATATATTACATAATTAAAATTAGTGGCAACAATTAGAAACATATAGTTTAACAAATTATATTTAAATGATAAATTATAATACTATTGGGGAAGGGTAATTTACGCGATGACCGATTACGGAGAGGGAAAGGCGTAATAAAAGGAAAGTCACCAATGTGAATGCAATTTTTCAAGGTGTATAGGTGGTAAAATAGCCATAATTTCGTCTTCCATAGTTTCGTCTTCCATTTCATCAATATTTTCTAAAGTTCAAGTGTCCGCCATGAATTGGCAACTATAGTTATTTTATCCTGTTCGTTTACATTTCTGCAAGTGTCTTTCTGGGCGGCAATACACAATTTCCCACAATCAAATTCCAACAGCGTCATTAGTGGTCTTCATGAAAGCTCGAAAGAACCTCGTAAACTCGAAAACATCGTAAACTTGCACAGCAAACGTCAAAACAAACAAATTTCCCATACAAAGCGACTTGCACAAAAGTGGAAAGTTTTCGAGGCAAACCTGCTGAGCAAACCTGGAAAAAGAAACGTGAAAACTTTTGACATTTCAATGTCAATATTTTTGTATTGAAAAAGGAGAGGGTTTTTGATTTATGTGAAAAAAATAAAATAATGGAATAGGTAAAGCACATACTTTTGACGTAGAATACGTCTTACCTTACGGTATGAGGAGTCATGTCAGGTTTTTATTGTTGTAATCTTTATTTCATTGAATTTGAGGAAACGGCTAGATGAATTTTTTTTGTAGGTAAATGAAGATGTTATCTTTCGTTTGATATACATTTCATATTGGTTGAAATATTTCTAGTATTTTAATTTCTCAAATGAAAATTATTTAAACACATCCACTCAAACATATGTGTGGTGTTTGGTTGAGTGTTTTTGGTTGCTAAACATTGCTTAGGAACATGTATCTAGTAAAAAGTGAAACGAACAGCAAGCTAATGTTGCTTGGCAACATGTATCTAGTAAAAAGTGAAACAAACAGTAAGCTAACGTAATAAACCTTTTTTGCGAAAGCTTCAATAAAGCTGTTGTAACATTAATTTTGAATTGTAAAGCGTAAAGCTTTCACACAACGCTCGAATGCTAATGCGAAGACTCGATAAGGTAAACCTTTTTTAATATTAGGGTGGCCCTCTCAACATTCGCAGAACTTATTTCAATAAAAATATTAATTAAAATACATAAATTAAATTAAGTTTAAAAAAATTTAACATAATATTTTTTTTTTAAACGGACTTGAATCAAATGCCATTGGTAAATATAAAAATAACAGCAGACAGTTGTACGAGGCCTTCGGCCACGGACTGTCCCTGCAGGCTGTGTCACAGACACGGCCATTAAGTTTAACGTAGAATACGCCATCCGATAAGACAGAAAACATATATAACAATAAATGATAAATAATATAAGCAAATGAATTTATTGTTATATATGTTTTCTGTCTTATCGGATGGCGTATTCTACGTTAAACTTAATGGCCGTGTCTCTGACACAGCCTGCAGGGACAGTCCGTGGCCGAAGGCCTCGGACAACTGTCTGCTGTAATTTTTAATTTTACTTTGTTTATTTACTTAATCAGCCTTTTTTGACAATTGCTGCATAGATACACTGATAACCTTTTTTTGGTGCCTCATGAAACGCTTCGGAGCAAACTTACGCTGAGCAAAAGTTCTAGGTTTTCTTGTTTGCATGAATAGCACTATTATAAACACATAATTCACAATCACGAATGTTTAGAATCAGACACTTCCCATATTATGATATCCATCCATTCCGTAAAGTTATCACAAATTGTATTGGATTTCAATGGGTTCCAACCCAAAAGAAGTTAACGAAAATCTTTGACGGCCTTAGAACAAGATTTTTACTAGACCTACCTAAGTCGCACCCTCTGAAGCCTCGGAACGACACAAAATATCCTACAAAGTATCGCGCGATGGGCATGTTTTGGCCAAATTACTACCAATACTGGAAATGGCAGGCAAAATCGATATCTGAAAACAAATTATGTAATTTTAAAATGATCTGTATCCGTGGATAAATAATTTCAGGATCTAACATTTGTTTACCTCTCTTAATTCACTAACACTTAGCCAGGAATATTTACCGCCTTATTCATAAAAAGTTGTGAGGGATTTGAGAGACGTTTTTTTGTATGATAAATCGTCTCTCAAATATCCCATAAGTTTTTATGAATAGTGCCGTTAGTTTTTAGTTGTTATTATAAACTTTTTTTTGAAAATTAACAATTTCAATAATACAATAATGCGTATATAAATATAATAACATGTAAGGAAAATGTTTGACAAAAACCTATAACTTTAATGTCTTGTATGATAAAATATGGTTGTGGGATAAAAGTACGAAATACACACAAGTTATTCAGTGAGCCACCAATATTTTTTAATATATAAGTTTAGGAGTATATTTCTATCTCCTATGTAGATGCTGATGTCAAATCTCTGATTGTCGACTGTTAATTGATTGGAATTTATTGCTTTATTTTTGGCTCGTCTAAATATGTGATAAATTATAGGCAGCCCATTTCCATCCTGAATAAACCCTTTTTTATCGAGATACAGAAATGCTTCAGGTGGTATGTATCCGCTTAACAATGTATCACGAATGTACTCTTCATTTACATAACATGGAGCTAATATTAAATTGGTTTCTTTGCATTCAATGCTTTTGTAAATATGGTTTCTACGTGTTTCGTGTTCTTTTTTTACTCTTTCTCTTTACTAAAGCTTCATGATGCTGCTAAAATTTATAAAAACAAAGCATAATTCATTTTTGTTTTAATAAAAACTTAGTCAATTAATACGGATTTTTAAAAACAAAGTTGCGTTTTACTCATTAGGAAACGTCCCTTTTGAATAAATTCAAGAGTATTGTGGTTTCTTTATAAATTAATATGTAAAATCATCGCCGAAGTTGAAAGATATGGAAAAAAATTAAAAAAATATCTGATTGCTGGACAAATACACACAGACCTCTCCTATTTTCTTATATAACGCATATATCGTTTGACAAGCCTAAGTTTCTTCTTTTTAAACCCGGTGAAAAAATGAAAATCGGTTGATAATCAACTAAATTACAGGCTTATAAGTGCGCAAAGGTACGCAAATCCGGATATCAAGATTTTGGGGGTGTTTGGAAAATTTAACAAGCAGATTCTTGTTTCACTGGACAGCATCTACAGGAAAAATACTATCACTTACCAAGTATTTTGTGTGCGATTATAATTCTTCAGCAAAAAAAGGTGTTTCTATGCATTAGTATCATGCAATTCTGTCAGTCAGCCATGTCTTTATGTGTAGAAATAACTTTGTATGCAATTAAAGATATTTTTATTTGGAATTTATTAAAATTTCTTGAAATATCGTTAGTATTATTTACAAGACAAAGAAAGTAAGCAATATCTTTTGATCTTATAACACTACCTGTTATACCAACATGTTATACCAAATCATATTGTATGTCATTAATGTACATGTTCAGTGAAATACGTTTGTCTTACATTTTCACTTCCGTTTCAAGTTCACACAGTCTCATACTTGAAATTGGTATATAACTTTGTGGTTGAAATGATTTGTGACATGATATTGTTGGTATTCTTTCATACATTCACTAAACAACACAAAATGCCTGTTGATGTTGCCTACAACACCTACTGCTATCACCTGTTCTAAATACATCTCGCAAGGTATATTTTATTTGGGATCAAACGTTGTAATTATTGCATTCAGCTCCATCTAGAAAATATCCCATTGAACAAGAAATTTCCCACGGCATGTGCGATAACTAGTTAATTCCTTTGTCTATGGTCAACACAAACGAATACCAAAAAATAACAGTACACCAAAAAAGCACATAACTAAAATGCATTTGAATTAGAAAGTGGGGAACACAACGACATGAAAAAAACTAAACTGGTTGTTCGAATAGCACAACCTGGAAAATGATTCTATTTTTGCATTGAAAAAATGTCCCACACTGTTGAATAAACGTCAGTGAATGTTATGAGAAACCCCCCTACAAGAACAGTGACAGTCATTTGACCGGTCAATTGACTGTCATTGTTGATGGGTATATCCATCAAAGTTTCTATCACATTCTTAAAGCCGAAATGAAAAAGTTGATGGAAACTTTTGTGTACGTGTGATTTTGTATCTCCCTCGAACTTATGAGTTCGGTCGCCTATAAAACATATATGTGAGCTGCTCACTCTAGTGCTGTTCACTAATCAAAGATTATATGAGTATTAGTCACAGTTGATAGATATATCCATCACAGTTGACTAATCATACTTTATAGATATACCCATCACAGTTGACTAATCAAATTTGATGGATATATCAGTCAAAGGTGATGGGTATAGCTTTTATAATAAAAGACAGAAATGTTATTAATGATTTTATGGTATATTTTTATTATTTTTATATATTTTTAATATCTAATTGTATAATAAATGACAATGAATGATTCTTAGTCAAGATGGGAGTGAATGAAAAAGAATAATCGATTCAAAATTAATAAAGTAGTAACTGGGCAAAATAAAATACTTATTTACAATTTGTTTTTAATAAATCTTCTGCTTCATCCTATGGTGGCTTCGTTCAATTGTCTTTTAGCACATCTAAAATTTGAAAAGGAGATATATAAATATATGTATTAATAATAATAAGTATATATGAATGTATATAAATTAATAATTATTTAATCATTTATAGACAAAAATATGTATGTACATACCACACAGTCTTGTTGAACCACATAAGCTTCCCTATCGCATGCTTTTCCAACCTCTCATCCCAATTGTATATATCAAGCAGGTTATCCGTGAACATTGGGGGGCAGACTCTGCGGACATCCTCTGACGCCTCTTTCAGTATATTTTCTGTGAAGAAGTATGTATAAATATCAAAATATTAAAATATCGAACCATACATTTTAGTTTGTTGATATTGCTTGAGCAAAATCTGGGGTTCCCAATTTCTGCTCTAACTCTTGCACCGCTGTAATGCTCAGGAAAGGGAGCATGCTGCCGACTTTATTAATGATTTTGTCCTGAGTTTGGCCAGGCATGCCAGACAGAATCTTCCACTACTTCTTGATGGCTTTTAAATGCCACATTTTTCATAATCATTATCTTTGTTTTTTGGATCACATAAGTTTATTCTTTTCCACTGTTTATTTTTATTCCACGATATTTAACGATAATGAAACTTTTGTCGCTGCACTTTGCCGAGGATTCACAAATTTTACTTTTTAAACGTCAACAAATACAAGTTTCCATCAACACTGACAGTCGAATGACCGAAACTATTCTTATAGGGTTGTTTCACTCTTGCAAATGGAACTCAGTATAAAATAGTTGCAAGTGTATCAGTGCAAAAATATTGTGTGTTAGTTTCCACCATTCATTTCTTGTAGGGACGTCAATGAAAGTTACAAAACGACAACACAGCACCTAGTGGCAGTACTTGACAACGCCTGTGCGATATCTACTTATTTCCTTTATCTATGATTATTACATTCCTGTGTAGAAACAGCTGTAAATAGTTATCGGCATAACATTTGCTACAACGAAACTCGAGAGCTGCATACGGCTGAACTAAGTTTAGACATTGTTATAAAACAAAAATAGTTAAAGTCTAACACAAAACATGAGGTTTGTAAAACAAAAAAGTTTACTCGGCAATTTAAGGAATATAGCCGCTAATACATTCATGAGACACACCTCTACCAAGGGAATAACTTTGGAGTACGACAATGACCCTCAGCCTGTGTTTACCGACCCGGATACTCAAAAGCTATTGAAGTCCATCACGCAACTTCAAATACAAAAGGTCTTCAAACGAACTACAGTCCCACAGAACAGTACCGAGTGTAGGTTTATGACAACCGAGGAGTTGGAAGAGGAATTTCATAAGACCATTGCCAGGGCTAAAGCGAAACTGCAAATGCCTCCTGTAGTCAAGATAAAAGAAGATACGCAGAAGATAATTGCGGAGGACAAAGCGTTGAAAGGATTTTCAGACACGAAATATGTATTTACCGATATAACCTATGGCATGAAGCCTACAGATCGCAAAGTGGTAGTTCGGGAGGTCGATGGTACTCTTCGATACGCTCCCATGGACGTTGCGAAACGGATAAAACAGCTATATGTTCCTTTGACTGGTCGTAAAATTCGCACACCCAAAATGTTTACAGAGGAGCAGTTCCAAAGATGCCTTGAGGAACACAAGTACGAATTTATTTTAGATCGGATTGTGGTACAGTATGAACCTTTTGAAACCGAGTATCACCGCCTCAGCAGTAAAGTGTACCAGCATTTAAACGAAACCAAAGAATTCGATCAGCTACGTTCCACTAGACACTTTGGTCCGATGGCCTTTTTCTACGCCTGGCATAAGTGTATTGACGACCTACTCTACGATATGATCCGACGTGACTATTTACGGAACGCTGCTGAGCTGATAGTCATATACTACAAAGTCAACAAAGTTCCAGAAAAATACATAGAACTTGTACAACAACTCGAGGAACACACAACCGTGGAAGAAATAGCTTTGAAAGAACTAAAAACACCACTCAACAAGGCTTTGGACAACGGTAATATTCATGACGATATTGAAAGTGCAATTGGTAAGTCGGGCAAGGATTTTGAGGTCGATGCACTCTGTTTGCAATTCATAGATCATTATATTGGGTCACATGCGTTAAAGAAGATTCAACTAGAGTTGGCGGTGCAGACGTTAAAGGAAATTAATGCCGAAAAGCAACAACTATACGAAGGCCTGAACAAAGCCCATGGTGTTCAGAAAAGCATCAATTAAATGAACAGATGAAATGTAAAAATGAAAATACAGAATATTTTATTGAAAATAAAGTAAAAACAAAAACTAAATACACGAAGTCACTGGCCAGTTGTCAGAAAAAAATGTAGCTTGAAATATAATTGGTAATTTGACCCGATTATGTACGTTATTCCTAGATGGCTACGGAATTATTGAATTAGTTAAGTTAAACATTCAACCTCTGCAACTCAAGCGAACGCTAGCTAAACGATAATCGTTTGATTTGGTTTCCGCATTGACCTTCGTTCGCTTTGTCTTACTTATGAGATACGCGAAAGCACACAATTGTCGCTTTGCAGGCTAATCAAAGCCTTCGTTCGAGTTACAGGAATTGGACGTTCAGGTAAACCTATCTACCAAAAAAGAGGGAAGATGTTTAAAACGCGGAATTTTTTAATATCTACATATATAAAATACAGTATTTATATTTAATATGATCATTGTATATACTTATTTTTTTGTTAGATTCAAGTCGGTATAAGACACCCAACACACCGGGTTTGATTTCCATAAACTGTTGATTTTTGTACCGTATAACATGTATGTTGGGTACACCTTAGTCAGTACACCTTACCGCCGCTTATTTGAAAAAATTGAGTGTTCGACAGGTCATGCTTAAGCTGCAATGAGCAAATGATTATCACTCAGAAGTCCTTTCGTAGAATTTATTACTTTCTATTTAATGTAAAATTAAAATGAAGTGTACACGGATAAAGAAAGTTTAATTTTTAATTGCATTTTTCCGTCGATTCTTTCGATTGATTCGTTTTCTTAGTAAGGCGGCACACTTTTTCAGATGTCGACGATAAATATATTTGCTTCGATAAGATCTATAGCAAATTTCGCAGAGGTACTTCAAAGCTCTGCGTCCAGGTAGCGGACTCTTTACCATGGCTGTCCGTCTCGTATGGCTGTGCAAAGTAAACACACGAACACGACAACGGCGATCCGCTCTATTGCGTAGTCCATATAAACGACTTCGATTGCGTTTTGCTTCGGTATAACATTTTGCTCTTAGCAGTAAGTGGCGAAGGAATTCTTGTGCTGTACAAAATGACTTACGACATGCCGAACAGCTATGCATTCGGTATTCATTGTGTTCATTGAGATGATCATATAGCTCCAATCGCGAAACAGCCACAACGTTGCAACGCCTTTGTGGACATCGAAGCAATGCCCTGTCTTTGCGCTTTGTTCCGACACAGTAGTGCGTTTTTAATAGTGACTCGCTTTCTAAATACTGTCCACAGAGAAAACAGAGGCATTTGGGTCCTCTATGCACTGCCATATGACCATAAAAATACTTGGAGCTTCTACACACCTCACCACAAACTAGGCATTCCCTCAGGTGGTTTTTATAATCAACCGAATTTTCTGCAACATATTGAAGAAATTCTTCTTTCTCCTCGTCTTCACTAAGTTGATTAGCAGATATTGGGACGTTGCAATTTGTTTCCTCGCCTATCTGAACTTCATCATAAATATCGTCATCGATACAACACTGTATAGCTACGGTTGCAAAACTGTCCGCCCAAACCGTTTGCTGGTCCTGATCTACACATTTAGGCTTTGGCTCGGTCATACATCCAGCGTCTTTGGTTACCACCGGGGGTTTTAATACTGCCGAAGAAGTACCAAAAGTTGCTGACTGTAGAATGGGACTCGAAAAAGGTACAGTTACCGTGGAAAGTGGCATTTGATTACTACCTTTAGGTGCCGCAAAACTTGTAATATGTGTGGCATTGTATGGTGGCACATTCATTGGCAAGGGCAATGCTTTGAAAGTGACACCTTGCCCATTAGTTGGGGACGCAACAAACGACGAAGTCTGTTGTCCACTAATGTTTGGCATCACTGAGGTAAAAGTGACAGGTTTCACCAACGAAGCTTGATTATTTTTGACGCCATGCGGAAGCGGCCTAATTGTGCGAAGGTTCTGCAACTTAGTGTGTGGTACAAAAGTGTCTTGAGTGGACAACTCCATGTGTCCTTGGTTGATGTTCATGTAATGTACGTTGTCGTACTTATTTTGTACAGCAGCCGCTTTCGATATAAACTTTGTCACCACACATATATTTTCCGGAATTTCTTTGTAACTTACAACAAACATCTCTTTGGAAGACTTGGCAGATGCCGCCATACCTGCTCCTGCAGTTGTTTATTAAATTGTAAGCCGATTCAGAGAACCAAGACGAGCCTGAAAGTTCAACGACGGCAGCTTTCAGTTTTTGTAACATCGGCGCCTCATATGGCATTCGCACTAACAAAGATTTTCTTGATTTTGTCACTTTTGTTATAGCTCATTCGCACTGAACAATATTTGCTCGATTTCATATCAAGAGTCGGAACGAAATCTACTGACATTGGTTTTCTCTGGATTTGATTTAAAGTCAAGGCGCATTGAAGAGGTTGTGTTACTACGACAACAAACAATAATATACATTTTGTTTTGTCAGGTATTTTCCCACAGTCAAATTCAGCACAAATGAATTCCAACAATAAAAGTAAATACAAAAGAACAAAACTAAAATACATTTGAAATTAAGAAATACCCAAGTAGTTAGAAAACAAAATACCACCACTTCAAACGCCTTAAAAGAAATTTTTGTAAACAAACATAAATTTCATGTGTAGTGAGAAGTAAAACAGCATGACATACATCAGATCAAACAAAAATATGTGATTTATCGGTTATCAGAATGTATGGGAAGTCAAGCAAAACTTCTTGATTTCTGTTTGATATCCCGTTTATACATTGTTCAGGCTGCCGCGAAATTGAAGCCATTCGCAATGGGAAGTCAAGCAAACTTTCTTGATTTCTGTTTGATATCGCGTTTATGCCTTGTTCACGCTGCCGCGAAATTGAAGCCTTTCGCCATTTGGACTGAGATTGAGTTGAAATTGCTCAGTTTCACATATATTTTAACAACTACGAAATTGTGATATTTACGACAATTTCGTTGAAATTGTCGTATACAACACTGTTTTTACTCAACAAAATTAACTTATTTCTCTTTTTTGCACACATGCAAGAGAACGAAGCCGACACAACATTTTCCGGTGTGCGGCGTCGTGAATAATTTTTTTAAGGTCACCCCGCCGTCATTAAGGCACGCTTCGACTTAAAATGTTAGCCGATATTATCTGTTAAGCGGCTTTTAAAGTCCCGAATTACTAAAAACAGATCAAATTTTTTGACATAACCAACGTGATGAACCTAAAAGAAACGTATGCCGACAAACCGCATTTAATAAAAACTCAGTTGCCGCCGTCGTACACTTTTTTTGTTGATCCAACGCCGCCGATAATTGTGGGTTGGTTTCGTTTTGGTTACTAAAATTACAACAAAAACAAACAATTGTATGCCGTCTCATTAATCATATTTAATTTTTAAGTTTTCATCGATAGATACTAGGGAGAAGAACCTATAAACCTTGTAAAATCAGTGATTCATGTTAAAGTTCTTGCGTGAACAAGTCATTACATGATACTTTTGAATTTCATAATACCAATATGGAATTATACCAGGTGATGGCAGGAGGATATGTGTTTATTAGTATCATACAGTGCTGTCAGTCAGCCATGTTTTCTATTTCTTTATTTGTAAAACTTAACATTTTATTTAATTGACGTAATTTTTATGTGGAATTTATTTAGAATTTCTCGAAATTTTTTAAGTATTTAGAAAATAAAGAAAGTAAGTAAAATCAGATGATCTTATAACACTACCTCTTATATCAATCATATTGTATGTGTTGTCATTAATTTACATGTTCAGTGAAGTACGTTTCCTTTAAGAGGATATTAGACGATCAAGCATCAGTGTAAAAACAAAACTGAACAATGAATATTTCGTCATAATTCCGCGCGAGTTGGTTGCAGCTTAGGTCATCAAAGAATTATGCATATTTATTTTTCGATTTAATACATCCACTGTGGCTTCTGGTTCAATTGTCTTTAGTTTGTCTAAAAGCTGTTCGAAAGTTTTTTGCTTTTTTATCTTATTATGATATACCACTTTTTATCACAGTTCTGGGAAACTTTCATACAATTGGATGAAATCTTGCAAAAACCCGTGTTCTAACCACGCCATCTTTACACTTCGAATGTTAACTTCAAACGAAATTTTGTATTGGGCTTGACAGCAGAGCTATTCCACGAGGTTTGACGGCTTGATGGCAAGCCAAAATATCAAAAAAATTTGATATTCATCAAGCCATGCTGTCAAGCACGCATTTTTGCCTATTAGACGAGCTTGATGGCTTGATGACAAGCCGCGCTTGATCGCCTAATAGCCGCTTTACATGTCCATTTCAAGTTCACACAGTCTAATGGTAAAAGTTCATATACAACTCTGCGGTTGAGATGATTTGTGACATGATAATAACATTATCGAGGTAAATTTACTCGATCTTGGGTACTAAAATGTATGAGAAACCACATGATAATAAGTGCATGCAAACGCTCTATAAAATTAACAAAAGAGGCAAAATCAAGAACATTCCTGTCAGTGCGAATGCCGTATTAGGGTCTTATCACATAAAACGACTAAAATCATTTTAAATTTGTTTTATCACATAAAGCCGAGTACTAAGATCGTTCACTGAAAAATATAAAGCAAACTAAAGTAAAGCAAAGTAAAATTTTATTGAGTCTTTTCTTTTCGACAACAATAAGCTTGTTTTTTTTATTCAATGCTAAATTATTTTTTCGACGACTTTGTATGGAGTGCCACTTAAAATCGCTTAGTTCCCCATACAAAGTCGTCGAATAATTAGTTTAGCAGGGAATAAAAAAACTTTTTTTATTACCAGTGAATTGATAGCATTTAAACAAAACGCAAAATGAAACTTAGAACTGTAGTGTGATGCTCTAAATACCACCGAGTAATATTAAGCGTGTTTTGATTACACCGCTAGCTTACATATCCGCTTATTTTGTATGAAGCACTTAGCCAAGAATCAGCGAGAACTTAGCGACGAGAATCATTTTCGCTAAGTTTAAACAAATTTTTTTGACATCTTTTACCGTTTCAAATAATTTACAAAATTTAGTCCCAGTTGATGTGTTTTGTACTTTTGTTGACTTTTGTCTTGACACGCTGCAGCAGAAGTTTGAAAATAACAGCACGCAACCCAGTCCTTATCACGGTTTCTTCTTTGATAGCATATTCTCTATTGTTTCTCCAAGTACTAATTTGAGCAGCTGTCTCATTGATACATCGATACATTAAAAGATTTACCGCGACGTGCTAGAGTGACATGGTTAATATACGTGAGAGTACATATGAGTAGTAGAGACAATACTTGCGCCCGGTCTTTGATAGGTTGACAAATACAGAATGGTTTAAAAAAATCCAACCAGTGTTCGCACCATAGACGAATACATACATAGACACATTTATTCTCTCATTTGACGTTTCATTTCACACTCTTTCGTAGGTTTGTGGAAATGAGAGAAATTAAATTTAAAATTAACTTACACCAGGTGGAGTTACAAAATATGTTCACTTAACTATTTCATGTCGTTTTGGTGTAGAACTGAAAAATTTAAATGTATTTTACACTGTTTATTGACTTTTATAGTTGGTATACATTTGTATTGTATTTAACACAACTAGTTTGCCACAAAAACACGTAATTCGGTTGTTCCTTTGTTAAACGTTTTTTACTATTGCCTCTATCTGGTATTATTGAACCCATGTTTTCCACCATCCAATGTATACTTTCCACCGTACCTATGACGTTTAATTTATTGAGAGAATAAATGTATCTATGTATGTATTCGTCTATGATCAAAACCCTTTTCTAATATTCTTAAAGTTATGATTCAAACAGGATAAAAATATTAACGATGGGGTCATTATTTGTTAAAATAAGTTTCCATTTATCAATATTTTTGGTTTGGTACATTTCTGAGATGTACTTATAATAATTCGGTACACTCTCTTTGACTTTCATAAGGAGAGTCTGAACTTTTTGAAAATAATTTACATTCAACCCAGTTATGAAATCGTTGATACGTTCATATCCAGTCTCCTCGTGAAGCATTATTGTAGAATAACGCCAATGTTTTTTATTTATTATCTTTAGACATTTGTTTTGAATGTGTATAATTTAGAAATATTATACTTATATTTGTACGTTAAATTATATTTGAACTAAATATGAATTTCTATTATTAAAAAAGCTACTAATAAAAACTAAAATTAATCTACTTACACATAAATTACCGAATTGTACTATTTAAAACCGTAAATGAATTCTTAATACTATTTAAAATTTAAAAATAATTGTTGCATGCGACAAGGCTGTGTTCCATCTTCTTGAGGAGAGCCTTTGTTAATTTCCTCGATGATATAAGAGCTGTGTCATCCACGTAAAGCGAAATTTCTATTTCGTTTGAAGTCTGAAATATACATAGAGTACAGAGCAGGGGACAGAATAGATCCCTGAGGAAGTTCTGTTGGTAAGATTTTAAATGAAAAAAAAAAATAAAAAAAAAAAAAAATAAATGGTTTCCCATTACATCCCATGAAGGGGCTGGGGAGAACTTCTCACAATCACTGAGCTGTGCGCTTTCCAGTTTTCACTCACTGATTGGGACCTACAGTTTTACACCGATTCCGAACGGTAATTTTGAGAAGCTTTTTCATGGCTAGATACTCGATAGTGTCGCCGTCACTATGCGAGGTGACCGCCGCCGAATGAAAATTTGAAGGTGGTGAGAGCCGGGTTCGAACCCTGGATCTCATGTACAAGAGCCGCGCACACTAACCATTGCACCACCGACGGCCACAAGATTTTAAATGAAGATGTACTATTGTTGACTGATACTGCAAATTTTCTATTATTCAAAAAATCCGCTATAATTTGGAGTATTTATGGTTGTTAATTTGTAGAGAAGGCCGTTATTACAGTCAGTATCAAATGCTGTTTCTATATCCAACAGTACTAACCCTGTGGATTTTTTATGACGTTTGTTTCTTATTATAAAAAGAGGCGGTGAAACACAAGTCAGGGTTTTTCCTTTCTAGAGATCTAGAGATCTTTTCAATCTGTCATGCAGACATCAAATTAATAAACTGCAACGGAAAGGACACACCAGCCCAAAATGTTTTAGTTCCGTAAATATCTCGGTTTGAACAAAAAAAATGGATATCGCGATGTTACCATTTTTATCGTAACACCTTATGGGAAGCTTGGTTTATCAGCACCAGAGAAGTTCCAAATAATGATTTTCATTTGTTTAAAGCGATTGCGGTTATGGTGCAATTGGTAAGGTTGCGTCGCAACGATTGGTGTACAGATTCTGTGGGCATCTCTGGTACCTTAATGGTGTCATCAAGGGAAAAATAGCAAATGCAATTCGTGTATTTTAAGAAGAGAAGAGACGAATCTTCCGACGAGAAAGAAGACGACGTGGATGATATCGAGAAAGAAGAATATGATTTGGAGGATAGCGGTGGCAGTTGCATCCAAGATCATGCTGTAAACACTACTGGTAGTAACAGATAATTTCCCAGATAAAGATTCAGTTTAAGAGGATTGGCGACGGGACAAATCTCCCCTATTAACTTGGTATGCGTGCCAATACTTAAAAGTTAAAATTCTGTTACGATATGGAGAATTTATCGGTAGGATTCCTCGGCATGAAAAGAATTACCTAGTTGTGGATTTTGTCCACTTGGATAAGTTCATACCGTTTAACCAAATGCTGTACCTTACCTCTTTGTATCGGTGTTATGAGTACAGTTGGTATTGGAATATACATATGTAATTAATATTCTTCTACTTGTTCATAACACACTGCGCTATGTTTGTATTTAAGAAATCATTTTCACATTAGAATTTTATGCCATACTGAAATGTATAGAACTGAAAATACTTTTATTTATTCTTAATAAAACATTTAATACTTCTACAGGTTATGGGCCTTTTTTGAGTAGAAGGAAAGGAAAAATTATTTTAAAAAAAAATGTTTTCGAGAGAAGAAGTAAGAACTGCAGTGAGCAAACTCAATGGGTCTAATTATGCAGTTTGGAAAATTAAGATGGAACTAATCTTAATAAAGGACGATCTGTGGGATGTGGTACAAAAACCAAAGCCAGCAGACGTGAATGCAGCCTGGACTAAGAAGGATGGACAGGCAAGGGCGTGTATTGGATTGATGGTGGAAGATGAGCAGCTAATTATTTTGAAGGATGGCGAAACTGCAAATGATTACTGGATAAAACTCAAGAATCATTATGAGAAACCATCATTGACTACTCGTGTGTTTATCATGAAAACGATTTGCAAGATGCAGTTACTCGACGATGAAAAAATGGTGTCTCATATTAACGAGATGACGCGCCATATAGGACAACTTGCAGTAATGGGAGATCCTTTAAGTGAATCCTGGGCGGTAGCAATGCTTTTAAGGAGCTTACCAGAATCATATGACCCTCTGATCGTTGCATTGGAAGCTCGTAGTGATGACAATTTAAATATTACTTTTATAAAAGGTAAGCTAGTGGAAGAAGCCATGAGAAAAGTTCACAA
The DNA here is from genome assembly GCA_963931995.1 of Phaonia tiefii. Classification (NCBI taxonomy): domain Eukaryota; kingdom Metazoa; phylum Arthropoda; class Insecta; order Diptera; family Muscidae; genus Phaonia; species Phaonia tiefii. Next base: position 188,037,880 of record OZ008367.1, on the reverse strand, counting down.
ACGTGAGTCACAAGATACAACGGTAATGAAGATTCATAGAAGCAAGAATCCAAAAGAATATCAACAGACAGCGAAGAAATGTTTCTACTGTGAAAAGGTGGGTCACTTTAAGAAAAACTGTAGGGTTTTTAAAGAGGCAATGGCTAAGAAGAACAAAGTCAATATTACGGAAGTTTCTGTAAAAGACGAGAGCAAAGAGGAACAATGTTTGTCGCTTGGAAACAATGGCAAATTTGATTGGTTCATAGATTCAGGGGCAACGTGCCATGTTTCAAACAACAAGTCGTTTTTCGATACTCTCAACAGTAATTGTTGCGAGTCGGTGAATGTAGCAAACGGATTTAAAATTCAAGCTCAAGGCAAAGGTTGTGGTTTCCTTGAAGTAGTTGGTGAAAATCGTATATCCGAGAAGATTACTGTAAACGACGCTCTATTTGTTCCATCTATCGAATCAAACCTCTTGTCTGTCAAAAAGCTGACAGAATGCGGATACACAATTCATTTTGATAAGTTGGTGTGTAAGGTGTTGAAAGGTGGAAAAGTTGTGGCAACTGGTGATTTGGTAAATGACCTGTATAAGTTGAGGATAAGGAACAACGTATGTCGCATAATTCAGGAAAACACCGTACATGTTGGATGTATTCACGACTGGCACCGAAGGATGGGTCACCGAGATATTAATGTGGTGCAAAGAATGCTAAATGAATCAAGGATCAAACTAAACGAATGTGGAGTAAAAATCGATTGCGGAATATGTTTCAGCGGTAAGATGTCTCGTACGCCATTTCCACAAAAGACAAGTGAGCAATCTGAAAATATATTGGATATAGTGCACACTGATGTTGCAGTAATGAATGAGACTACTCCTAGTGGCTATCGTTATTTTATCACATTTATCGATGATTTCAGTCGATATTGCATGGTTTACTTGCTGAGGAATAAGAGCGACGTTTACGAAAAACTTAAGTAGTACTTTCATTTCGTTAAGACCAAATTTAATAAAATTCCAAAAGTCTTGAGATCAGATCGCGGTGGAGAATATGTTGGGAACAAAGTCAAGAAATTCCTATCTCAACACGGTACCCAGCAACAGCTAACAGCACCGTACACTCCTCAGCAAAATGGTGTAGCTGAGAGACGTAATCGGTATTTGGTTGAAATGGTGAGATGTATGCTGGCAGATGCTAATTTGACGAATAATTTGTGGGGAGAAGCAGTTTGTACGGCAAATTATGTGCAGAATCGACTAATTACAAGATCCATTAATACAATTCCTTACGAAGTTTGGGAGGGGAAGAAATCGGAAATTAGTAACTTTGAAATATTTGGATCAGAAGGACATGTTTTTATACCAAATCAGCGTCGTAAGAAGTTAGACAGGAAAACCGAGATCCTAAAGTTTGTGGGCTATTCAGAAGAATCAAAGGCGTTAAGATTTCTAAACCAGGAAAGGATGACAATAATCATCAGTCGTGATTACAAAATTTTGAATTCAAGTCCGAAAATAGCAGACCAAGGTGTAAAAATTGAGTAGCTCGTTGAAGTTCCGATAACTAATAACAAAGTGGAAGTGTTACCACAGGATGAAGAAGACTATTACTCCGCGGATGAAGATATCCAAGACGAAACAAGTCGGGGGGAAATATATTCCGGGGATGAAAATATCCAAGACCAAACCAGTCAGCAGGAAATATTAAGAAGGTCGGCACGAACGACCAAGGGCATTGTTTCAAAACGGTTTGCAAACGTGATAGAATCCAATGACGAGTACAAGTGGATTGAAGCTATGAATGAAGAAATAAAGTCTTTAAAGAGCAACAACACTTGGAAAATCGTCCCATTGCCAGAAGGTAGGAAACCGATTGGATGCAAGTGGATTTACAAAATCAAACGAGGGCCAAACGGAGGAATATTAAAATACAAAGCTCGATTGGTGGCACAAGGGTTCAGCCAAAAATACGGAGTGGACTATGATGAGGTTTTCGCTCCTGTAGTAAGGCAGTCAACGGTGCGCATGTTTTTGACAATTGCAGGGTCAAACAAGACAAGAGTGCGACACTACGACATCAAAACGGCTTTTTTAAATGGGGACCTACAGGAAGACATTTACATGCGTCAGCCACCTGGATATGAAGTCGAATCAGGTGACAAAGTTCTTGTTTGCAAGTTGCAGAAAAGTTTGTACGGGTTAAAGCAAGCAGCAAGATGTTGGAATATGAAACTGAATATGAAGTGCCGATGAATGTCTTTTAAAAAAGGAAGGGCGAAATGGATTTGTTTATGCACTTATATATGTAGATGATATACTTGTTGCGGCGAACGATGATTACGATTTTGTAGAATTTGAGAAAATCCTGAAGAACAATTTCGAAGTTACCAATCTTGGAGAAGTAAGTTTTTATCTTGGTATCAAAATTGAGAGGGGAGATGATGGTGTTTACAACATAAACCAAAGTAAATACATCTCTGAAATTATCGAAAAAACTGGATTGGAAGAAAGTAAAGTCTCGAAGATACCTTTAGATGTGGGGTATATAAAACTTGATAGAAGCAAATTCAAGAAAATGGAGAACAACAAGCAATATCAAGAAGTTATTGGGAGTCTTATTTACTTATCAGTTAATAGTAGGCCTGATATTGCAGCATCAGTTTCAATACTTAGCCAACATGTTTGTCAACCAATGGAAGAGGACTCGACAGAACTAAAGAGATTAATTAAGTATCTCAAAGGCTCCAAAGATTTAAAGCTTAGACTTGGCGGTAACGAATGTCAAGACTTGGTTGGGTATGCAGATGCGGATTGGCCACAGAATATATCTGACAGAAAGTCAAACAGCGGCTATGTTTTCAAGTACAACGGTGGATGCGTTAGTTGGTCATGTCACAAACAGCAATGTGTTTCTCTTTCGTCAACGGAAGCTGAGTATATAGCCCTAGCAGACGCAGCTCAAGAAGCTATATGGCTAAGACAACTCTTAAGCGATTTCGGCATTAATATTCAAGAACCGACCGAAATATTCGAAGACAATCAAAGTTGTATAAAGCTAGTCGAGAACCAAAAATTTAGCCGAAGAACTAAACATGTAGATACTAAGTGTCATTTTATTCGTGATTTGAAAACTAAGAATATCCTTAAATTATCTTATTGTCCGTCAGAAGATATGCAAGCTGATATATTAACCAAACCACTAAACAATGTTAAACTATGTAAATTTAGAGAGTTATTGAAGTTGTATTAATTAAGGAAGCGTGTTGGAATATACATATGTAATTAATATTCTTCTACTTGTTCATAACACACTGCGCTGTGTTTGTATTTAAGAAATCGTTTTCACATTAGAATTTTATGCCATACTGAAATGTATAGAACTGAAAATACTTTTATTTATTCTTAATAAAACATTTAATACTTCTACAGTTGGCAATCCGTATTATTTTGACAAATCTACATATAATTTTTCATTATTTTCTCCTTATGCTTTTAGACTTCCTCCTTCCATCACAGTCATTGTTGTGGTTAAAGATCTTGCCATTTCAAAAAGTACCATTACCGTACCGGATGATGTAACCATAGAGATCTAGACAAGAACCGCAATCTCTCTCTTCATGTTCTCTTGAAAACGACGAGCTTTTAATTTACGGACCGAAATAAAAGGCATGCGAATTTTCGTTCGATGCAAACATAAAACATAATTTAGCTGACATTAGTATCAATCAAACACTATTTAAACTTATTCGTCTTTTATACAATGACTTACATTTTGTCCAGACGACGACTCTCTGTCTACAACTATGCGTGACTCTTTGTGACGTTTTGTCGGTTAATCTTCTTTTTTTTCTATTCGTCATAATCTCAAATTCAACATTTTAAAAAATTAATGAAAAATGGCTGATGAAATTGCATTGTTTTAATTTATTAAGAAATTGATTCCAAACAATTTTCACCACTTTTTTGTATACAGTTGCCATGAATTTCCAATTCGTGACTCTTATGGTACGTGACACGAAACTGGGACACGAGGAACGACTTACGATGCTCTTGGTGAGGGGAGAAGAGAAGAAATTCTCCCCTCACCAAGAGCATCGTAAGTCGTGCCTCGTGTCCCAGTTTCGTAATTCATTATATAAAAGACGAATTAGTTTTCTGAATGGTCTATAATCTCTTTGTCTTCTTTGGTCTCTTATTCTCCATCATTTCCCTAGTTTCGATCAGTTGTGCCAGCGCAGTAGAATAATTTTTCAATTCTACACCAAGGCGACATGAAAAAGTTATGTGAACATATTTTGTAACTCCACCTGGTGTAAGTTAATTTTAAATTTAATTGCTTTCATTTCCACAAACCTACGATGAAGAGTGTGAAATTAAACGTCAGATGAGAGAATAAAAGTATCTATGTATGTATTGGTCTATGGTGCGAATGCTGTATTCAGTGTTGCCAGAAGTGACGATTTATCGTCATTTTGACGATTTTTAGTCACAAAAACATAAAATGACGATTTGACGATTTCAGCTTCTGGAATGACGATTTTTAGTCTATTCCAAAATTGAAATTGTTGGTAACGCAGGAGCGACAGCTATATATATTTAAACACTTTCTGAAATAATAGAATTATCGAGATTTCATTTTTGTAGACGGACTGAGGAAGTGTAGAACTATTAAAAACATACGATATTAATATATAAAACATACCGTGTCAATAATATACATATGTATGTAAATACCCTAAATATTATCTGTGTGACGTTTAATCAAATTCACACAATTGAATCGGGGGTCAGCCAATTAGGGGTTAATGAAAATTATTCATGAAGGACAAAAACTGCATCGACTCTTCTTTTTTACCCTATAAAATATAAATTTACAATTCCTGTTCACATTTCTTTCAGAAATTTTAAATAATTTAATTTTAATTGTCAGAAAAATAGAAAAACGTTTTTCAACACATACCAATTGTTGTATTAAGCCCGCCAACATTCTGCGTCTTGATGCCAGGGAAATAAAAAGAATTCTACTTTTTGTCGTTTACGCCAGAAGCGACGTCAAATGCCAGCTTTGCCGCCAACATTCTGCGTCTTGATGCTAGGGAAATAAAAAGAATTCTACTTTTTGTCGTTTACGCCAGAAGCGACGTCAAATGCCAGCTTTTGTTTTTCTTCCAAAAGAATACGTGTAAAAATGTGCACCGCCTACGTTATCGCTCCGATTGTGTTCGTACACATATTTGTCAACTCTGTTCGTTGTTTTTGACCAATAGTTGAAGAAATTTCGAAATAGAGTTTAAATAAAGATATATGATTTTTAAAAATATTACTATAACATATTGATTTAATTGCTTTGTTTTACTGTTTTCCCCCACAAAAATATTGAAATTTGGTACAGCAATTGCAGTTTTTAATGTTGACGATTTTTTGACGATTTCGAAAAATTATTTTGACGATTTGACGATTTCTGCACCTCTAATTTGACGATTTGTGACCGACTTTATCTGGCAACACTGGCTGTATTAGAGTCAAAACTAAATCGAGTAAAAATGCATGTAAACACCTTTTTGTCGTAGAATGATAATCACGACATTATCATGATAAAAGGTAGGATGTAAACGCGCTATTACTCTTGGTACAGGTTTTTCTTTGGTAAAGTCCATCACTGGTAGAAATTTGAAAAGCTATTCATTCGTTTTGAATGCCAGTGTTGCTCTTCGCGGTCTAAATATTTGTGAAATTGATTTATTAATATGCCTACGGAAAATACAAGTTGTGATGCGGAAATTGATTCTAATGATATTATACGCATCATGGTGTCGACGGATAACCATTTGGGATATGGAGAAAAAGATGCCGTCCGGGGTAAGTGTACATTAGACGCCATAAAAAGCTGTGGTAAAATACCGGTGTCTCTTACACCCTCCTCAGGTGAAGACAGTTTTTTGGCATTTGAGGAAATGCTGGAATTGGCCGTTAGGGAAGACGTTGATTTCATACTATTGGGAGGCGATTTATTCCATGATGCGGTGCCCAGTCAAAATTCATTGCACAAGTATGTGTAAAAACAAATTATAATTTCTTGGAGAGGAAATAATCTACATATTGATTTACATAGGTGCATGAAACTGTTGCGAATGTACACGTTTGGCGATCGCCCCATTTCAGTAGAATTCTTGAGCGACGGAAGCCAAAATTTCCACAATGCTGTCAATGAGACGGTAAATTATGAAGATCCCAATTTGAATATATCTATCCCCGTGTATTCCATCCACGGCAATCACGACGATCCTAGTGTATTTGGAGGCCTTAGCTCCTTGGACTTACTATCCACAACGGGATTGATAAACTATTTTGGTCGCTGGACGGACTTAACCAAAATTGATATCAATCCTGTGATGCTGAAGAAGGGATCAACCAAACTGGCTTTGTACGGACTTAGCCACATTCATGACAATCGTTTGGCGCGCCTCTTTGAAGGCCGAAAAGTGAATATGCAAGTTCCTGGTGGTGAAGAGGGAGAATGGTTCCACTTAATGGTTTTGCATCAAAATCGGGCAGATCGAGGACCTAAAAACTATTTGCCCGAAGAAGCATTGCCAGAATTTTTACATTTGGTTATATGGGGCCATGAGCATGACTGTCGTATAGAACCGGAGCTTAACGTAAAACGGGATTTCTATGTCAGTCAACCTGGCTCAACAGTACCTACCTCGTTAGCTGAGGGTGAATCATTGCGCAAACATGTTGCTGTTTTGGAGATTTTTAAAGATAAGTTTCAAATGAAGCCTATACCTCTAAAAACCGTGCGACCATTTATATTTGAGTCAGTGAATGTGACTGATTTGGCCGAAGAGTTGCGTTTGGATGAAGGAGATACTTCAAATAAAGTTCGAGCTATGGCTCAAGAAAAGATTGAAACTATGCTGGAAAAAGCGAAAGACCTGCTTACAGGACATTCAAGGCAACCAACATTGCCATCGATTCGACTACGAATAGTGTTTACAGATGAAGAGCAAATGTTTAATGGAATACGTCTGGGACAAATGTTTAATGATCGTGTGGCCAATCCGGCTGACATGATACATTTTAAGAAAATGATAAAGAAGGAAAAGAAGGAACAATCTAATTTCGACAAGGAGGAGATGAAGAATCAGTTCAAGAAGCTAGTAAGTAGTGCAAACAAAAAAAATATTTTTTTAAACGGAAACAAATTAGTGTTTGTTAGAGATGCACAACTAATTAAGAAACATATTTTAACTTCTATTTACTATACTTATAACTTTTATTTACTGCCCGTTCGGCAACGATTGTTTTAAATTTAATTTGCAAAAACAATCTGATATTGACATAATAGTTAATTTCTTTATCGTCTTCCTCTTAAGGAAGGTGATTCTGCGGCTCGAGTTGAAGATCTTGTTGAACGTTACTTCAACGAAGTTGAGCAAAGTAAATCGCTCAAAATTATATCGACGAAAGCTTTAACAGAACTATGTCATCAGCTAGTGGATCGCAAAGATAACAATGCTGCCGATAACCTAATAAGGTAAGCATCATTAAAACTGATGCACGTATTCTAACTTTGAAAACGATTTGGTATTGATAGATCATATAAATCAAAGGCTGTACAATATCTAATGGAAAAGATGCCGACGGAAGAAGAATTGGACACTGAACTACAACAATTCAAACTTAATGTTACCTCAGACGATATTCTACATATGTTAGGCGACAATAATACCACAGCAAAAACGTCGGCATTAAATAAAACTTCTGTAAGTTCGATAACAGGGTCAAAATATTACAACGATAATGACGAGGATGGCAGCGATGATGAACCACTGAAACCCTCGCGTTCTGGAAAGAATGCCAAGACTGAAGCCAACACTGCAGTTACTTCACGTGGACGAGGTAGAGGAAGGGGCAGAGGAGCAGCACGCGGTGCTTCTGCAGCCCCATCAAACACATCACGTTCTGTTGCCGCCGCAGGTGGACGTTCTAAAGCACAATTAGATATATCCACATCAACGGTTAGTGTGTACAAACATTTTTTATGGGAATGATGTTTAAAAAAGGTTATTGTCTTATTGTAGCGTACTTCATCCCGCCAACAGTCATTGTTCAACCTAGTGGGTACAAATTCCAAAAAAGCGCAAAGGGTCTATGAAATTTCAGATGACTCTGATTGAATGTAAAATTTTGTACATGTTAATATTTTTCTTCATTCCTACTTTGTTTGCCATTTACATGGAATTTGTAATATTAATCATTGATTTTAAAGTTTCTTCCCAACAAACCACATTTCAAATCTTATAGATATTTCGAAAATTTGTTTAAGTATCATTGGTAAGTTTCAAGTAAGCCTCTATTACCTTGTCTATACGGCACTAAATACAGTATCGAATAAATCCGTGTCAGTGTCAAAAACAATAGTCGTATTTTGGTTACAAGCAAGCGATAATCGCTAGCTAAGTTGCAAAGAAAACTGTTTTTTAGCGAGAATCATTTTATTCAAAAATATGAAAAATGGTTAAAAACGGTAAAAGTTGTCAAAAATTTTTTTTTTAACACAGCGAAAACGAATCGCGGCGCTAAGTTCTCGCTAAGTCTTCGCTAAGTGCTTCATACAAAACAAGCGAATATATAAGCAAGCGGAGTAACCACAACACGTTTAATGTATCTATTAGAGTCCTGCTCAAATGCATTTGCTTTACTAACACAACAAATGACTTACTGCAGTGAGCAATGCTTGTAAGACATTCGAGACCAAAATAACAGTTTTGCATTTACGTGAGGAGAAACAAAACGTGCATTGTTTATGTTTTGTTTTTTTAAACCAAACTAAGAACACTTCTTGCTCGCGATAAGCTCTCTTCTCTCAAAACCAAAACAATAATAGCACCTGCCATGTCAATGAATGCAGTAAATCATTTGAAGTCTGCCTTTTCTTATTTTGCTAGAATAGAGTGACAAACAGTGCTGTCGATTTTGTACGTGGGGGAGAAGCAAAATTAAAATGAAATGAAATTATGCTAACTTCATCTATTTTACTTAATTAGAGAACAAAATTACCTTCATAATTTAATTACTGAATTTTATTTACTTTAATTAATTACTTTAACTTAATAAATACACATTCATTCTGTTACTACATAGGTACTGTTAGTTTTGCTTACATAGAAAACAAAACCCAAATTGAAATTCATTAAAAAGTTTTTATGCACAACGCTTTCGCATTTACAAATTTTATTTTGAATCATTTACTATCGTGCATAACATATTCAAGTGCATTTGTTTTACAAAACACTGTTTTAATCAAAACTCACACTTTTTCGCTCTTAGGCTCTATTGCTTTTGTTTTGTTTCTTTACCAAAACAACACCGTTGTTGTGTACATGTCTCGTTCGCAGAATCAAAACAATCACTTGGCTTGGAAAATAACAAATAGGCTTGAAACCGTTTCAAGCGCACTTGTGCAGGTCTGTAGTATCTATTCTACACACCATTGTACAAATATAATGGTAGATGCAGTACAATAAATACCCTGCAGTAAAGGGAATCGACTCTACGTCGATGAATTCATTGACTACCACAAAAAGCTATCGAATACCTGCCTTGCTTTTGTGCCGCAAATTTAACAAGGGGATGGCCGCTTTGGTGATGGCTCATCCTTTGAACTACCATTCGTCGATGAATTCATCGGTGACAATTCGGCGACGAATTCATCGACAAACAGTGATAGCGAAGTGAAAAGAACCCAGGTTCGATTCTGGGCTGGGGTTATTTTTTTCTGTTTATTTTTATTTTTTAATATTTTTTTAAACAACCTATGTAGTTTTTAACAGTGTTCGTATTTACCCCCCCCCCCCCCCCATGAGTAACTCATACACATCGTCGTGGGGAATGTGTAATGAACATTTACCCATTACCCGCAGGGTATGGGGAAAATAATGGGTAGCTACCTACGAAAGTGAGGAATTACCCATCATGATTACCCATTACCCTCAGGACAATGGGGAAAATAATGGGTAGCTATCCACGAAATGGGGAATTACCCTCAGGGCAATGGGGAAAATAATGGGTAGCTACCCACGACAATGGGGAATTGCTCATCACAATTTCCCATTACCCTCAGGGAAATGGGGAAAATAATGGGTAGCTACCCACGACGATGGGCAATGGGTTATGTCTATATCTCGGAAACGGAGCGTCCAATTGAAAAAAATAACCAATTTTTTGTGGGTTTCTAAGGGGTTTTCATAAACTGGTCCAATTCGTATGTATGGGAGAATTTTTTTTGAAAAATCGCCAAAATAAAAAAATCGCTAAAATAAAAAGGTGGCTATAAATCGAAAAAAGTGATGCCATATTGGAGACACCCATCGGTTAAAGCCTCCGTTCGAGGTAAAATTTGTATTATTTTTCGATTGAACGCACCGTTTCCATACATGTCTGTAGACATGTATGATGGCATACCAAATAACACTGTCTAATAGCATGTATGTCAGACATGTATGTTGGTTTTCAAAAATTTTCTGATGTCTGTCGCATACCAACATACTTGTCTAATAGCGTGTCTGTCATACTTTATATAAAAATTCAGTTCGCTTTGTGACGTTGATGTGCGCGTATCGTACGGAAAATATTTATGTATATTTATAAGTTAAATTTTAAAGAAGCAAAACTTTCGCCCGTTGCCAAAAATGGTAAAGTGGTGGACAATCTTTCATGCGGCGATATAGCTTTTCTCATCTGTGTGTCCTGCTTTCCAATAAAGGGGCAACTTTCCGCAGCAACTCCTCATAAATACGACTATCTATTCGTAAGAAATTTCTGTAGTCATCAGAAGCGGTTGCTTCTAATTTCCTCAATAAATTGGTATGGGAAAACGTTTTTCTTGTTTGCAACCATTCCTTTACCCATATTTTTCTTTTATTTTCGTTATCCTCCTCTTGTAATAATATTTCGTTTATAACAATAACCGATACAACTTTCCGCTTCATTGCCATGCTTTCGCTTCAAAAATTTCTGCGTACTGAAGTATGCCGTCAGCATCTGACAGTGTGATAGCAAAACGAAAAGTATGCCATCATACATGTCTACAGACATGTATGCGTGTATAATAGCCGCTTAATGTGGAATGTGTTTTTGGTAACAGAATTCCTATTACAGTTTATCCAAATAATAACTAATCTGTAAAGTTGGTATTTCGTTGCAGTGTCAGTACTTTTGAAAAGAATGCGTTTAAACAATAGTCAAATTTGAACATGGGACTGTCCGTGGAGGTGGAAAGTTTCTGATTGCCATTCACTTGGGAGTGGCCAGAAATGATTCCTTCATTGGGCAGTCCAAGCAGCTCACTACTTCCACGCAGTATGTCCTGGGCAATGGCTTTTCGGAAACCTCCGTTAGCTAGCTAGAGTGAGAAGGCGAAACAAATGAGCATCAAATCAGGTATAGTAGGTGACTGATGTCACTGAAGCTCATCAAACAATCGGGCATATTCTTTTGTCCTTAGAAGGCGGATGAGCCAAACATACGGGCCAACGGCGGATAGAAACTAAAAGAAGAAAATCCAGGTTCAACATATCGCATCCTGGTCAGCGTCTGGTCCATAATGGGCGGCTGCAATCAAATATCCTGGCAGTAGGTAAAATGCAAAAACCCGGTGGGCTGGGTTTGCCTCCCGCCACCGTTCATAATGGCAGTGAAAATACAAAAACGAAACAGAAAACATAAACAACCCCTATTTGTTGACGACCCCCGCAAACGTTATAAGGACCACGATTTACGGATATGCACTTGGAATGTAAGAACTCTATATAGATCCGGTGCAAGTATCCAACTGGCAGATGTCCTCGAAAGTTATAAGGCTGACATTACCGCTATCCAGGAAATGCGATGGACAGGACATGGCTGCACAAGAAAAAGAAACTGCGATATATACTACAGTTGCCATGAAAAAAAACATGAATTTGGTTGTGGATTTGTAGTTGGCAAAAGACTGCGACATCTAGTCTCTAGGTTCAATCCTGTGAGTGAACGAATAGCCACAATCCGCATAAAAGCGAAATATTTTTATATTTCCCTAATTTGTGTGCATGCCCCGACAGAAGAGAAAGATGATGATGCCAAAGACATATTCTATGAGCTCCTAGAGGAAACGTATGACCGCTGCCCTGGCCATGACATTAAGATTGTACTAGGAGATTTTAATGCCAAAGTAGGAAGGGAGAATGTGTTTAATCCAACTATTGGCAATTTCAGTCTTCATGCTGACAGTTCCGACAACGGTATGAGACTGATTGACTTTGCCGCGGCAAAAAACATGGTCATCAGTGGCACAAGATTCCAGCATAAAGACATCCACAAGGCTACTTGGGTATCCCCTGATCAAAGAACTAGGAACCAAATTGATCACGTGGTAATTGATGGAAGGCACTCATCCAGTGTAATGGACGTACGAGTGATCAGAGGAGCTAACATCGATTCTGATCACTACCTGGTAGCAGCAAAGGTTCGCACAAGATTAAGTAGAGCGAAAATCGTACGAAACCAGACGCAGAGGAAGCTGGACATCGGAAAGCTGCAATTACCAGAGGTAGCCACAGCCTACTCAAGGAAGCTCTCGCAACTTTTGGCACAGAACCCACCCCCTCCCCATGACGATCCTGATGCGCAGTGGAAACCCATTTCCGACTCTATAAAAACTGCCGCAACAACCGTACTTGGTTTCGAAAAACCGCTTCGCAACAAACCGTGGTACGATGAAGAGTGTCGCATAGCAAATGACGAAAAGAACGCTGCACGTATGGTAATGCTTCAGTCAATTGCAACGCGAGCTGCAACTGAGCGGTATAGGGAGAAGAGAAAGGAGGTAAACCGTCTCTTTAGGCGTAAGAAACGGCAGTGGAGAAAACGCGAGAGTGAGAAAATTGAGACATACAGAAGGAAGAACGAAGCCCGAAAATTCTACCAAAAAGTTAAAAACGGAACTAATGGACATGGTTCAGGGCCCCCCTTCTGTAAAGACAAAGACGGAAATCTCGTCGCAGATGTGCAGAGCATGTTGGGAATATGGAGAGAGCATTTCTCCGCGCTACTAGTACCTGAGATATCCGATGACGATGGGACAATCGATCACAATATGGACGACGACGTCGATTGCCCCCCTCCTAACCAAGACGAGGTCAGAACAGCTATTGCCCGGCTTAAGAACAACAAAGCCGCAGGAGCCGATGGATTACCGGCGGAGCTGTTTAAGGCTGGCGGCGATGAGCTGATAAGGTGCATGCATCAGCTCATTAGCAAAATTTGGTTAGATGAATGCATGCCCGGCGATTGGAGTCTCAGTGTACTATGTCCCATATTTAAAAAAGGTGACCCGAGTATTTGTGCCAACTACCGTGGAATAAGCCTTTTATCCATAGCATATAAGGTTCTATCAAGTATAATGTGCGAAAGACTAAAACCAATTATCGCTGACCTGATTGGACCATACCAGTGTGGCTTTAGGCCTGGAAAATCGACAACTGACCAGATTTTCACGCTACGCCAAATCCTGGAGAAGACACACGAAAAACAAATCGACACCTATCATCTATTTATCGATTATAAAGCAGCCTTCGATAGTCCGATACGGGAGAAACTCTATGAAGCAATGTCTGAGCTTGGTATTCCTGCAAAACTCATACGCCTTTGCAGGATGACCTTGACGAACACCAAATCCGCAGTGAAAGTTGGTAAGGATCTTACCGAACCTTTCGAAACTAAGCGAGGCCTCAGGCAAGGCGACACCCTATCGTGCGATCTCTTTAACATCTTAATGGAGATCATTATGAGAAAAGCTGCAGTCAATATGAATAAAACCATCAGCAGCAAAAGTCACATGCTGCTCGCGTATGCTGATGATATAGATATCATTGGGCGCACAATTAGAGAAGTTACTGCGGTTTTTTCGAGAATTGAGAAGGAGTCAGCAAAAGTGGGTCTGACGGTGAATGAGGACAAGACAAAATTAATGGTTTCAACGAACAGGGCCTCCACGCGATTAGACCAAAGCGTGAACGTTGATAACCGTTATAACTTCGAGGTAGTGGACGAATTTATATACCTCGGATCTGCCGTGAACAAAAACAACAACGTCAGCCTTGAGATCAAACGGAGAATTGTGCTTGCGAATAGATGTTATTTTGGGCTAAGCAAGCACTTTAGAGATAAAGCCCTCTCTCGAGTAACAAAAGTCCAGCTGTACCAGACTCTCATTCAACCTGTCTTGCTTTATGGCGCAGAATCCTGGGTCCTATCGCAAGCAGACGAAACATCTGTAGGAGTCTTCGAGAGAAAAATACTCCGAAAAATTTATGGCCCTATAGTGCACAACGGCGAGTATCGGCGACGCATGAATCATGAGCTGTATGAGCTTTATCCTGACATTGACATAGTTAAGCGGATCAAGATAACGCGATTGCGCTGGCTAGGCCATGTCAGTAGAATGGATGAAGATGAACCAGCGCGAAGGCTTTTCGAAACCGAACTCGAAGGAAGACGAAAAATAGGAAGAACAAGACTCCGCTGGAGGGATCAGGTTGACGAATCCCTGCGTACACTTGGTATTGCCAACTGGAGAGATAAAGCAAAAGATCGAACTGGTTGGCGAAATATGTTATCTTCGTTTTGTAAGGTCCCTGACCCCCCGGGGTTGTCCGAGACCGGATAAGTAAGTAAGTAAATTTGAACAAAAATACTGTACAATAAATTATCTTAAGTAGCAACTTTCTTTTTTTAACTCAAATTTTGTATTTCAATTCAACTACAAAGTTAACAACTTAAAGCATTAGGTGAAAATAACACTATTAAATTCTTAAGGTTACTTCATTAACGAATAACAATAGAAAATCTCTCGAGACACCACTTTACAGATTACCACTGAGTACTAATGTAATCGGCGATGTAGTCGATGAAAAGTCATCGGCGATGTAGTCAATGAAAAGTTATCAGCCACTAATTGTGAAACTGCAGGGTACAAGTCAAAAAAAAACAGCCATTTTTTTTTTGCTCAGTGTCCAATACGAGTGCAAATTTTGAACATTCCAATGCTTAACATTTTTTTTGCATTCAAACTTGAGTTTAAACATGTTTTTCAAATCAGTTTGCTGACAGGAATCTACAAATTTAAAAATTTGTCACCTACATATCGTTACCTTAACATAGAAAGGCCCTAGCTCATATTTTTTTTAAATCGCGTTTTTTATTTCTTCTGACAGGGCACCATCAGATACACCTTCCATTAAAAATTTAGGGACATGAGTTGTCAAACATCGAAGTTATAAGATAATAATGTAAAGCTCTAACTCATACCCACAGAATATGTTGTAAGAAAAAGCCGTAACCCATTTATTACTGCAAAAACAGAATAGGCATAGATTTTCTGATTTTGTTTTTGTGTTGCGCATTTCAGTGAGCTTCTTTTACGTACTTCGGTGACCACAAACAACCCCGAAGGGTCAAGGCCTTACAATATGAGTACAACATCAGTATAACAGCTTTTCTCTTCCAGTTGGTAACACTAAACTCTTGCATGTAATATTCCATCTTTCCAGCGAAGTCTTTGTCGTAATATTTTTCAACGTCCGTCGAGCACGTCTTCGAATACCTTTCGCGCTGGTTCATTCTGATCCCTTCTACTTGCCGTTTTCTCTTATAGGACCATATATTTTTCGGAAACTCAGTGATGTTTCATCAGCATGCGATATGACACAGGTTTATGCGCCATAAAGCAATATAGATTGTAGTGATGTTTCATCAGCATGCGATATGACCCAGGTTTATGCGCCTTAAAGCAAGATAGATTGTATGAGAGCCGATGTAGTTGGATCTTCGTTTCTCGAAAGAGGGTCTTATCGCTGAAGTGTTTGGTTATCGCGAAATGATACCTGTTTGCAAGCACAATTCTCCGTTTGAGTTCCAGGCTGACGTTATTGCTTCTGTTCACGGCAGATCCGAAGTAAAATTTATCCACTACCTCGAAATTATAAAGGTTACCAACGTTCACGCTTTCGTCCAATCGGGTGGATTCTCGGCTTGTCGAAACCATTCATTTTGTTGACATCAATTTTATTATTGTTTATGGTACCAAAGTACAAACAAAAAAAATTAGGTAGAAGCTGCGGCGATCCTACTGTTAACCAGCTACGAGCATTGACATATTACAACTTCGCGTCATTAGAATAGCACCCCCAATGACTCTCTTATAATTGCTCTTATTTTTTTGGCTTCGTACATGTAGCAGCTTTAGTTGTTTTTTGTTATATGAGTATTGATATTTTCTTTTATTTTCGGTCAAAGATCTTGCACTGTTTCTGGGTCATTAGAATAGCACCTCCAATTTCAAGTTTAGTTAACTTTCGTTGTTGAGGAAGTACGATCAGCAAATTTTGTATGCAGTTAATTTCAATTGTGTTACATTAAATAACCTTAAAATGGGTAGAGGAAAATCGCTGTCATTAGAGGAAAAATCAAAAATTGATAGCTGAAAAATCGGTAGGAGCAGAAAAGTAATACCCATGTTCCTTCGAAATACTACGGAATATGGGAAAAATTTTAAAGGCGGTAATCACAAAGTTATTTCCAGTGCCGATAGAAGAGCTATTTTGCGAGAAGCTTCTAACTCTCACGACTAGGCCGCTAAAATCCGAGCAAATACCGGTGTTCAAGCCAGCCTATCAACCGTACAGCGAGTAATAAGAAATGCTAAACACCTAAAAAGACTCAAATTAAAAAAAAAACACCACTCAACATGGCTCGAAAAGATATGCGCTTGGATTTTGCTCGCAACCATATGACTTGGAATACTGAGTGGCGATATGTGGTATTTTCAGATGAAAAGACATTTAATCTCGAGGGGCCAGATGGATACCATTACTATTTCCATGACCTACGCAAGGAAGAACATCAATTGGATCGCCTACATAGTCGGGAGGGTGGTGTTATGGTGTGGGGAGCCATCCATCTCCTACTATGGCACATTTTGCAATTTGCAATTTTTGTCAACGAATATGAATGCAAACAATTACAATGACGCTCTAAAAACCGCATTTCCGCACTTTAAAAACTTGTTCGGTGATTTGCCTTGGCATTTCCAGCACGACAATGCGCCAATTCATACAGCCCGTGTGGTAAAATCATGGATTGAACGCCAAAACGTCAATGCTCTACATTGGCCACCGTACTCACCTGACCTGAACATCATTGAAAATGTGTGGGGATGGCTGTCGCGAAAAGTGTGAGTCCGGCAAACTATATTCTACTAAACCGGAACTAATCGAAGGCATAAAACGAGCCTGGTCCGCCATTTCCCTAAATTATATTGAAAATTTGTATAATTCCATTCCGAATCGACTATATGAAGTTATTTCAAACAAGGGGGGTTCAACCCATTATTGAATCACTTTATAAATGTTAAGACTTAAATATAAAAATAAAATAAGAATATATCCAAGACTTAAAATAGTAACAATCATGTTTTAATAGAGGGGGTGCTATTCTAATGACCAACTTTTCATTGAATTTTATTTGGATATTTTCACTTAAAAATTAAATTAAATTAAATTAATTACTATATGTATCAGAGGAACAAATAGACTATAAACAATACAAGTTGCAGGTTCCTAGCCTCAAACACTGATGTTGTACTGAGCCTAAACCTATGATGTTAAGGGGGCGCTATTCTAATGACGCGCAGTGTATATATATTACAAAACAAACAGGAGAGACGACTTGTGAACCTGCCCAACCTGGAGGACTAGACAAGACTTGGAAAAGTTGCTACCCAAAGACTGCCATCACTTTTATGAACAATTACCTTATAATATTGTCTCATAAAAGGAACAGACAGTATAGATCGGCACGTCCAATTTCTTTTTTGGTGTAGGGACCGTTATTTTATGTAAAAAAAAGTAAAACTCCTATTTTGGGAGTTACGGGCCCCCAAAGTTCGGGCATACGGGATGGTATTACGAGTGTGGTGCCGTCTTGTGGGACCGACTTGAACACGTTTTTGGGTAAAAAGAGTCGAAATAAGCAAAAAAAAAAATTAAATAAATTTTTTCGATAACTGTTTTAGTTATCGAAT
Source organism: Phaonia tiefii (assembly GCA_963931995.1). Taxonomy (NCBI): domain Eukaryota; kingdom Metazoa; phylum Arthropoda; class Insecta; order Diptera; family Muscidae; genus Phaonia; species Phaonia tiefii. Next base: position 188,019,764 of record OZ008367.1, on the reverse strand, counting down.
GATCAATTTTTAAAGAATATCGACTTTTTCGGCATATGCAGTATTTTTGTGTTATAAAGCTTACTGCTTAAGGTTAGGGGTTTTCTCCTCTGGGGTGGGTCCAACACCAACTTAAGCATCCCCCAAGGTAATTTTTTTCATATGATAATTTCTTAAAGAAAAATAAGTTATTAATTTATTTTGTTGTTTTTTGTATCAACAAAGTTGACAACGATCGTATGTATATATAAAGCGGTGTTTACACGGTACATCTGATGTATAATCAACTTTCTATGAATTAAAGCATGTTCATATATACAGCATTTCAGCTCAAAAGATTCTAGAATCGGCTTCGAAATTTAAAGTGTTCAGGTATACATATTTTGACATTCGAGGAGATTTCGCTTCATTTTGACAACAACGTGTTTACAAATTTTTTTTTTACTCCATAGACTCGCAATAAATTATTCTCGCAATAAATTAAACGTCATAGGAACGGTGGAAAGTAAACATTGGATGGTGGAAAACATGGGTTCAATAATACCAGATAGAGACAATAGTAAACAACGTTCAACAAAGGAACAACAACCGAATTTCGTGTTTTTGTGACAAACTAGTTGTGGTAAATACAATACAAATGTATACCAACGATAAAAGTCAACAAAAAAGTTCAAAATACATTTAAATTTTTCAGTTCTACACCAAAACGACGTGAAACAGTTAAGTGAACATATTTTGTAACTCGACCTGGTGTAAGTTAATTTTAAATTTAATTTCTCTCATTTCCACAAACCTACGACGAAGAGTGTGAAGTGAAAGGTCAGATGAGAGAATAAAAGTATCTATGTATGTATTAGTCTATGGTTTACTCCATAGAGTAATATACTAAGAGTTTGCAACAGCTGTTTTTCTTGGACCGGAACCAAGAAAAGTCACTGGAAAAGTTGGAGCACAGAGTTATACAAACTTGGCAACCCACGCAGAATGAGAAAAATCTTTATTTTAATAAATTTGTGTTTTAATTGCAATTTCTATATACAGTTTTTCTCTAATACTTCATTACATTTTGCTTTATTTCGCTTGTTATCCCTTTTTTCCTCGATTTTATTATCACAAACACATAAAGCAACTATTGTATAGAGAAGAAAATTTACTCATGGAGTGGAGTGCTAACAAAGAAAACGAGTGAAGCGTGTCGTTTCTCTGCTCTCTCTCTCTGACTCTCTTCGTGGAATATTTCAATAGACGAGCAGTTTTCTGATGATGTTATTCTATCTAGCTATACAAATTCCAACCATCTTTATATACATATACATATAATTCTACTGCACGTGTGTTTGTGACTGAACTCCTCCCAAACTTCTGGACCGATTTGAATAAATTTTTTTGTATGCGATTGGGTGGCGCCCTGGGTGATTTAGATTTTCAATTCGGTCCAATTGGACAAAGGGGCGTAGTACCTGCCACACAAACCACAAATTAAAAATCCATTATTTCTGCTCGCTTGGAAATTATGCAGAACAACGTCTGCCGAGTCAGCTAGTATTTAAATAAAATTTCATAAAGTACGTAAAAAGTATGAAATAATCAAGTTATGACGCGGGAAAGAAATGCGTTTGAGTGAATCTCGTCGACTTTTTTGGTTCTTATCTACTAGGGTTGCCCAATTACGGGGTTTTTTCTTCTCTCCCTGTACATCCTCTTTGACAAAAATACTCAGTTGATGAGCTTTGTTCTTTTGGTTCAATGCACAAAGCCAAATGTGTGGAAAACGCGTTGAGCAACCCTATATACTTCCAGTCATCTATCGCTATTTATCTTTCTTACTTTATTCTGCATGTTTCCCCAACTCTAAGGTTGATCAGCTGTGGCATAGAACCCCCCTGGTCTACACATAGACTAAATGTTGTACATCATGTTGTACTATCAAGTTTTTGTTTCAAGTTTTGTACACATACTGCTTGTCAAAATTCATGTAAATTGATAGCTGTGACGTAGGCTGCACGCAACTTGAAAGCAATATTAATTTTTCATAAACCTTCATGACTTCTGTATAGCTCTATGAATCGCAAAATATCATTGTATTTATTACCTCTACTCACAAACATTTTTAATTATTTATAATATTTTAATATTTGTGAAAGTAGAAATCAAAAAATTATGACGGCAGAATATTTGTAAGGAGGAAAACGAGAAACTGTTCATAACATATGTAATCAGCTGTTTTCTTGAAAGAAAATTGAAATACTCCACTTGAAAGAGAAATTGAAAGCAAGTTCCTTTCAATTTTTAAAAGTGTGAGTGTTTAGTAAAAAAGTATGAATGTATTGAAACTTGAAAGGCAAAAATTGACCGTGTAACCCCCGTGTAAGACTAGTCCATGGTAGAAATATAATGGTAGATGCAGTACGACAACAAATACAACAAGCCAAAAACAACAGGCATTTTGTTTTTGCTCAGTGTCTGTGTTGTGTCAAGTCAGCTGATAGAAAAATGATGAAAATGTAAACAAATTTGCAAAAAATGCCATTTAGAAAATGATTGAGTGTTATTTGATATATTGAAAGTGATTAAGTATGAAAATTAAAACGTTACTATGTAATTTTTGCAGAGAAATATTTCAAAAACAGAAGTTGCTGGCGAACGGGGGTTGCAGACAAACAAATGTAAACAAACTTTGACATAAGAGAAAAACTCAGTCCAGAAAAAAGTTCAAATCAGCTGGGCTAGTGCTTCTACCGTTTCTTTGTACCATGGACTAGTCTATCATTCTACCATGTCGCCACCGTAGCGATTTTTTTATTCGAAAAAAACAGTACCAAGACAGTGGATTTCGAAGATCAAAAATCACAAGTAGCGGGAAAACGACAAAGTTGGCATCACTGCATGGAATACACTTTGATGACGTTTGTTTTTGTCGCTGTTGTTTTGGCGATGGGCAAATTATTAGACATTCGTAAACACTTGCGCAAAAAACTCGTCATCGCTGCAGCAGTCTCTGAGACAAGAACTGGATTTTTTCTCGCATACCAAACAATAAACGGGGGAAAGTAAAAAAGTTAGAACCAAAGAAAAACTTGCAAATTCTTATTGCTTATATACTTGAAAAAGTTCCCAGGAACATGTCTAAACTCTTGGGTGTGCCCCTTAAAAAACCAGCAGAGGTAGATGTCGAGAAGCCTCTCAACAATCTGATCCAAAGTACGTACAGTGGAGCGTCGGCAGAAGCAAAAGAGTCGTATAAATCTGCCGTACAACAGTTTGCCCGACAACGTAATGCAGCTATATGGAAATTCTTTGAGAAATATGAGTCTTCTTTGGAGATTGTCTATGCGTAAGTAATATGCAATTGGTAATCACATTTCAGAACTGATGATATCAATCTTGAAGAGTACGAGGATATAATTATTCCGATAGTTAGGTATAACGAAAATTAATGACTCATGCATGAAAATAACTAATATCTACAAATGTATGACGTCGTCTTTAGTAGCTCTCGAGCAAACCAAAATGACAATATTAATTAATCACAAAAGTACAAGTGGTTATCGCATTATATATTGTTTATGGGACTCATCTCTTTATTTGCTACAGATATTACGATCAGATTTGTACACTTGAAACGAAAATACCAGTAAATGAACTACAAATTCCATTCAAGTGGAAGGATGCTTTCGATAAGGGTTCGATATTTGGAGGACGCATTAGTTTAAGTATGAACATTACTGTAGCCCGGAATTGTTTTGAGCATGAGCTAACTAGTTTGCACTTTTTTCACATCACTTAGCTCATACGTCATTGTCTTACGAAAAGGTTTGTGTTCTTTTTGACATTGCCGCTTTGCAGTCTCATGTTGCTGCAGTCCAACAAATGGACAGCGACGAGGGATTAAAGTTGGCGATAAAGCTTTTGCAACAAAGTGCCGGTATTTTCCAATATCTTAAGGGTGCCGTACCGGCAGCCGTTCCATCAGAGCCAACACCAGATCTGAATCAGGATACGTTAACAGTAATGCAGGCACTGATGATTTCCCAAGCCCAAGAGGTTTTTGTAATGAAAGCAATAAAGGGTAAGTGTCGCAAACAAAACGATTGCCTATACGCAGTATATGACGGATATAAATTCTGAAAATAGTTTTTTTTAATATGTTAATCTACATATCCGAAGTCTATTGCTATCGATCGATATTGTGTTTCTTTACATTCTCATTGAAGCAATATAAATTTATTTAGTAACTACTTTTATACATGTTTAATAATTTGATGATCCCAAATTATAAATTGTTCCAGTCACTATGATGTCTATCCGTTTGGAGTTATAGTCACGTGATTTCTTTAATTTACCTAAATATTGACTTATTTATTATTTAAAATAAACCATTATAGACAACATGAAGGAAAATATTATCGCCAAGTTGTGCTGTCAATGTGAAGAATTCTACGCTGATGTCTTGAGAGCCATGCAAAAAGAGTCTGTGCGCTCTCTATGGGAGAAGGAGTGGATACCCACTATAGCTGGTAAACAGGCTGGTTTCCATGCACTAACTCAGCTATATCAGAGCTTGGCCTGTCGTGCAGCTAAAAAAATTGGCGAGGAAATTGCACGTTTGCGAAATGCTGTTGATCTTTTCAAGGCCGCTCAAACTAGATCAGGCAATGCCACCTATTTGGATGAATACTTTAATAAAGCTAAACGTCATTTGGCTGAATCAGTAAAGGATAATGATATGATCTACAATGAAATGATACCCGACGTAGCAACGCTACAGCCTACTGGCAAAGCACAGTTGGCCAAGGCATTGCCAATTACTTCGCCAATGGCGAAAGATTTTGATGATGTGTTCAAGTGTTTGGTCCCAGTTGAGTTGCATCGCGCCCTGCAAGCGTCTGATATGCGTAAGAATGAGATTGTCAATGCTGAAATAATGAAACTTAGAGAAGCCACTCAAACAATAAACGCCGTGTTGGCCAGTCTTAATCTTCCAGCTGCGGTTGAGAGCACAGATGGAGGCTCTGGTGTGCCACCATCTTTGATTGAAAAATCAAATGAGGTGCATCAAAAAGGCGGAGTCGAAAGTCTTCGCACTCATTTGAAAGAGCTACCTGAGCTACTCAACCGTAATCGGGAGATTTTAGATGAAGCTGAAAGAATGCTGGACGAAGAACGTGATTCGGACAATCAACTGCGTGCTCAGTTTAAGGAAAAATGGTCACGTATCGCCTCTGACAAATTGACGGAAATGTTCCGCACCAATTCTAAGAAATATCGTGAAGTTATCAATAATGCTGTTGCGGCAGACAAAATTGTTCGTGAGAAGTTTGAGAAAAACCAAAAGGGTATAGAACTACTTTCCTTACCCATTGAGCAATTGCAACAATCAATGCCCGCAGCTGGCGGATCTGTAGACCCCAATTGTGCCAGCGTACAGAAACTGAAACAACTTATGGAGTCTGTTGAAACTATTAAGGCGGAGCGTGATGCCATAGAGTCGGAATTAAAATCAGCTACATTTGATATGAAGAATGAATTTTTGGAAGCCTTGCGTAAGGATGGTGCTATCGATGAGCCGGCATTGTCTTTGAAACGTATTGGCGAAGCACTAAATCCTTTGCAAACACAAGTAAAGGAAAGTGTAGAACGCCAGCAAACGCTAGTTGCCGATGTACAAATAGCTCATACTGACTTTGTGTCGGAAACTGGCTCCAGCAGCACTTCGAGGGACGCACTATGTCAAGAGTTAGCAACAGCATACGACAGTTTCATTGAATTGTTGGGTAATCTCAAGGAGGGCACAAAATTCTATAATGACTTGACGGAGTTGTTGGTGGTATTCCAAAATAAAATATCTGATTTTTGCTTTGCTCGCAAAACCGAAAAGGAGGAATTGCTCAAAGATTTAACTACAGAATCTAGCCGCCAGGTACCAGGCCCAACGCCATCATTGCCGTCACATTACTCTTCGACATCAGGAAGTGGCAGTGGTAAGTGTAAAAATTTTCTAAATATTTCTTTTTCTATTGAACTGCTCAAATATATACACCGATTATTAGATTTACTGGCTGTTTTAAAACTTAAATAAATTGGTCTTTATGGGCCAAATGAGGACATTTTTTAAGTAATTTAGAAAAGGAACATGTGAAGAATATTTCAGTTCTTATTTAAGCCGGATCGTTCCAATTCGTCAAATTTGTTGCGCAAGATATTGCTAGTCCTTCAGAGTTATATTCGCAATCACACACTCCTCAAGAGTTAGAAATTTGGTTATACCTCAAATAACATGTCACATGGACAAATCATTTCTTGTTAGAGTAGCCCGGTCTTATAATATATCAATTTTAACTTTTCGAAAACATCTTCTGCAGCACTTCCGTGTTGTAACATAAAACAAATTTTGATAAATCATTCTATATTTCCAAACTTTTTGGCTTTAATATTAACGTTATATAATTGCATACATTTCGTAATTAAATTTTAGCCTGTTTGGCCTCTATTATTGGGGACACTATGCGACTATACTATTCATTGTTGGAAACATTCTACGACGATCCTATCGATGTTTTTATATACACTTACATAGTCCTCATTGTAGTAGTTTATCTATTTAATTTAATTTTGTTTAACTTTTTTTTGAAGAATATTCTCATTTATGTCTAATTGGCCACTGCTTAAAATTCCAAGTTAATAAGCAAAAAAGGGCTACTAACTACTCTATATTCCGCTACTAAAATGAAGGAGAAAAAAATTAATTATCAGCAACGCAATTGGTCTTCGTAACTTTATATGGTCACTTTCTCGCGTTCAAAAAATGACATTTTTCTCCCACTTCACGTTCTCCTACCACTCTTGCCATATGAGAAGTGGCCCATACACTGTTATTTAAGATTCAAAATAATAGCCTTACATAAAGATTGTTAAGGTAATAATACTGCACGCCAAACTTTAAATAAAATAAAAACAAAAAATTGGTCTGGAGAAAGTAACAAAACTATTATTTTTATGCATTTCATGAAAAATATGCAACAGCGTTCCATAATCTAAACAGTTACATACGTATTGAAGACAATCTAGTTGTATTTTCCAAAACTATACAAAATAAATTCAAAAACATCAATGTAATATAATTTATATTTGTAGACCTTCCATCGTCAGCATCAGCTGGCAGCGTACCGTATCCTCAAGCAATGCAGGGAATGCCAATGCCTTATGGAGCGGGGCCTAACGTACCATATCCTTCGTATGTACCACCACCAATGCCACAAAGTTTCAACCCGTACGCTACCTTACCGTACCCTGGGTGTAAGTTATTGCCTAAATTAAACAAAATAAACACTAACTATTATTTATTTCAATAGCCTATCAATATGCTGGATTTCCTCAGGGTCCACCACCTGGCCACTACGGTACCTATCCTGGTAGTTATGCTCCACAACAAGGTGGCTATCCAAATCAAAAACCACCAGGGTGGTAAAAAGTGAATCTTGCATTTTTCGATTACATTTTGTTTACACTGGATTTTTTTGTGCTTTTTTGTTTTTGTAATTATTCATGTTAACTCATGTAATGAATTATTATCATGTTACTGTTCTATGATCGATCAAATCCAAAATTAAATATTATTTTACACATACATATATTAATCTCACGATTTAGTGTGCTTTTATTACAATTGTCAATCAATCAATAGTAAATTGTTTAAGAGTTGAATTCAACAATTCGGTGATTTATTGTAAGCATTTCGGATTTTATATCACATATAAATAAAACGTAAACACTATAAATAAAAACGTATTTATATCAAACAAAGTAAAGTTGTCTTACTTCTGATTATATTGTTAAATATATTTACAAATTATCCTAATTCCTTAGCATGGATTATTATAACGTTTAAGAAACTCCTGTTTTATATATTCCACAATCATCGGACTGCAGACACTGTCGATCATTGTTTCTTGTATATGATTTAGGGGATTGTCGTGCACAGTTTGAATGTTTCCAGTTGCATGTTGTCGAGCTCCATTGGTATCTATAAATGTTTGGAATTCACTGTCTGTCATCAAAGGAACTTCCGAAGCAATACAGATTTTATCCATTAGGCACTTCACCTTGTCTTCTTCCAGATATTGGTAGTCATATTTGTTACAGTCTTTTTTAAATGTTGTGTTTCCGCTGTCACATTCACTCTTTTGTTTAATTAAATATTTTAAAACCTTAAACAGCTCCTCGTCAGATGCTATATCGTCGTGCTATGATAAATGCAGTTATTTTAAACATGTGTAGTTTGAAAGATACGTCAACTAACCTGGTTTGGATTCATTACATATTCCTTTATGATAACGGATTTTTCTTTAATAAACGTTTCAATTAGGTGCTTCGAAATACATTCTTCGATTTGATCTTCAACATCGCCGATCAATGGTATCCAAGCATTTACACTTAATGAAATCTCTAATGCTTCTACAAAGTGCCACCAATGTTTTGGCACAATTAATACATCATTGGGCTCTAGTATACAATGATATAACTGTCCCTTTAGTTTTGCCAAATGTGATTTATCTTTTGCATTTGGGGCATACAAATTTTCCTTACAGTATATACTTGATTCTTCATAAGGAATTCGTGTAGGGGTAAGATGATTTCCAGGTGGTAACAGTAACCACGATTTTCTGTATTTGTCAAAATGATAAAATAATTGCTTGTTTTAAGAATATTAATAAATTTGGTATAAAAATATCTAATAGTACAGACAATTTCTGTGAATTTTTGACAGACCAACCCATTTTACTCCAATGATCACCTTCTCTGGTGATTCTAATGGTAGATCAAACCAACAGATATAGTTGTCAGCTGGAATGACAAGGTAATAATGGCTCTCAGATAGAAGCCAAAAAGACAAATGAGGGATTATAAAATCGGACGGAACATGAGTAGACGTTCTTCCAGTCGAGAAAAAAATTTCCAGTTGAAACAACAATTCAAAAACAATTCACAAGTAATCTAATACCCCTACGGAATCGTTTACACAAGTAAGAATAAACGTGACGAATCACCTAAAACCAAACGTATATTGTCACCTTAAAAGCCCAAAGACATAACCCTCATTTTCAAAATTTTCCATGAGAAAAAAGTCTGCAAAAACCCTATTTTTTAACGGTTTCTTTTAGAACATTGTATCTTTGTATAACCTTGTATATAATATAATAATCAATAAAAGAAGCAATTTCGATTTGTTGAGGGTTACGACCTTAGGCATTTCAGGTGACGATATATAGATATACGATAAGTTTGTATGAATACTCCCAATATCGAAGATCATCTTAGGTCCACTTAAGCGGAACAAATATGTTAGTTTAGGTCTGGAGCATGTAACAGGAGAGGCAGGCAATGACTGCATCGTTTTCACTACAGTCGGAGGTGAGAAAGATAGATAAGATATTCAATGCGGATACACGGGAGAGTATTACGTTTATGGAACAGTCTTAACCGAACCACCCACTTGTTATTCTTGAGCATAAGCTTCGATTAGTTTGAACACCTTTTAGCAGTACATGTTCATAGTTCGTCTTCACCAACGCGCTGTCATTCGTACAGTAAAATCGTATTTTCTTGTCGATTATTTTTAGCATATTTCAAATTTTGGAGCAAATTTACTTTAGATGAAGAATAAAAAAAAATTGTCTCCAAGTCTAAATTTTTCGAAATATAGAAAGAATTTATAATGCTGTTGAAATACGTTTCACTAGAAAGATCCTTCTAAAATCTGTAAGTGTGCATTTAAAAATATTTTGCTATTAACCCATTGGGGGCTAGTAGAAAAAACGATTTGTTAACCTCACTTTTTTGATAAACATGTATTTTGTAAAAATATCCCTAGTATACTTATTTTTTTTTTTTTACTAGAGTCCGATATTATACATATCTGAAATATATTTTTTAAGGTATAATACTCAACAGTTGCCCTTCGAAGGCCGGAGATATTCAATTTCGAACAATAAATAAATAAAAAACTAAACCACAGCTCAAGTCAACCTTTATTTTTTACAAGTTTTTCAGCATTCGGTAACTGAACCAGTTATCGAAAAAATTTATTTAATTTAACACCCGCTTCGCTGCTTCGACATAGTATTTTGGTGTTATTAATTTGGAGGGATCGGAAGCGCCGCAGGCAAAACATTATTTTAAAAAAATCGCGCGAGTTTTCATTGTTTTGTTTTTAGTTTTTGACGTAGAATACGTCTTACCTTACGGTACAGGGAGTCATGTCAGATTGTTATTGTTGTAATCTTTATTTCATTGATTATGAGGAAACGGCGAGATAACTTTTTTTAAAAATTTTTGGTAGGTAAATGAAGATGTTATCTTTCGTTTGATATACATTTCATATTGGTTGATATCTTCCTAATATTTAAATTTCTCAAATGAAAATTGTTTAAACACATACACTCAAACATGTGTGGTGTTTGGTTGAGTGTTTGAGTAGCGTGAACACAAACTATGCTGCTGTTTCAGTGTGGACACAAACCTTCGGCTGTTGTTTTGATTGATGAAATATTGAAATTTCGTATATTTATTTGTGTATTTAAGTGAAACAAAATGTTAAATGTGAATTTGAATTTAACATGGATATATAATTATCAAAAATATATGAAAATATACATTTTTATGTTAAATGAAAGTGCTGCCAAGTAAGCAAAATAATAATGCTGCGTGATGCTGTTTGACAGCAGCTGACAGTTGACGTTTAGTACATTAAAATAAAAACTATTCTATTGGACTATTGGATTTCGAATATAATCCAATACATTTAATTTGGATTATATTCGAAGCGATGCTCCCACAACTATTGATAACACAACCATTGACGTAGTTTTTGCGAGAAATTTGAATGTTAATTTAAAAACATATTTATCCTATTTTCCTATCATATTATCAAAAGTAACTTTCAAATAATCAAATTGACTTGCGTCTGTTATTTATCATTTATCCTTACTCTTTTAATTTAAAATCAAAATTTATCCTATTTTTCCTACCATAAGCTTATGTTATTATCAAAAGTAACTATCAAATAAATAAATTCATTTGCTTATGTTATCATTTATTGTTATATATGTTTTCTGTCTTATCGGATGGCGTATTCTACGTTAAACTTAATGGCTGTGTCTCTGACACAGCCTGCAGGGACAGTCCGTGGCCGAAGGCCTCGGACAACTGTCTGTTGTTTTTTTTATTAATTTGGAGGGGATGCAGGCGCTGGAGGCGAAAATTATTTCACATATTTTTTTATGTTAAAAAATGTATTCCAAAACTATCAACAAAAATATATCCGGTCTTTGCGTGGTTAATGCAAAGTATTATACCTTTAAAAAAAGCTTGAAGTCGTGTCTATTATTGGATTCTAGAAATCAAATAAGTACACTGGGGTTAAAAAACCTTTTTGAGTGAGTCCCTAATGGGTTAATAAAATAAAATATGTTTATACACGAATTTATAGAGTAAAAAAGCCTTTGAAATGATACCCATTTGAACGAGATCGGATAATAAATACCTAAGGTATGACCTATTATAAACTCAAGCTTTAAAGGCCTATATCTCAAGAAGTTGGCCCGAGCCGGAAAAAAACTCAGCGCAGCAAACTTTGTCGGTGGTGAAATTTTGGTGTAGATCACGGATTCTTGACTAAAGTAAATTTATGCCGTTTTAAGCCCTAAAATGTATCCTACATGAGCTACAAACCTTCCAAAAACCTGTACAACTATATTACAACCATAAGTGTCATAGTGGCAAGGTGTATTGGCTCCTTTAGAACTTAGCCAAAAAGTACTCTCATCAGTCACTTGCGCAAATCCTAAACTCCCGAAGTTCACACCTTCAGTGCATTCCACAGGCAATTCTTGTTTGCGTTTGTAATTCATACCAGACCAATAATTTTGCTCTTCACTATGCTCCCGCAGAAATTCTGAGGCAGATATTTGCAATAGCTGTCGCCTACGCTCCCATTGTGGCTCAAGCGCATCCAAAATTGAGATTCTTTCAAAGTACGGCCTGTTCTCACTGTTTTTGTCGTAAATATTGCACCAATCAGAAAGACCATTCCGAAAACATGTCCATTTATGTCGAAAATTTCTTAAAACTATTGGCTTCTTTGTATTTAATACAATTTCACGCAGTCGAAATATATCCTCCGTAGTATTGTCCATCGCTTACTGTAATTTATGAAAAAACGAAGGTAAACAAAGAACATATGACTCCGTTATTACCATGGTACAATAATATGTTCATGGTAAAGTCCATGGTACAAAGAAATGGTAGAAGCACTAGCCCAGCTGATTTGAACTTTTTTCTGGACTGAGTGTGAGTAAGTTTTTCTCTTATGTCAAAGTTTGTTTACATTTGTTTGTCTGCAACCCCCGTTCGCCTGCAACTGCTGTTTTTGAAATATTTCTCTGCAAAAATTACATAGAAACGTTTTAATTTTCACACTTACACACTTTCAATATATCAAATAACACTCAGTCATTTTCTAAATGGCACTTTTTGCAAATTTGTTTACATTTTCATCATTTTTCTATCAGCTGACGTGACACAACACAGAAACTGAGCAAAAACAAAATACCTGTTGTTTTTGGCTTGTTGTATTTGTTGTCGTACTGCATCTACCATTATATTTCTACCATGGTAAAGTCGTAAGAACAGCTGTTATCATTTTTTTCATTAGGTTCTTCGCTTCGGCTGTCACACTCACATGTATTTTGTTTTTGTACTCTTTTGCATTCTTGTGTTGTTGGTATTCTTTTGTGTAGAGTTTGACAGCTGAAGCGAATAGAACAAAAACAAAATGCCTGTTGTTGCTGCCTACAACAACAACAACACGCGCTGCTATTACCATGAAGATATTATTGTACCATGGTTATTACCATAGTAAGTCTGGTTCTAGACGTGCAATTGTAATTGCTGCAATTCTTCATGATTCTCTTTTGGAATTGCAATTTGCTTTTACACGCACGCAATTCTGTTTGTGCAATTCTGGTTTTTATTATTGCTGCTTCTGACATTCGTATAAATCTGAGACATATGCAGACTATTCGTGAGAAATTTTTACGAATGAGTAAATGAAAAGAAATGTCAAATTATTCTGCAGCCGCCATTACTAAAAAAATACGAATGAGAAGAACTGAAAGAATTGCAGATTTCATGCAAGTTTTTTCCTCGTTCCATTCTTCTTACCTCTCTCTCCTACGAACTCATGAATTGCAGCAATTATAATTGCACGTGTAGAAACAGACTAAACGGTATTCTCAAAGAGTGTGGAATTTTAAGTAGAGAAGAAAATTTACTCTTGTGTATTATGCCAACACGAAACCTTAAGAGTTTCCATTACTCTCTTCGTTGCCTCAACATGACGACGAGGTAGTAGGCCATTTCATAGAGTTTTATTTGCTGATGTATTTTACCAATTTTACACTTTCGTTGGACATAAATCGGACAGAAATCAAAGCGAATGCGTATTTTCGTTCAAAGCAAACAACATAAAATATAATTTAGCTGACATTAGTATCAATAAACACTATTTAAAATTAGTTCCTGGTCTTCTTTGCTGTCTCATTCTCCATTATCGGCATAGTACCTTTTCGATCAGATGTGCCATAGAATCCCCCTGGTTGAGCGCCTCGTTCCTCTGCTGTATCTCTCTTACACTCTTGGTTGAATATAATACATACATAGATACATTTATTCTCTCATCTGACGTTTCATTTCACGCTCTTCGTCGTAGGTTTTGTGAAAATGAGAGCAATTAAATTTAAAATTAACTTACACCAGGTGGAGTTACAAAATATGTTCACTTAACTTTTTCATGTCGTTTTGGTGTAAAACTGAAAAATTTTAATGTATTTTGCACTTTTTTGTTGACTTTTATCGTTGGTATACATTTGTATTGTATTTAACACAACTAGTTTGCCACAAAAACACGAAATTCGGTTGTTGTTCCTTTGTTGGAGGTTGTATACTATTGCCTCTATCTGGTATTATTGAACCCATGTTTTCCACCATTCAATGTTCACTTTCCATCGTACCTATGAAGTTACCAAAAATTGTGGATTATTTGCGTTAAATATATATGTATACCTACATACATACATACATATATGTTTTTTTTTTGTTAAAAACCCACTTTCCATTTTAATGAGCGTACACCATGAAAATGGATGCGTTTCCCTTTGTCACAATTAAGTGAAGGTATCTCATTTTCATTTTTTTCCTTGGGTTACATTATAATGAGTAATTAATGCAATTAACAACATATTTACTGCAGGTATACACAACTTTTCCAATTGTAAGACATAAATTTTCGCAGATGACACTTCAGTTTTTAGCAGTAACAGATATTCTGAAGAAGTGACAGAAAACCTCCAGTGAGCTTTAACGAAATTGCACCAATACTTCACAAACTGGAATATTCTAGTAAACCCAGACAAAACGAAGGCAATTTTCTTCACAAGGAACCGAAAGGACTTACTTACTTATCCGGTCTCGAACAACCCTGATCCATTTTTCCTTACCCCTTCTCAATTCTCGAAAACACCGCAGTAACGTGTCTAATTATGCGCCCAGTGATATCTATATCATCAGCATACGCGAGCAGCATGTGACTTTTGCTGCTGATGGTTTTATTCATGTTGACTTTTTTCGTGGGTCTTCTCCAGGATTTTGCGTAGCGTGAAAATCTGGTCGGTTGTCGATTTTCCAGGCCTAAAGCCAAACTGGTATGGCCCAATCAGGTCAGCGATAATTGGTTTTAGTCTTTCGCACATTACACTTGATAGAACCTTATATGCCATGACCAAAAGAGTTATTCCACGGTAGTTGGCACAGAGACTCGGGTCACCTTTTTTAAATATGGGACATAGTACACTGAGACTCCAATCGCCGGGCATGCATTCATCTAACCAAATTTTGGAAATGAGCTGATGCATGCACCTTATCAGCTAACAGCATTAAACAGCTCCGCCGGTAATCCATCGGCTCCTGCGGCTTTATTGTTCTTAAGCCGGGCAATAGCTGTTCTGACCACGTCTTATTTAGGAGGGGGCAATTGGATATATCAGGTACCAGTAGCGTGGAAAAATGATCTATCCATATTCTCAACATACTCTGCATATCTGCGATAAGATTTCAGGCCTTGTCTTTACAGAAGGGGGCCCTGAACCATGTCCATTAGTTCCATTTTTGACCTTTTGGTATAATTTTCGTGGTTCGTTCTTCCCTCTGTATGTCTCAAATTTCTCACTCTCGCTCTTTCTCCAATGCCATTTCTTACGTCTAAAGAGACGGTTTACCCTATACCCTCCCTATACCGCTCAGTCGCAGCTAGCGTTACAATTGACTGAAGCATTGCCAAACGTGCACCGTGCTATTCATAATTTTCTATGCGACATTCTTCATCGTACAAAGGTTTGTTGCGGAGCGGTTTTTTGAACCCAAGTACGGTTATTGAGGCAGTTTGTATAGAGTTGGAAATGGGTTTCCACTGCGCTTCAGGATCGTTATCGGGAGGGGTGGGTTCTGTGCCAAAAGTTGCGAGAGCTTCCTTGAGTAGGCTGTGGCTACCTCTTTTAATTGCTGGTTTCCGATGTCTAGCTTTCCTTAATCTTGTGCGAACCTTTGCTGCTACCAGATAATGATCAGAATCCTCTGTTCAGTCGTACGTCCATTTCACTGGATGAGTGCGTTCCATCAATTATCACGTGATCAATTTGGTTCTTCGTTCTTTGATCGGTCTACTTTACCAGATAGTGATCAGAATCCTCTGATCAGTCGTACGTCCATTTCACTGGATGAGTGCGTTCCATGAAAGTAGCCTTGTTGATGTCTTCATGCTGGAATCTTGTGTCACTAATGGCCATGTTTTTTTTTGCCGCGGCAAAGTCAATCAGTCTCATACCGTTGTCGGAACTGTCAGCAGGTAGAAATTGCCAATAGTTGGATGAAACACATTCTCCCTGCGGTCATACGTTACCTCTAGGCGCTCGTAGAATATGTCTTTATCATCATCATCTTTCTCTTCTGTCGGGGCAAGCACACAAATTAGGAAAAATATGTAAAAAAATATTTCGCTTTTATGCGGATTGTGGCTATACGTTCACTCAGGATTGAACCTAGAGACTAGATGTCACAGTCTTTTCCCAACTATCCAACTAATCCGCAACCAAATTCATGTTTTTTCTCATGGCAACTGTAGTATATGTCGCAGTTTCTTTTTCTTGTGCAGCCATGTCCTGCCCATCGCATTTCCTGGATAGCGGTAATGTCAGCCTTATAACTTTCGAGGACAACTGCCAATTGGAAACTTGCACCGACTCTATATAGAGTTCCAATATTCCAAGTGCATATCCGTAAATCGTGGTCCTTATAACGTTTGCGGGGGTCGTCAACAAATAGGTGTTGTTTATGGTTTCTTTTTCGTTTTTGTATATTCACTGCCATTATGAAACGGTGGTGGAGGCAAACCAAGTCCACCGGGTTTTTGCATTTTACTTACTGCCAGGATATTTCCATTACTCTCTTCGTTGCCTCTTCATGACCACGAGGTAGTAGGCCATTTCATAGAGTTTTATTTGCTGCGGTATTTTACCAATTTTACACTTTCGTTGGGCATAAAACGGATAGAAATCAAAGGGAATGCGTATTTTATTTTATTAAAAACCACATAAAACATAATTTAGCTGTCATTAGCATCAATAAACACTATTTAAAATTAGTTCCTGTCTTCTTTGCTCTCTCATTCTCCATCATCGGCCTAGTACCTTTTCGATCAGCTGTGCCATAGAATCCCCCTGGTTGATCCATAGATTAATACTTATAGTAGATCTACTAGTTCTCCCACCAAATTTATGACATTTGGCCTGGTGTGATATTTACGTTTGATGTTGAAAAGAATTGCTTTACTAATACCAGATAGAGGCAATGGTTCAAAACAACGAACAAAATAACAACAACGGCATTTCGTTTTGTGTGTTAAAATTATTGTGTTAAATACAACACAAATGTATGCTAACAATAACAGTCAATAAAAAAGTTTAAAACACATTTAAATTTCACAGTTTTTCACCAAAATGGCATGAAAAATTAAAGCAAGAAGTTATTGTAATTCCACCTGGTGTATATCACTTTTCGTCAAACATCTCTCTATCACACCGACCGCATCACGAAGAGTGTGAAAGGAAACGTCAGATGAGCCAAATATTCTCTCTAGTCTGAGATTACTCTATGGGTTGATCTCGTACCAACCAAGGTTGATCTTGTAGAGGTTAACGCAGTGGGATTTGTTGTAATTCTGTACACCAACAACCGGGATTTGGTTTTTGTTCCATAACTAACTGTCAAATTCAACAAAAATACATACGACCAAACAAAGTAAACAAAAAAGTACAATAACAAAATACACTGAATTTGACCGATATTGTAGAGGTTAACGCAGTGGGATTTGTTGTAATTCTGTACACCAACAACAGGGATTTTGTTTTTGTACCATGACTCTAACTGCCAAATTCAACACAAATACATACGACCAAACAAAGTAAACAAAAAAGTTCAATAAAAAAATACACTGAATTTGACAGATAGTGTAATA
Source organism: Phaonia tiefii (assembly GCA_963931995.1). Classification (NCBI taxonomy): domain Eukaryota; kingdom Metazoa; phylum Arthropoda; class Insecta; order Diptera; family Muscidae; genus Phaonia; species Phaonia tiefii. Next base: position 188,002,159 of record OZ008367.1, on the reverse strand, counting down.
TGAAAGCAAAATCAGCTGTTCTAATGGGTGAATCTCTACTAGATCAGCCTTGGTGCCAACAATCGTAATATGACATCATATAATATGCATATAAAACTTCCTTAGTTTAAGTTGTTTTTATTGAATTTTCTTTAAATAGGTTTTTGAAAAATATTCCCTTCCAAATCCAATATTATCATACCAGATTGCTAAACCACATCATTTTATCAGTAAAGCAGAAAAGGAAATCTCATTCCTAAAATCTTGTACTGATTAGTGGCCTTCATGGAAGCTCGAAAGAACCTCGTGAACATGGTAAACTTGCACAGCAAACATCAAAACCAGTGTTGCCAGAGACTGACTAAAAAATTATGCCAAATGTCCTCAAAAATTGTGCCGTTTGCGAAACCATTATGCTAAAATTGGCAATTTTAGTCTTTTTTGTATTTCTGTGTCCGGAACACAAAAAGTTACTCCAACAAATGGGTGCTTATCTGAAATTTAAAATTTAAACAGCAGTTACACCTAACCAACAGGTTGCGACACAAAAAGCGGGACACAATGGGTAAAAAAACAGATGTTTTTGTTTTTAAATAAAAATCTAAATAAAAATACATGTATTTAGTTAAAATAAGACTAAATATATAAATAAAAACGAGTTATTTTCAATATAATCATTCTGTTATTATAGGTTCAAATCAGGCTGCGACACCCAAAATGGGGGATATTCGCGCATAAAGCGGGATAATCGCGTAAAAAGCGGGGTAATCCCGCTAAAAGTGAGATGATTGTTCAGGCTAGTTATACCTTAACTCTTTGAAAAAATCCATTGTTTTTAACAATTTCTTTCAATCTTCTTGTAATAGAATTTTCCAAGTTATAGATAATTGCTTTTGGACTGCGTTCCACTTATCCTAGAGAACAGTGCTCAAATCGTCTACTTCGCGGACCAATCATAGTTGCATTATGCGTATTTGATGCAAACAAGTTGACACAATAAATATTAGACGTTTCGATGTTGGATAATGTATTAGAAACAGTGTACACTATTTTGTGAAGCCGTCGCTTTGCCGAAAATACGCTTACATAGGTATGTAGGAGCCTTAAACTGTGGAATTATACCACAAGATACCGATAAATATTACACCAACAGATATTTCAAAAAAATTTAATTAAAAAAATTTTAGTACTAAAAATCATGCCATGTGCAAAACGATTGTGCTAAAAAGTTACACTTAAATTGAACAAATTTGCAAAAATTTTGGGGAAATTGTGCTAAACGGCACTTGGCATAATTTTTCGAAAAACAAATGCCAAAACCAAAAAAAAACAAACAAAACAAAACAAAAGTGGAAAGTTTTCGAGACAAATTTGCTGAGCAAACCTGGAAAAGGAAACGTGAAAACTTTTGACATTTCAATGTCAATATTTTTGTATTGAAAAAAGAGAGGGTTGTTTGATTTATGTGAAAAAAAAATAAAATAATGGAATAGATAAAGGATATACTTTTAATTTTACTTTGTTTATTTACTTTATCAGCCTTTTTTTACAATTGCTGCATAGATACACTGAGCAACTTTATTTGGTGCCTCGTGAAACGCTTCGGGGCAAACTTACGCTGAGCAAAAGTTCTAGGTTTTCTTGTTTGCATGAATACCACTGTTATTATAATTAGGCGTGTTTCGGTTACACCGCTTGCTTAGATTATCCCTTATTTTGTATGGAGAGCTAAGCGATATTAATCTGCACTTGAAGTTACCGCTTCCATTTCAGTTCTAAGCAGGCATAAAGTTACCAGTCTGAAAAAAAAAATCAAAAAAATGTGTTGGATATCGCTATCGTTCAACAGAAGAATATAAACATTTGAAAGAATAAATGAATGAAACCATGCGTTAGAACAAGATGATTATATGTATTTCCTGTTGAAAAAGGCAGAAAGTTGCCAGTATGGAAAAATCAGAAAAACAGTGTTGGATATCGTCATTGTGTGCCAAAGACAAGGAGAAGAACATACAGATATGCAAGAGTAACTACAAACCATGTGTTATGCGAACTTGTCATTCATGAGCATGAGCTTGGTCGATAACTTTTTATCTGGCTGACGAAATTGAAAAAATATTACCAAAAAAGTTTGTGAACTTGATAGTGATTTGAACAACTCCGATTACCTTCTTATTTGGTTTCAAGAACGTCGGTAAACTGACAATAAACATCAACGATAGCTGATGTTTATGCTCATGAATGACAAGTATGTGGTTCGCTTTAGAACAAGACGATTATATATATTATAATAAATTATCGCTAGTTTGGGGTACTAACTAGCCAGCAAGCGATAATCGGTAGCTTGTAACGAAAACACGACTACAATATGTATTTATATATAAACAATATGAGAATTAGTGATGGGATTACAAAATTCTTTATTTATACCAAAATCTCAGCACAGACCTAGTCTAGCTCCATTCTCCTAGCAAAAAGATGTTACTTAAAAATGGAAATCTTGGTTACGTTTAAGAAATTGTCTTAAGCGATGGATCTGACCGCTAAGTTGTTGTTGTAAAACAAGTCAAAATAAAGGAAACAAATTAAATGAACATCTTCGATAGCTCGCTTTATATCGAGATACCGTATGGTGAAATTTTGAAAAGTTATCGAAAAAACTCTATTGTTTAAAAATATCCAAACATAAATTTAAATGTTTTTGTTGGTTTATAACGAATCATTTTATTTTGATTGAACAACTATTGATTTTGATTTATCTGATTTATCTGAAGACTACGCACTATTTTAGTTAAGACATTTCGTTATTAATATCTAGAATATTTTTACTTTCATAGGTAAACAGCTTAAAAATCAATTGTACTATTCTTGTCGTAAAATTTTTGAAAAATTAATAAAAATGAGCAAGAATCTGAACACTTATGTCACTCTTCGCGGTGAGGTCGGTGAGATAGAGAGATATTTGACGTAAATTGACTTAAACCAGTAGTACGATTCACTAACTTTTAGCGAACCGATTGTATGATTCATTAACTCGATAACGATAGTAATCAGCTGACTTTTTGTGTTTACTGAAATTGATATTAAGTGGCAGCTCTGTCCATGTAAATGTCAAAATATACGACAAGCATAAAGAGGAATCGAAAACACAAACAAATTTCTGTTATAAAATTGAAACGTTTTAACAATATTAGTATGTATATATATATTTGTTATTTGTGCATAATATATTTTTTAGAATGACCACCAATCCAAGTGGGAAACGGAGCCGCGCCTCGCCGGATCAACTGTCGATATTGCTGAATATTTTTGTTTTGTTGAACTAAACAACACAAAAATAGTTGTCGTTAAATTTGCGATAGTCGAATCGCTAACTTTAACAGCTGTTTTAGCGATAGCGAATGTCGAATTCGATTATCGTTAAAACAGCTTACTGAATCGCACTACATAAAATAAATGGTTTCCCGTTACATCCCATGATGGTATTAGGGAGAGCTTCTCACAACCAGTGAGCTGTGCGCGTTCTAGTTTTACACTCACTGATTGAGACCTACAGTTTTACACCGGTTTCGAACGGTATTTTGAGAAGCTTTTCCATGACTAAATACTTGATAGTGTCGCCATCACTAAGCGAGGTGACCGCCGTCGAAAGAAATTTAAGGTGGTCAGATTAGGGATCGAACCCACGTCCTCATGCACAAGAGCCGCGCACACTACCATTGCACCACCGACGGACGGAAGAATATTACCACCAAATTTTGTAAACATGATAGTGTGCGATCAACTTGGATTACATTATTATTTAGCTAATGTTCATGCTCATGAATGACAAGTCGTGCGTTCATGCTCATGAATGACAAGTCATATATGCAGGAATAACTACAAACCAAGTGCGGTTCGCTTAAAGCATGGTTTGTAGTTATTCCTGCATATATGAATATTCTTCTCCTTGCCTTTGAATTCACAATAACGATATTCAACACGGGTTTTCTGATGATTTCAAGCTGACAACTTTGAGCCTGTTTAAACCGGAAATATGTATAATCATATTTCCACGAAAATAAAAATAAATACAAAAAAATAAAAATAATGGAAAAATTTTCCAGCAAGTTAGAGTTTAAAAATGTGATATATATTTAATTTACCAATATCAATATCGTGAGCATCTTTTTATTTCTGACTTTACACTACGAAAGGTGAAAAATTAACAACGTTTTTTTCAGTCGTCATCCACTTTCAACTCATTTTTTTAAATTAAACAAATTAAATTAAATCTATACAAATGTAAATGATTTCCATGAATATGTGGTTCCCGTTATCTACTAAACACAATTGCAGCGAACCACATCGGACATGTCTAATTCGGTCATCTGCAGATCCACACTCGAGAGCAGTTACTTGCACGCATTGAGGAACCTGCGTTGAAAGTTCGTAAAAATATGACCGTGAAAAATGCGACCACTGGTTCAGAACTTAGCAATTTACCCTTGTATCCTCCGACCACCAATCCGAAAATTTTCAAGCGGCAGCCATTTCGCTCCCTTGCATTTTCGGGGATGGTCGTAGATGGACATATTTTCATGAAATGAGCCAAGGAATAAGCTGGCGAAATTTGTCCAGTCGTGACTGAACCACCCTGTATATAATTTTTAATGTCAACCATAGACTAATACATACATAGATAAATTTATTCTCTCATCTGACGTTTCATTTCACACTCTTCGTCGCATAGAATAATACATACCATAGAAGCTTTTATTCGCTCAATAAATTAAACGTCATAGGTACGATGGAAAGTATACATGGGATGGTGGAAAATATGGGTTCAATAATACGAGATGGTGGCAATAGTAAACAGCGATCCACAAAGGAACAACAACCGAATTTCGTGTTTTTGTGACAAACTAGTTGTGTTAAATACAATACAAAGGTATACCAACGATAAAAGTCAACAAAAAAGTGCAAAATATATTTAAATTTTTCAGTTCTACACCAAAACGACAGGAAAAAATTAAGTGAACATATTTTGTAACTCCCCCTGGTGTAAGATAATTTTAAATTTAATTGCTCTCATTTCCACAAACCTACGATGAAGAGTGTGAAATGAAACGTCAGATGAGAGAATAAGTTTATCTACGTAGGTATTATTCTATGCTTCGTCGTAGGTTTGTGGAAATGAGAGAAACTAAATTTAAAATTAACCTACACCAGGTGGAGTTACAAAATATGTTCACTTAACGTTTTCATGTCGTTTTGGTTTAGAACTGAAGAATTTAAATGTATTTTGCACTTTTTTGTTGAATTTTATCGTTGGTATAAATTTGTATTGTATTTAACATAAAACGGATAGAAATCACAGGGAATGCGTATTTTCTTTTAATACAAACAACATAAAACATAATTTAGCTGTCATTAGCATCAATAAACACTACTTAAAATTAGTTCCTGCCTTCTTTGCTCTCTCATTCTCCATCATCGGCCTAGTACCTTTTCGATCAGCTGTGCCATAGAATCTCCCTGATTTAACACAACTAGTTTGCACAAAACCACGAAATTCGGTTGTTGTACATTTGTTGGACGTTGTTTACTATTGCCTGTATCTGGTATTATTAAACCCATGTTCTGCGCCATCCAATGTTTACTTTCCACCGTACCTAATAATTTATTGAGAGAATAAATGTGTCTATGTATGTATTAGTCTATGATGTCAGCACATATTGCCATAGAATAATACATACGTAGATAAACTTATTCTCTCATCTGACGTTTCATTTCAGACTCTTCATCGTAGGTTTGTGGAAATGAGAGCAATTAAATTTAAAATTATCTTACACCAGGTGGAGTTACAAAATATGTTCACTTAACTTTTTCCTGTCGTTTTGGTGTAGAACTGAAAAATTTAAATATATTTTGCCCTTTTTTGTTGACTTTTATCGTTGGTATACCTTTGTATTGTATTTAACACAACTAGTTTGTCACAAAAACACGAAATTCGGTTGTTGTTCCTTTGTGGATTGCTGTTTACTATTGTCACCATCTGGTATTATTGAACCCACCATCCAATGTATACTTTTCATCGTACCTATGACGTTTAATTTATTGAGCGAATAAATGCTTCTATGGTATGTATTATTCTATGATATTATAATTCGAAATGTCAACACAGACATTCTTTCCTCCGTTTTCTCGCTTACGAGGTGGTAAATTAGCTGTTTGTTCTTGGTTTACGTCGGGTAAAATAAGAAAAATTTGTTACATTTTTAACATTAAAAAAGCCCTGAGTGGATAAAAAAAAAACATTTTAATAATATCCAGGACAATTTTTTTTAACAGTTTACCCACTTTATTGATTCTATAACAGGATTCACTAGACCCGATTCCATGGAACTACACTGAAAGAAAACCGCTTCGTCGCATGGATGAAACATATTCGTTAATGTTTTACGTTTCTGTTTTGAAAAAATTCGTACATCCGACAATTTGGTTGTTGCTGCATTGAAAAATTTCATACATGATTTCTTTGACAATTTCTCGTTTCGTTACTGGAACAATTAATTTTTCGTTCCTGCAACAATTATATTTAATTTGAATTTTGGAGAAAAAACGGGTAAAAATTGGAAATAAAAGTAAGTGTTTGAAATTTAGACTATTAGACCGAAATCGTATGTTATGTTACATTCAATGTAACGATAGTTAAGCTTATGTTCATGGTACCCAGCCGCTGAAGTTGCAAGGCCTTCCACAAATAAGGCATGCGGAATGGTTCTTTTGTAATGCCTTCCTAAAAAAAGGCCTGCGGAATGCATGCATTTTTTCATCAGATATAACCAAGAAGAAGATTTTTAGAATTTTGAGAAATCTCTTTTCCGATTCTTTTTAACCGTAATTTATTTGGAAACTTTCATACATATTTTAATGTTATATTGTTTATTTAATGTTTTTTAGAGTATTTTTAAAATTTTCAATTTGAAGTTGGGCGTGATAAAACTTTCTAAGATAGATACATATATATATAGTATATATAATATAAAATGTCCCATAACGTCCCATGAAGGGATTGGGAAGAGCTTCTCACAATCAGTGAGATGTGCACTTCTAGTTTTAAACTCACTGATTGGGACCTACAGTTTTACACCGGTTCCGAACGGTATTTTGAGAAGCTTTTTCATGGCTAAGTACTCGATAGTGTCGCCATCACTAAGCGACGTGACCGTCGTCGAAAGAAATGTAAGGTGGTCTGCGCTGGGATCGAACCCACGTTCTCATGTACAAGAGCCGCGCACACTAACCATTAACATTAAGTCTACTTATTGGAATGGACTTTACAGAAAAACTATTATTTTAAACAGAAAGTGATAAACAAAGTTGTGAAAAAACAATAAAGTGTATAGTTATAGATATCAGCCAGCGAAGAATACATATTATCATAAATTGAGGTGAAGTGAGACTTTTAAACATAATCGTTGAATATGACGCCACTATTGACGCTTTCACAAACCCATGCAAACAATTGTGGGCACTTGGATGGAGTAATTATTATTCTGGATGACACAAATTAACTTAAACATACATAAGATACTCAGGGTAACCCATCCCCATTTTTGGTCAAAAATATGAAAAACTGTCTGTATCTGGAAAACGAAGCGTCCAATCGAAAAAATAACAAATTTTTATGGGTTTCTAAGGGTTTCTCACAAAGTGTTCCAATTCGCATGAAATATTTGTTTTTAAAAAATCGCCAAAATAAGAAAATCGCTACAATAAAAAATGGCTATATCTCGAAAACGGTGCGTCCAATCGCAAAATTAATAAATTTTTTTTCTCACTTTAGGAGGCTTTTACCCAAGGGGTACCGATGAGACAGCTGTTCATGTTAGTACTTGGAGAACAAATAGAGAATGTGCTATCAAAGAAGACTCGTTGATAGGGACTGGGTTGCGTGGTATGATTTTCAAACTTCTGCTGCCGAGTGTCAAGTCAAAAGTACAAAACACATCAACTGGGAGTCAATTTTGCCAACTAAATCGATTAAAAAAAGGGATATTCAGTGAAAAAAATCAAAATGTAATGAAGTGTTAGAGTAAAGTTATTTGTGTAGATACCAATTAACACGAAAATTGTTAAAATTAAAGATTGCTCTCATTCTCTATATGTTTTCCTCGTAGGTCTCGGAACTCGTTAGTACAAAAAGTAACTAGTGCACACTCTTATAGTATTACTCGGTGCTTTTACCTATGGATGTCTTCAATACGGCATCACTTTTTTTTTTTTTAAATCGCTAAAACTAAAATTTCTGGCATCAAAAATCGCTAAAACGCGCCTATGCCAATATCTCGGAATTCAGTCGAAAACAAAACTATTTTTACGAGTTTCTAAGGATTTTTCATAAAGTGGTCCATCGTATGGAAGACATTTTGTTCAAAATATGAAAAACGCCGAAATAAAAAATGGCTATAACACGTCACAATCGTAAATTGTTTATATTTTAGGACCATGAAGTTTGATTCTTTTCTATTCATTTACTAAATACAAAATGTAATAAGCTCTGTATTTAATATCAGATGAGAAAACAATCGAACTAACTGGCCCTAAAATATATGCAATTAACGAGGGTGACGTGATGTGACAAATGGTGGACCTTTCTGTGGAAATGCCCAAGTGGGTTTTAGCGATTTTTTATTTGAGAAATGTTAGTTTAACGGATTTTAAGTGATGCCGTATGAGAGGCATCCATTGGTTAAAGCCTACTATGTAGGTAAAAAATTTATAGCTTTTGCGGTTGGACGCACCGTTTCCGTGTTATAGGTATTTTTTACTTTAGCGATTTACTTATTTTAGCAATTTTTAGAAAAAATTCCATACGAATTGGACCACTTTATTAAAAACCCTTAGAGTGCCGAAAAAAATTAGTTATGCAGTTAAATCCCGGTATAACGAACGATATAATGTCAGGCACATTCGTTATACCGAATAATTCGTTATACCACAGAGCTTTTTTTATTAAGTTTTTTATTAATTTAGACACGTAGCAATTAATTTATATTAGTATTAAATAAATACGTTTAGCATTAATTTAAAAAAAACATTATTATGCATTATTCATTTCCAATTCATTTTGATTATTTGAAAAACTCATTTATAGATGTTTGTTTCACAATGATTTCTAAACTTTTTTGAACTGTTTCTTCTTGTAGTTCTCTTAAAACTAATGATTTTGACAATTCAATGTTGTTTTGTTGGCTCCATTGTATGCATGTTTCCAAGCATTTAATAGCATCATAGTGCTTTATATACTAACCTCGGGTACAAACATTTGAAAGAACCACACCTTAAATATTCCAGAATGCATCCAGGCACTTTTTGAATGCATACTCGTATAATTTAGAGGCAATTATTTATTTCGAAATGACTGCGGTCTTTTTGCTGTATCAATAAGAAGAGGTTTTATTCTTTTTGACCCAAATGAGTTTGCGCAAAGGAGAACTGTTACACTTTCCTTAGACAATTTTCTTCCAGGTGCATTAGCTTATATGTCCTGTCTGGAAGCATTTTCCAATATAGGCCCGTCTCGTCAGCTTTGCATATTGCATCAGGTGTTAAAATATTCTCCTTGATAACACTTTGCAAAGTCCTTTTAAATGGATCCACCAAGTCTTCTGTCGATCTTTTTAAATCTGTTCATCCACCCGTCACTTGCATGAAAATCTCCATCATGTAGCTTCTTTTGTAGCTCTAAGGCTTTTAATTTAAGTCCTGTGCCATTTACAGGAATATGTTTTTTTCTTTTGTCAAGTAACCACTCATAAAGCTTCTTTTCCATCTGTGGATATTCACATTGTTTAAGAGATCGACGATTTTCTGATACACTGTTAGTCGCTTCTAGGTTTGAAACAATTTTTTTTCACTGTGTTGATGACATAGAAATTCCATATTTTTGAGAAATAACGGAAAGACAAAGACCTTTTTTGCAATCATCTAAAATTTAATTTTTTGACTTAAGGAAATTCTATTTCTTTTGCTCATGTTAATTTCGCGATGTCACTCTTATAAAAGATTACTACAACTGAATTCACAATGTTTTGATCTTTGTGTATGCATTCGGCCGTGGGTGGTGCAATGGTTAGTGTGCGCGGCTCTTGTACATGAGATCCTGGGTTCGAACCCGGCTCTGACCACCTTCAAATTTTCTTTCGGCGGCGGTCACCTCGCAAAGTGACGGCGACACTATCGAGTATCTAGCCATGAAAAAGCTTTTCAAATTACCGTTCGGAATCGGTGTAAAACTGTAGGTCCCAAGCAGTGAGTGCAAACTGGAAAGCGCACAGCTCAGTGATTGTGAGAAGTTCTCCCCAGTCCCTTCATGGGATGTAATGGGAAACCATTTATTTTTTTTTGTATGCATTCGGCAGCAGAAAATGAGTACGTTCTGGAAACTAACAGTAGTTTAACGAGTCTTGTTGCTATTTTTTTTATAGATGATTGTGTTTTGTTTTTTTTATGCTAAAAGTTTTGGCGTTTGTTATATCGGATTTTCATTAAATTGAGTATTCGTTATACCGGGATTTGCCTGTATTTCGATTGAACGCTCCGTTTGCGAAATATATACATAATTAGCGATATCATAATTTTGTTTATATTTAAGTATAAAATACATAATTTTAATAAAAAAATATTGTTTTTACTTTTTTTTCTATAAAATTCATAACGGGTTATCACCAAATGGCTGTGACAGCCATTAAATTCAAGCATACCAATATATTATTTGGTACAACCGAATTAGTTTCTACATTTTTCATTCATCCAACTAATAGAATATTCACCACTACGCACTGAATGGAAATCGTTTCGTCGCATGGATGAAGCATTTTCGTTAATGTGTTTTCGTTGTTATAGTGAAAGGTGTTGTATATTCGAAAATTTGGTAGTCGCTGCAACGACAAATTTCATACTTGACTTCTTTGGCAATTTTTCGATTCGTTGCTGCAACAACTTACTTGTCGTTCATGCAACAATTTTATTTAATTTGAGTTTTGTAGAAAAATGGGTTGAAAATTAAAAAAGTAAAGGCATGAGTTTTAAACTACTGATATTTGGTTTACCTTTTGCTTTTTATAGTTTATCCGGCATGTGATGAAAATCGATCGAGTCAAATATGAATCGATATGCAGTAGTTGCAAAATCAAACATCATTATTATGCCAAATCGAATTCGATTTAAATCAATCGGTTTCCATCACATACCGGTATATTTATTAAGCTTGTTTTTTTATTCCCTGCTAAACTAATTTTTCGACGAATTTGTATGGAGTGCTGCTTAAAATCGCTTAGTTCCCCATACAAAGTCGTCGACAAATTAGTTTAGCAGGGAATAAAAAAACAAGCTTATTATTTATTTATTTTGGAGGCTTGTCAACATTTTTAGTTGACGAAACAATTTTGTTTTTGTAACGAAACTAATTTTTATGATGGTATAGAGACAGAAGCAGTCGAAAAAATAAGCGATTGTAAAGAAGAAGCCAGCAAGAGAAAATGGTGAGCATGAGTGGTGGGTCACTTACACATCATAAATCAGTTCCATTGCAACAACCGAAAGTGGTAGACATATTTCTCCGCCGGAGTAATTTAAATAAATTTGTTAAAACAGACTAATTAGTTATACTTAGTAATAATCTTTTATTGTGAAAACTAAATGGTGTGAATTCATGTGTTTGCTGTGATCGTTTGTGTAACTTGAGAATCTATAAATCAAACAGATAAAACAGATAAATAAACACGACAGCAAAGAAAGTGACGCATCGATAGCGGAAAAACTACCCCGAAATATGTAACTGAACATTTATGTGTGTGTGTATGCGCGTGACCGTGCAACTCGCAACAAAATGTACGTGTCAGGAGTCAAAGGAAAAATTTATCAAAGAATTTCTCCCGCTTGCGGATCCGAAACTGATCTGTAACGGATTCCGCTACGGATACGTTTTATTAAAATACATCGGTCCGCAACGGATCCTAATATGAGATCCGTAACGGATCCGAAAAACGGACATAAAATCCGTTTTTGGATCCGTTTTTTTGGAAGTAATTTCTTCCGCTTGCGGATCCGAAACGGATCCGTAACTGATTCCGTTACGGATAGAAAGTACGAAGAAGTGGATCCGTTACGGATCCGAAATGGATCCGTTTGGCACACTGGGAATTCGGTCGCGCCTGTTTCGTTGTGTTGGTATCTGGACTCAGAAAAAAACGAAAGCATACATACATTTGTGCGGGCAGTCGAAGTCAATGAAAACGAAGAAGTCAAAGAAACAAAGTGTTTCTAGTACAACGAACATAAAAAATTACAATTCAACGTACAATCAAATGAATCCAATCGAAATTTTAACAAATTTGGTTAAAATAAATAAAAGAGCAGTTGAAGAAAATGCTTACAGAGCGTTCACTGGCTTAACGAGGAGGAGCTTTGGCGCTACAATTGAATATCAGAACGCTCAACACAACAACAATTGCATGATTTAACAAACCAATGATGTGGTTCTATGTTAAAGGAGTAGAACATAGGGGAGTAGAGCTAATGTTTATGGTAAGTACAGATATATAACGGGGTTTTCAATAAGAGCGTTACAAAAGTTTTTTAAATAAAACAAAACCGGTTTTAGATACCAATGAAATTCTTTATTCCTGTGAAAGTACGTTCGATGCCATTCGATTTCTTTTGCATGGCCACCACGGGCACGCTTGCAGAAGTCTAGACGCTAAACCCAATTTTCGACGGTTTTCAAGCATAAATCGGCCGATACTGCTGTAATTTCACGTTCGATATTCGTACGAAGTTCATCAATCGTCGCTGGCTTGTTGGCATAGACCATAGACTTGACGTAGCCCCACAGGAAATAATCTAACGGCGTCAAATCGCACGACCGAGGAGGCCAATCGACTGGGCCATTTCGTGAGATAACACGTTCACCAAACTTGGTTTCCAATAAATTGATTGTGGCATTCGCTGTGTGGCTTGTGGCGCCGTTATGTTGGAACCACTTGTCCTCCAAGTCCATATTATCCAATTGGGCCAAAAATATTCGGTTATCATTGAACGGTAGCGATTCGCATTCACAGTAATGTGCCGGTCTTGATCATCACGGAAGAACTACTGCCCAATGACGCCGCCGGCCCATAAACCGCACCAAACCGTAATTTTTTCGGGATGCAATGATGACTCATGGATTACGTGTGGATTGCTGTCTGACCAATAACGCATATTTTGCTTATTGACGAAGCCATTCAGCCAGAAATGAGCCTCATCGCTGAAGATGATTTTCCGATGAAAATCCGAATCGTAGCGCTCTTAAAGTTGAGGCCATTGACTCCAAATTTCGGTAGTAAATTTTAATACTTTCGACTCGTTGGCTCGTATATCTTTCCATGATGAAATGGCAAACCGTACTGAAGAGAAATGTCAAAAGAGCGGGGAAAAAAATGGCGTCGTTTGCTGTCCCTATCGATTTACTTTTGTAGCGTCTCTGTTGAAAAACCCTTTATATGTACATATCTTAAATAGAAATATTAACAATAAATTCCTCGTACATATATGTTTTTAATTGCAGGAACTGAATACTACGGCTCTCAATACGATAACATTCAACCCCTCGACTACCACAATCTTCTCCAGACGCGTGATTCAACAAGGAATGAATATAATCTATTTAGCAAATAGATTTTCGAATACAAAAATTCCAAAGTTTTTTTTATCAAAACACCTGCAATGTAATACTAACAGTGTATTTATGTACAATTGTCAATAAATAATTTCAAACACACTTCAGAACATTCATTGCGGCAATGAAACAAAATCAGTGTAGTAATGAAACAAATTCATTGCAACACTGACTCAAATTCGTTGCACCAATGAAACAAATTCATAGCAGCAATGAAAAAAATTCATTGCAGGAATGAAGCAAATTCCTTGCAAGAACGATACTTATTCATTGCAATAATGAAACACGTTCATTGCAGCAACGAAACAAATTCGTTACAATAATGAAGCAAATTCAAGGAAGCAACAACCTTACTTTCACCACAGTAACGAACAATTTGCAGTTGATGAACACTTTTTCATAGCGGGAATGAAACGTTACGCTACCTCACTTTCGACGACAAAAGTTGTTGGGGTGATGAACATTTTCATCCGTGTGACTATGCTTTTCCGTTCAGTGCAGGATAATTTGATTGCTACAACTAAAACTCGATTGACAGATCACATTTATTTATTGCGGCTGTGGCTTGAAACTAATTATTTCAGTTCTTGCAACCAAAACTGAATTTCAAATCAATTGATATGCACAACATTTGGTGATACCGAACACAATTATTGGTAATCACAACAGAATAATGTGATAGTCCAAGGAACCTCCAAATTTTAGTTGGCTGTAAATAAAGTTTTGACAACAAATCTCTTCTCTATGTGTGGGCCCATAAGTACTTTACTAAGTAAGTAACAATCGATCCAGACATACGATAACTCCCATTATACTCACATGTTCATTTGGCGAGAATAAACATTCCATAATTTACTGTTTACTTGTTTATTTCATGGTCTTTATTGAAATAGGTCTTTTATGATTTAAAAAAGTTCAATAGATGTTTAAGCTTAAAGATTGACTAGAGTTTGGAAATTCTAGTTTTGATTTATATTCTCATTTATTGAGTATTAAGATAAGAATGAAATTGAAATACGTTTGAAGCACCCTGACTTAAAATTAAAATGTTTCATTTTGTAATCGATTTATTTTGACAAATCTCCAAAAGTCTATTACCGCATCAACGATCCATAACAACTCACTTGAAACTAGTGGTTCAAATGTTTTCAAATGATTATTGTTTTTTATTTCACAATTTATTAATTAGAAGAAAAATAGATTCGGAATAATAAATGTGGTTCATACTTTCCTAGATCACGGATGCGGTGGTGTTAAGATCTCTGAATACTTAAGGTGAAACGAATTTTTAGCCTCTTCAGAATTAACAGTAAAGTGAAGGCTTGATTTTGTATTATGCGTGTTTTTGTTGTTTTAAGTAATATCAAGGACAATTTACAAAATATTTTCGTTGTTAAAATTTTGATATGAAAAAAGAAGGATATTCAATTACATGTAGAAAAGTTACGATTACAATTTAGACTTATTTTAGTACTGGAAATTTGATTTGATTTCAAAATCTGTTAACAATTACATTAAATCCTACATATGTATATTACTAGAATATGAAATATTTACATGATTTCCTTATGCTATGGTACTTAAAATGTTAAAGAACCTTTTTTGTTTAATACAATTTGATTTTGAGCATTAACGCTAATGAATATAAATAAGTAAATATGTATATATATATTTGTATTATTATGTATGTATGTATGTCTTTTTATATGTATATATTAGTATATGCATACAATTTGTTGCTTTTTAAAGGGTTCGATTCGATTAATATTCGATTGGTATTGTATTTGTTTAAGCGAACGGTAGGTGGTACAATTTATCTGAACGATTTGTCGAATCGCATCTTTTGGCAGGAAGTTGGATAACAAACGTTTCAGGAACTTAAAATTGTACCGTCTTCCGACTGCTTGATTCGTTGATTTTATTAAGCGGACTACACACTGGTCAGACTTGTGTAGCGGTTATTGGTAGTTTTCTGTCATTGTGTCGCCATTCTGTACACATCATTTTGTTAATTGCAACATTTATTTTTTTTCTTTAACACAGTATGAGTGCAAGCATGTTTTCCGCTTTCAGCACTGTTCACATGATACGATTTACCAAATATAACGTATGTACGATAATTGACGGGAGTTGACGTCATTAAAATATTCAGCTGCGATTTATAACCAATTCTTAAAAATTTAATTACAAAAGTCAGTTTCAATTAATTACTTATAAAGGCTCAGTCCCCACACAAACCCTTTTACAATCACATTATTCGAC
Organism: Phaonia tiefii; assembly: GCA_963931995.1. Lineage (NCBI taxonomy): Eukaryota > Metazoa > Arthropoda > Insecta > Diptera > Muscidae > Phaonia > Phaonia tiefii. Next base: position 187,986,210 of record OZ008367.1, on the reverse strand, counting down.
GAAACCAATTAAATTAGAAGGTTTCCAAGAAATCACATGTTAGACCTTCCGTTTATTCTGTAACACAGACAATAGTAAGTGTGTGAAAATATCATCCACTCTTGAATTTTAATTATTAATCATTTATTAATTAGTAATCAATATACATATATTTTTCATTAACAATTCGGTTCAAGATAATTATTTTCTATTGCACTCTGCAACAGTGGGTTTCGGGCCTCAACCAAACCAAAAATTTTTGAAAGTACTTGGACGTGGTATCACAATAGCCCGCTCGGTTTTGCCACTATACGTAACAATTTTTTTTACAGGCCGAAGAAAATGTTGGAGATGGGTCAGGACCCTATTTCAGATTTTTCTTCAATAAATCCTAAACAGCTTGAAATATTACATTACAACCTTTGACATTATTGTTGCTATTTTCCCATTTCATAATTCCCTCTAAAATATTTCTAAGCAAAAGTACACTGTTAATCGATTATTTCACGAAACGTCATGAAAAATTTCACATATTTCATATATTTGATAGTTCTTGTCTAAAGGTAAATAAGTTGCTCTAGTTGTCTTGAAAAGATCGGTAGCTTATAAATATAACATGTTTGGCAATTTTGTCGGAAGCGGACGAAAGCCGAAGCCGTTGTGCGACCACAACGAAAGTCAGTAAACCACTTTTTTACCATTGAAATCGATGGTGCAGAGTCCCCATAGTATTTATCAAGCTTTTCCTTGGTTTGATTGACGGAACTTGCTCAAAACGTGACAGTAGTCTATCAACAGGTAGTACTTGATAGGAGCAGTGTTGTATTTCATATAACTACGAGAAGTTCGAAAAGTCACGGACTTATTGATCCGCCCTCTAACAACGATGAATGTCAACAAAAAATGCAAAATTCATTTAAATTGCACAGTTCTATACCAAAAACGGCATCAGAAAGTAAGGTAAACAGTTCTTGTAACTCCACCTGGTGTAAGTTAATTTTCGTCGAATATCTCTCATTTTTACAAACCGACGATGAAGGGTGTGAAATGAAACGTCAGATGAGAGAAATTGTTGCTCTATTCTAATTTGCTCTATGATCAATATCAGCAGAAATCTAAATTTTTAAAGTAAGTAGGCTTTGACTCAATAGCCTATGACACAAAATGGAATAACTCGATTCAGTACTACCCGATTTTGTTATTGTTTGGAAAATTACAATAAATTATAACATAAAATAATATACAATACAATAAATTGTATTGGACTTATTGATCCGCCCTCGCCTAATATTTTTAATGCTGTTGTCTCATTTTTACGCAAACGTCATGGCAAAGCAAGCCTCATTACCATTTTACAATTGTGTATACAGACGATATCACATTTTGAGCTACATACATATATGTAGGTCTTTATACAAGCTCACCACATTACTAAGTCAATTTGTATAGATTCGAGGGCAGATCAATAAGACCATGACTTTTCGAACTTCCCTCGTAGTTATATGAAATGCAACACTGCTCCCATCAATGGTAAAAAGTGGTTTAATGACTTTCGTTGCGGTCGCACAAGTACAAATGACGCTGAACGTTCTGGACGACCAATTGAGGTCAATACACCCGAAAATGTCGAAAAAATCGACGATATGGTGTTGGCCGATCGAAGAGTAAAAGTGTGTGAGATTGTTGATGCCATAGGCATTTCATATGGCAGTGTGGCTTCGATTTTAAATGATCAGTTGGGTTTGAGAAAGCTGTCTGCAAGATGGGTTCCACGCCACGTTTGCTCTCAATTGAACATAAACGTACGGGTGCACACGTGTGTAGTGTCAATGGCAAAATTCCATGAATTGGGCTACGAATTGGTACCTCATCCGCCATATTCTTCGGATTTAGCCCCCAGTGACTATTTCCTATTTCCAAACCTAAAGAAATGGCTCGGTGGAAACAGATTTAGTTCCAACGATGAAATTATTGATCAAACAAATTTTTTTTTTTTTTTTTTTTTTTTTATCAAACCAACACTCAGGGGATGCCCCCTATAAATGCAGTGCATTGTGTTGGCGAAGGAAAATTGAGGTAGTAGAGGGTGGAAAGAGGGAGTAGTGACTGTTGACATTTGCCTTGAATGTTTGTATGTCACAATTGGTGGGAAATACACTAGCCGGAAGTTTATTCCACATACGGACTGTACGGCTGAAGAACGAATTTTCTCAATAGTGTGTAGTGCGGTCAATCGGCCATTCGATAAAAAACGGATGAGAGTTCCTGGAAAGCCGCGTACTTCGGCTAAATATCCTCACGTCCGGCATAAGTTGACGGATGTCCGAGGAACACATACCGTGGAAATATCGATAGAAAAGTGACACGCAACCCACATTTCGACGATGCTCAAGGGAGGCAATAGAGTTGGATACCCTACTGTCCCCTATTAACACCGTCGCTCTCTTCTGGACACGGTCGAGTAGCTCCAAAGAAGTCCTAGGAGCACCTGCCCATATATGGGAGTTATACTCCATCTTTGGCCTGATGTAGGTGGTGTAGATATTGAGAAGATCAGAGGGAGTGAAGTATTTCTTGCACCGCTTTAAAAAGCCTAGACACTTGAATGCATCTTTCGACACTTCAAATACATGTTTTGCCCAACGGACATCATATTGTATTTTCATGCCCAGAACATCAAGAGCGTCTGATTCATCAATATCCACACCGTCCATAGACAATGACGACACACCTGGGTCAGCAATACGTTTATGCGACAACAAACAACACTGGGTCTTACCCGCATTAAAATCTACTCTATTCTTTCGACCCCATTCAACAATGGATACCAGATCGCGGTCGAGTGTTTCATTCATCGTCCGGCGTTTGACTTCAATCTCTTGAAGACTTGGCCTACGATCGAATGAATAAGAATGGCAGAGATTACTGTCATCGGCAAAAGAGTAGATTGGATTCACAGTCTGACCCAGGAGATCGTCAATGAAAATAAGAAAAAGAGAAGGAGAAAGAACAGAGCCCTGTGGTACACCTGCAGTCAATTTATGCTCGTCGGATGAAACCCCATCTACAACAACTCGTATAGTGCGATCTCTGAGAAAACTCGATATAAATCGAGTGAAGTTATCACCGACACCAAAAGCAGCGAGCTTTGACAAGAGTGCATCGTGCCATACTCTGTCAAAGGCCTTGGAAATATCAAGAGCCACTACCTTACTCTCACCAAGCCGGTGGATGGATCGACTCCACTGTTCCGAAAGGAACGCCATCAGGTCTCCAGTAGATCTCATTCTACGGAAACCATACTGCCGATCGTTAAGAAGGTCATTGGACTCAAGATACTTCACTAGATGGTGGTTAACCATGCTCTCCATAACCTTCGAGAGCGTAGAACAAATTGCAATTGGGCGGTAATTTGCAGGGTTACTTGCATCACCTTTTTTAGGGATTGGCTGGACATTAGCAACCTTCCAACGCGCAGGGAAGACTCCGGCACGGTATGCAAGGTTGAAAAGATTGCGCAGCGGACACGCCAGTGTCGAAGAGCACCTACTCAAGACCAGTGCAGATATGCCATCCGGGCCCGGGGATTTACCTACGACGAGATTCGCAAGAACCTTTTTAACTCCTCGCGTTCGAAAAAATATCTTGGGCATGGAACAAGATACGTGATTGATCACGGGGAGTGGTTGATTGCTATCCGGCAAGGAAGAGTTCCTTGCAAACATTTCAGCCAAGAGGTTAGCTTTATCAACCGGTTCAGTGAATGTTATGTCATCTTTAAGAAGAGTTGGGATAGAGGAAGAACTATCCTTTATTCTTCTTGCAAATGACCAAAAGTTCTTACTTCCTCTAGGGAAAGAAAGGACTTTAGCACGAATACGCTGTTCGTGAAGAAACTTTTCGCGTCGAAGTACTTTGGCACACTTGGATCTTGCCTGTTTGCGTAGCAGTTCAGTATCAACGTTTTTATTAGAACGCCAGTCTCTGAACGCGTCCTCTTTGGATCTGACAGCATTCTTGCATGTCTGGTTACACCAACTTTTTTCCGATGGTTTAACCGAAATAATTTTCGTCGGAATGAATGAATTCATACCAATCAAAATTATCTTCTCGATCATTTTAGCAGCAGCATCTATGTCATTGTCCAGAAAACAAAGCTTCCAGTTAAAATGCTGATAAAAGTTGTTGAGCTCTGCCCAACGTGCCTCTTCGTAGATAAAAATTTTTCGCTTCGGGACTGTGTTTGAAGCGAGACGAAGAGCTGAATACGAAAAGGACGCTGAAATGATACAGTGATCCGAATTACCCAGAGGTGCAAGCGTGTTAACTTCGTACTTTTCAGGGTGCGAAGTTAAGAAGAGGTCAAGTAAATTTTGGTTGTGCCCTTGAACACACGGAATGTGCGTCGGTTCATTCACCAATTGCGTTAAGTTGTAATGAGCGGCGAAGAGCTCAGCGTATTGGCCCTCCGTAGTTGTATGGCTCGAATGCGTTAACCAGGAGGAATTATGGACATTGAAATCACCAGCAACAACGATTTCACTGTCTGGATAATTCCCCAATATCTCAGAAATGGAATCGGAAAGGGTGTCAAAGCCATTAAAGGATGTCTCCCTTCCCGCATTAGGACTTCTATAAATAAATCCGAAATGTAGGACATGTGTTCCAATCTTGAATTTTAACCAAAGACAGTTAAATTCTGGATCTTGTGAGTCGAAATGTCGCTGACTCTGAAACACTATGCCATTTTTTACATAAACCACAAGGCCTCTGTGGGAAATAAAAAGGGATAGAGTGTGGTACCCAGGAACGTGAAAATCCTGTGGATCAGAATCCTCGCGCACCTGGGTTTCACATAGAGCAAGAACATCAGGCCGATGAATATTAATATGAGAGTACACACCGAAAAAATTCGTTCTCAACCCTCGTATGTTACCATAATGTATAACAAAATTACACACCATTGCGACACACAAACACACAGAACAAATTCACAGCAGTAAACACAAACAGTGAGTCCCCCGCCTTCCCGCTGATATCCACACAATGCTTAGTGTTATGCCTTAAGCACTGAGCAGCAACGAGAAGACGAAGAAAACACAGTCTATGCTGTACCGTATAGGAGAGGGAGCGGGGGACAACAAATGCACCACACAGAGAGGGGCATAAAAGCCCTTCGCGTGGTTGACGTAAACAGCCTAGTTGATGTTATTGTTTCCTTATTTGTTGTTGTTTGATTATGGTTTGGTTTGGTTTGTGTTGATGTCGCGGTGTCAAACATGTTGCGTTGGGAACGGAGTGGTGTCGCGAGCATTTGGTGTCGATTATTGTTGTTGTTCTTGTTGGTTTATGTTATTGCACTTGTGTACTGATCGTTTTGTTTTATTTGCTTGCACTTTGATATTGTAATAATGTTTTGGTTTTGCATTATGTTTTCACGATTTTAAAATTTGTGATTCATGACAACGACGCGGACTGGATATTATGGTTTAACATTAAACATTGAACGGGACGCGGAGCACAACCAAAAACACGTCTGTACGGGACGGCTGTCACACACTCCTATTTTATGGACCTCGAAAAATCCTATTTTTTTGGAAGGGATACAAAAATTGGAGAAACGTTAGACTAAGTGTATTGAGCTAAAAGGAGATTATGTTGAAAAACAATTTTTTTTGTGCAAAAACTAAACTGTGTTTCATTCAAAAAGTCACGGACTAATTGAACCGCCCTCGTTTATAAGTAATATGTCCATAGAGTAAATCATAGACTAATACATACATAGATACATTTATTCTCTCCATAAATTAAACGTCATAGGTACGGTGGAAAGTAAACATTGGATGGCGCAAAACATGGGTTCAATAATACCAGATAGAGGCAATAGAAAACAACGGCAAACAAAGGAACAACAACCGAATTTCGTGGTTTTGTGGCAAACTAGTTGTGTTAAATACAATACAAATGTATACCAACGATAAAAGTCAACAAAAAAGTGCAAAATACATTTAAAATTTTCAGTTATACACCAAAATGACATGAAAAAGTTAAGTGAACATATTTTGTAACTCCACCTGGTGAAAATTAATTTTAAATTTAATTTCTCTCATTTCCACAAACCTACGATGAAGAGTGTGAAATGAAACGTCAGATGAGAGAAATCTTACAAGAGAGAATATCTGACGTTTCCTTTCACACTCTTCGTGGTGCGGTAGAAGAGATGTTTGACCAAAACTGCCATACGCCAGGTGGAATTACAATAACTTCTGACTTTAATTTTTCATGTCGTTTTGATGAAAAACTGTGAAATTTCAATGTGTTTACACTTTTTTATTGGTAGTTATTGTCAGTATACATTTGTGTTGTATTTAACAAAATAATTTTAACACACAAAACGAAATAGCGTTGTTGTTATTTTGTTGGTTGTTTTGAACCATTGCCTCCATTTAGTATTATTGAAGCAATTCTTTTCAACATGCAACGTTCATATCACATCAGGCCAAATGTCATAAATTTGCTGAGAGAACTGTTAAGTCTACTATAAGAATTACTCTATGAATATGTCGGTGGTAAAATGGTTAATGCGAGCGAATATTGCACATGTGTATGTGGGGTTCGATTAAAGGGGCCCTTAGACCTGTGGATAAGTTGCAGCGACTTCAAGTTGACATCAACTTATCCATGGTGTAAGGTGAAGTTGGTGGTTTGTACAAACTAGTTGATGTAAAATCAAAGCCATTTTGATTTTTTGAAGTTGATATCAACTTATCCACCAGTGTAAGCGGAAGTTGCATCAACTATCATACGCATTTCGGTGAGAAACGTTTATGAGACAACATTATCGGCAAAATGTAAATAAATGAACCAAAAATATATAAATTAAAAAGTAGCGGAAAAATATATACTAAATAAATGTGATTTATAGTGATATTTATAAATATTTCAAAAAAATAAAAATAGTTTTTTTTACTTAAAATTGGTGATATTTTCGCAGTGCGCTCACCACCTTTCATTTCGACATCTGACAAGAAAATGAAGTTGCCTCAACTAGTTTGAGAGTGTAAGGGCAAAATCGAAGTTGATGTCAAGTTATCGAAGTTGATGTGAACTTGAAGTCGAGCAACTTATCCACAGGTCTAAGGGCCCCTTAACGCTCTGAATATATTTCATGACTGGATCACTGAAACTAAACAGCGGAAGTGATATCGATAATGCTCTAGGGAATTATGGTGGGGTGTTTGAGAAATCCACCTATTGTGCACTACTGACAAGGGGTCAGAGAATGGCAACGATGTGCATCACTGATTCTCTGCGCACCACTCCCATTGTAATGTTATAATATTTGTTGCCGGTGGACATTCTCGGCAGGCAGATTGCTTCAACGTTTGCCAACAGGTTAAGGCAACTCCCATAATGGCACATGGTCGCCGTCGGCCATGGAACAGTGGTGCTAGGAAAGGAATTCCTGGAACAAAGGAGTTCCTAGTATAGGATGATATGCGATTTTCTACACGGATTTGTCAAAATGAATGATATAGGGCCTACCCTAGGGAATAAAGGTTGTCTCTGTCTCTGATCATTGTATCATATGTATATCAGGCGTAAATTTTGGCTGTTAGGGAAGCGACCGAATGGCTGAGGGATAATAATCCAGTAGTCATTGGTTCAATGTCTGTTTCGACAGGCAGGTGGCAATCAGTTTTCCTGAACTCAACATCTACTCAAGACTAACGCAGGTCTCTCAACGAAAAATGTACTGCAGTACAACATTCAGCAGCAGTATATTATTCGCCTCATATTGGTGCCAGGACACAGGGTCACTCCGGAAAACTACACTCTGTTGAGCTTTCTAAACTGGGGACTACCTTACTGGTTCCACAGGAATTGGAACGTGTTGGCATATCCCTAACGACATGTAAGCATTTCCTTCAATAACGCTCCTTGTGATGATACAGGAGATGTAGACGAGCGGCAAATATTGTGTACGCAAAAGACAAACCCGTCCGATAATGGGTAGGAGGCAAGCAATGAACTTACTTGTCTCTAATCAGGCTAAATGAATACATTTTTGTTTCAGTTTTAACGGAATAATGACTCTGCGCGTATGAGTACCGCTTCTTAAGCTTCTCGGATCAAACTAAACAGGTCTAAGGTGGGACTAGCATTGTCTCTAAACGGGTTTCAGGTGGGACTAGCATTTAATGCTGTTAGTCCGTGGTATCAAAATGGACTAATAAGTGTAAGTGAGACGTTTATGGTCTGCCAGCAGCACCTAACCTAACGTACAATCATTTAAATATTTTGTAATATTCTTGTATTCTTTCAAAAACATTTGATTACCACTTTTGGACACTATATTCCGATTTAGCCGTTTTGATTTTTTGTAAAATTGTTTTCAATACTGGCAAATTCAAACAATTTTTACAAATGGATTCTGTTTGAGGTTAGGAAAAGTTTGCCAAGTCAATAACACATAAACTCAAATAACACACATATTTTGCCCGTTTCTCTGCAGTCTCGTGGATGACATCGCGTATGCTTTCTGAGGTTCAAAAACATTGCTTAAGTCTGTTAATTTGGGAAAATGCAGTGTTGGTATCGACTTCTCCACCATTCATGGCTTTATCATGCCACTCTGACATTTAGCAATATCGTTTTTAAAAATTCTGGATAGAACTGAAAGCACCAGTAGAGTCCCAGCGGCGGAAGTCATGACCTGGAAGGCCTGAAATTATGATCAAACAGGCCTTCTTTATAATACGGAAGGTCTTTCTTACACATTACCTCCTCCTTTATTTTTAACATTGCGTGAGATTGGGAGGCAAGACCTTCCTTGCCCAATGCCTAAAGAAGGCCTTAGAAGGTATGCAAAGAGGAAGGCATTAGAAGACATTTACTTTAATTTATTTTTGTTAAACAAAAATAAAATTAAAATAATTTATTTTATCACAAAATCATTATCCACCTCTACATATTAATTTATAAGAATGTATGTATCTACCTTAGAAAGTTTTACCACGCCCAACTTCAAATTGAAAATTTTAAAAATACCTTGAAAAATATTAAATAAAATATATAATTTTAAAATTTATATGAAATTTTCCAATTAAATTACAGTTAAAAAGAATCGGAAAAGAAATTTCTCAAAATTTTAAAAATCTTCATCTTGGTTATATCTGATGAAAAAATTCATGCATTCCGCAGGCCTTGTTTGAGGAAGGTATTACAAAAGAACCATTCCGCATGCCTTATTTGTGGAATGCCTTGCGACTTCCGCCGCTGGGTTGTCTTAAGGTTTTTAAGTTTTGTTTGGTAAATCGTATCAAAAAATCAATGCAGTTTTGCTTTAATAAATATAAAATTTAAATTTTGAATTGTTGACCTTGTTTTTTTTTTAATAGAATCGTTCCAATTTGGGCTTATTCAATGCTGCACAAAAATAATACCCTGAATAGTTTTGTGAACCGGGTGTAGCATAATCGCCGATGCCAGGATGCGCATGGGGGTGATGGTGATGATGGGAATGCGTCGTATGTGGATGATTAACATAATCGCCATAGCTACTGGCATTGAATGGATGCGTTGGATGTATGGCTGCTGCAGCAGCGGCAGCGGCAGCAGCTGCCGCCGTAGCAGCATGAGGGTGGGAATGATGTGCGTAAGCATGTGGATGATTGTGGGGATGATAGTGTTGAAATCCACCTCCTCCACGTGGTTTTTGTCATGTCAGTAAATTACTGCCATTATTGTTGGTAGCATGTACGCGCATGTGCCGATTTAAATTTCCAGACTGTGAAAATCTGTAATGAGAGAAAATATTAGTAAAATGGAGATTTCATTAAATTAAATTGTACACCTGTAACGCCCTCCGACACCATCAGTGAAAGAACAAGTGTTGAGGCGTGATATGAAAATACAATTATATACGAATCAGTCAAGGTCGGGTATAGGATACCATTATACGCTGATTTGTACTGAGAAAACTTTGTTAGATTTTGCTCGGGCTACACATTTTGGTTCCTGACACTTTATACAAACTATCCTGTAATCCCTATTTGTAGGAGAGTGGCTTTCATTCCATCACATGTTAGACTAATCAGTCTCTTCTTTTGTAGATATTGGAAAAAGTTATCGACCCATATCTGCTAGCAGTGATGCCAACTCTGCAGGAACGAAAGGCGCTGTCGAACTACCAAAAAGTGCTGAAACGCGCCAAATAACGAAAGCAACTAGAAAAATCCCGAAGTACTAAAACGCGTTTAATTTTAGGATATCTCACGCAGAGGCGACGTGAAATGACCACAGACACGGTGCATTTTAGCAAGTTAGACTTTTTCTTGTGGGGCTTCCATAAGTCGGAAATCTATGGTAATAAGCCAGAATTCAGTTTGATCTATGCGCCAGTTACCGAACAGTTTAACTCTCGGTTTCGCTCCAACAACCGAAGCCCCGCCGGTCATTTGAACGAGGGCATATTGGTTGATATCTCACATGAAACTAGTTTTTATTAAATTGTAGCTTCCCTTTTGGAAAATCCTTTCAGATGGTCAAGCGGAGAAACGATGTTTGGAGTGCAGATTTGACGGAACCAGCATTGTCTGACATTTTTGTTTTTCTCTTGCATCTACAAGATTAAAAGTGGATTGTACTCCCATACCTTGCGATATTTTTGGGCGATAACCAATACAAAATACATAGAAGCAAACTTAGCATGTGTGGTCAATGAAGATGAATATATTTTTGAAAATATTTCGCCCGTCATTCACAGAAATACATCAATATAAATTAACAATTGTTCAAGACCATTAGCAACAAAAATGTCATATTACGTCGGGAATATACAAAACGGGCTATAGGGCTAAATAAAAACTCAAAACGCGTGCATATTACGTGTTTTTCCAAAAAAGCGCGATTAACATTTTTTTTTAGCGTTTTACAAGGCCGAAAAGTGCTAAATCTAGCACCAAAAGAGCTAAATTGGCATCACTGTCTGCTAGCGCAAATCTACGGAAACATAGAGAAATAGAAAAGAGCCGCTATGTCTCTCTTCGCTTTTTCTTGATGACGACGAGGTAGTAGGCCATTTCATTGAGTTCGAGTTGCTATTGCAATTTACTCTTTGGTTGGACATAATACGGACAGAAATAAAAGGGAATGCGTATTTTCGTTCGATGCAAACAACATAAAACATAATTTAGCTGTCTTTAGTATCAATCTCGGGGATCACACACGGCAATTTTACTTTCGCAGGTCATGAGTTTATTGGAGAGAGAGGGAGGGTAAGAGAGGTCTCTCTCCTATAAACTCCAGACTTGGGCAAGTAAAATTGCCGTGTGTGATCCCCGAGAATCAAACACTTTTAAACTTAGTTTGCTGCATGGTCTATAATGGACGTCTTCTTTGGTTTCTAAATCTACATCATTTCCCTAGTGGCTTTTCGATCAGCTGTGCCATAGAAACCCCCTGACGGAAATCGCACTCCATACTCTAGTGAGATTCGTTTCGCATTTGTCGATATAGAGGTATTTCTAAGAACTTCTTATCTCGATCGATCAAATCGGCTCTATCGGCATTATGTGTTAAACAGATGATCATTAATTTGATCTAAAAACTACTTATGCGAACAAACATCCTTAACTAGAATAGAGGAGTCTATTTATAGTCTCAAATTCTCTGGAATTTATTGCTGGGTAGTGTTTTGCTTGAGCAGGAATCCATTTCACATGCAGAGATGTGCAGCAGGGCGTTATCAAGAGACTGACTTAGCCAACGGAGAATGGCCTGGGTGCAAATCCGGAGAAACCCAAGCAGTCGTTCTCTTTACCAGAAACCAATAGGTTCCCTATATTGAGCGATTTTCTCTAGATGGTATAGCAATTTCCATAAAGGATAATTGTAAAATATTGTTACGAATTTCCTTATTCGTCCTTTTTGCGTAAAACATAAGACGTCCTTTTGCGTAAAACATAAGACAAAGTGGTGTAAATAAAAGTAAGCTGTTGTACTGTTTGATTAATAAAAAGAAGTTAAACTGTATTATTGAGAATAAAACAGCGCAAAAAGGACGAATAAGGAAATTCGTAACATCAGTGTCAGAATTGAAATTACGAGTTAAGGACAACGATAAAGTTTGAAGAACTAAAAGTTAAACAACTTAAAAAGGAGTTGAGTAAATTGGATCAACCGACAGCTGGTAACAAGGCAAAGCTGCAGAGGCCATTAATAGAAGAATTTAAACGCCGAAACATCGACATTGACACATATCAGTTCGAGTGCAAAGACGAATTGGAGGTATGTGCAACTGGTAATGCAGATGTTTCTACAATGTTTGCTGCCATGATGGAAAGAAATTTGGCGAGAATTCTAGAATTATGGACGAGAAATTTGGTAAAAATTCTAGAATTATGCAGGAGACATCAAACGCCACAAGTGATAAACTTTAAGAAATTTCGGAAGTTATGAACAACATGGAAATACATGTTAATGAGAAATTGGAAAAGGTCGAACAAAAGTTCGAAGAAGTTGAACAGAAGATCGAGCAAGTCGAGCATAAGTTTGAGAATGTCGAAAATGATGTAAGCGAATTGCAAAGGAAAATTAATGAACTTCAGTTACAAGAAGGGCCCGTCCGAGTAATTTCTGAAGACTCTAGTAGATTGAAAGCTCCCAGTTTTGATGGCTCTGCACCATTCGGCGTTTTTAAATTCCAATTCGAAATGGTAGAACTTGTGGAACAGCAACAACAAAGAATTAGAGCTGATTTTACCACTAAAAGGCAGCGCAGCAGAACTCCTTCTGAGTGTTACCGTCAGCGTCAGAAACAACTACGTGGATATACTGGCTGCGTTACAACGTAAGTATGGTGGCGATCACAAGAATGATTTATATCGCATGGAATTAAGAGGCCGAGTGCAAAAGTATAATGAAACACTACAGGACTTCGCAACGGAGGTGAAACGTTTGGTGTTGATGACTTATTCTGGTGAGTCCCACCCATTCCTGGATCAATTTAAGATTGAGGCATTCGTCAACGGCATCCGTGATCCCGACATAAAATATGTGACTTGTGCCACACAAAAAGCTACATTCGCCGAAACCGATTCGTTCGCATTGGCACTGGAGAGATTTGAAGGGTGCCATGAACGATCTTAAAGAAATGACCCAAACCCTCAGCAAGGCGTTATCAGGTACAAATAAGACCAGACCAAAGTGCTACATTTGCGACAAACCTGGTCATATTGCACGAAACTGCGGAGAGCCACCAAAACGATAAAGATCGAGCTCACCCCAACGTGGCAATAAACGGCCAAATTTTACTACACCAGATGAATCACCGTTACACTAAAACGAACTAGCCCAGAGGGGCATGGACTGGCTCCAACAACCGAGGGCCCCACGATCTCCATCTCAATAATACAACAGAAAAACAACAACCTCACTGTGTACGGAGCTATCGGTGGTCGGAAGCTCATATTGACTATGGTCGAACAGGCTAAAGTGGGGGGCAGTGTTACGATTAAGTAAAAGAATTACTTACTCTTAATGACCAGACTAACATTATGTAAATAACAGAACGACTAATGCTGCGCCTGAAAGTATGCATTGTAACAACATACCAGCTCGCTAAACCAGTAGCATGAATTAGCCCTATTATTTACATAATGTTAGTCTGGTCATTATGAGTAAGTAAAAGTTTTACTTAATCGTAACAATATATAGGTGTGATACTCGATTGAAAGTTTAGTTGTAAGCCTAACAATGTGGATTGGATTAGTAAATCAACATTGACCCTGTATTCGTGTAAAAATACTACTGGAAAATTATTGGAAGCCTATCCACGAAATTGCTTTACGGCATTGTCGTTTGGTGGCCTGTGCTGGAAAAATCATTTCGTTTGGTGCTTTACCTATTACAAATAAATAAATATTTTCACATTACATATCCTGAAGGAATAGAGGAGAGCTCCTCACAATCAGTTATCTGTCAGCTTTCTAGTTTTATACTCAATATTGGGGACCTAACTACCGGTTCCGAATTGGGTTTTTTGAGAAACTTTTTCATGGATAATTTCTCGAAAGTGTCGTCGTCCCCAAGTGAGGTGACCGTCGTCAAAAGAAATGTAAGCTTGTCAGACAAGGTATCGAACTCCTGTTCTCATGTACAAGAGATGTGAACACTAACCATTGCACCATCGATGGTCGCCTATTACCACTTGATTTACTCGACAGGTAAATAGCTACAGCCTAAGACATTCTTCGGCTTGAGTCACTATGGCAATTTTGAGGGATCTGCCAGAATCCAGAAGTATTTCAGATTTTACACAGATTGCAAATTACGATCACATATGTAAATATATTCTAAATAGGTGTGACCACTCCACAAAGATTGTTGTGCTTTTCAGGCAATAGTCATTGCAATCACTGAAGTTGCTCTCTCTTGTGTTATCAACATCTAATCTGACAGCCAGGTTCCTTTAAAATCTCTGCAATCTGTATTCCTGACTTTGAAAACAGCCTACAACTGCCGATCATCTCTAAATGAGATGGCTACTTTGTCGTATACCCTCCTTATATGGGTATCTGGGACAGCATAATTTCAGAAAACTATAGAGCGGGAGAGCTATCGAGATGAGAAACTAGGTACTTGTTCCACTAGATAATGAGTATCTGCCGCTTCCTACAAGAAAGCTAATACTTAAAAGAGAAGCTCTCAAATATGCGAATGACAGCTGGTCTAGAACCACAAAGTGCATGATCACCAGGAAGGTGTGATCAAGTTGTGACCTGAATCGGTTGAAGAACTTGATTCGAGACTGGATATCTCTACGCAAGTAGCTGTGAGTATGTAAGTTGGATAGCATTCTCGGGTCTAAACTTGAAATCTTCGGTCATGATTACTGTAGATGCAGTGGAAATAAATAGGATGACGAGAGCGTCGGATATGCTACTAACCCGATAGTTAACTACCGACTTAAAAACTGGACGTAAGCCGACATGGCGTTTTGGGGTCACAATTGGCTTCCTAATTATTTGTATTACATTTCAACTTACCTTAGTAGACATAATTTACATTGATACGGTTTCTCGCCGCTGTGTATGCGCAAATGTTTGGTCAACGTTGAGCTATCCGAGAAGGATTTCTTGCAAGCCGAACATCGATAGGGGCGCTCACCCGAATGGGTTCTCATGTGCGTAGTGACGCTGGAACTTTGTGAGAAACGTCTATCACAAATGGGACAACGAAATGGTTTTTGGCCAGTATGTGTGCGTACATGAGCTGTGAGATTGGCGGCCTGTGAGAAACTTTTATTGCAATCCGGACAACGATACGGCCTCTCGCCCGAATGAGTTCGCAAGTGGGTTTTCAGTGTACTGGGTCTGGCATACGTCTTGCCACATAGTCGACAGAGGTTAGGCTTAGAGTCGGAGCCCTCTTCGTTGCTATCTTCGTCCTCGTAACCGCTGGCAACGCCGGACGTTATCGGAGTACCGGTTAATTGGTTATATGGTTTTGTGTCACGTATTTGTGTAAATAGTGTTGGACTTTTTGTGGGCGGCGAGTAACTTTGACCCACTTGTGTGCTTGTGTAGAAACTTTTCGGTGTAACAGCATCCGATGCGGGAATTGGGGGTGGCGATGTGTCTTTTTCGAGAGCCTCAGAGAGGGAGGGCAAGAGATTGGAATGATTTTGGTTGGACTGGAGGGAAGGTGTACGAAAGTCAGCTGTAAATGAGTAAGTAGCTGCCGCTGGATAATGGGATGGACTTAATAGTGGCGGATATAAAACATTAACGGCCGAGGAAGAATTTGTGGGTGCCCATTGCATCTAAAACGAAAAATAAACAAAAATTCCAAAAAATTCTGAGCTATAAAATTTGGAAAACTATACATGTGTTTAACAGAAACTTACTTGTGAACACTGCATTGGCATTGCAGTATCTGTAGCACCATAGCCATGCATTGTCATGTTCATACTAACATTAACACTCATACTGGGGTACATTGCAGCTGCACTGGAACCGGTAGCACTTGCCGCATTCATGTGTTGTGCACCACATGAATTGCCCGCCGTTGAAGCCTGAACATTCCCCGATGTATTGATCGGATCATAATAACATGATTGTGCTGTGGAATTCAATGCGTTACTGTGCGATAGCGATTGCTGACCTCCGGGTGTGGACGAAGAGGATGAGGTAAGTGCAGCCGTCTGTTGATGGCTATTGGGAGAGACTAACATTTGATGTGGATGTACGGTATACGAGAGTGAAGCTTGATGAGGATTTGCTGAGAAATTATATGATGCACCACATGGTGAGAAGGGGAAGAGGCTGGGCAGGGGATCGATGTCTAAAGCAGGCAGTCCCGGAAACGTTGACGCCATCTCGTCGGTGGACCAATAATTTGATGCGCAAGTATTTCCACCACCACTAACGCCGGCGTTATTTAGAATTACTTGTGAATTATTTTGTGCAGATCCACCAAGGTCAACGGCAACGATCGGATCAAAACAGGAACCACAATCAAAATCGTTTGTTGGCAGGGAGGATAGTGGCAAAACCGTAGTACCCTGACACGATAAACAACCGATACAGGAGGCGGCAGCACACTCTTGCTACAATAAAAATATAAACGGAAAATAAGTTTAAAAGATGTAGTATAATAGAAAGGGATAGTAATGTCGGATTTTAATAAATATAATTAGTGGCTTTCAGTTGATTGTCAATATCTGATGGCAATAAACACTCAGGGGAAAATAATATTTAATAAATAAAAAGCTACGACACATTCATCAAGTCGAGAAAGTTTCACAGATTCCGGTTGTACATCCGGCAGAAATCATTATTACTTACTTTCTTTATTGACCACAGACAACCCATTTGGATTGGGAGCCTTACTTAACAAGGATGACTTTAACCAGCTCAATCTTTCGTCCCTAAAACCAAGCTTCATCCATCTGATCCTTCTAGTGCAGTCTTGGTCATCCCATTTTGGGCCTTCCTTCTTGTAAGCCTTGACACATCTTTCGCTATTATTTCGACTTATCCATTCTACTCACATGGCCCAGCAGCGTAATCGCTATATTTTCATTGACTAAGCTACGTCTCCAGTTCAAACAGCACGTGGTTCATACGGCGTCTGCACATTCCTTATACCGTACTGGGTCTCGAAGACTCCCAATGCTGTTTCGTCCGCTTGCGATATGATCCAGGAGTCTGTTGCATAAATCGAGACAGGTTTATGAGAGTCTGATATAGCTAGATATGTATTTCTCGAGAGAAGACTGTATCTCTGAAGTACTTGCTTAACCCGAAATAACAGCCAATAGCAAGGACAATTAGCTGCTTGATTCCAAGGCAGACGTCATTGTTTTGTTTAGGGCAAATACGAGATAAATAATTTCGTTCGGTAATTCCAAGTTCTAATGGGTATCGTTGCGAGAGGGTGCGTTCTGCGCTAGTAAGGGAGTGAGTTCTTCTGAGCAGGCTGTGGCTGCCTGGGGTAATTGCATCTTTAAGATGTCCAGCTTTATTGGGGTCTGGTTTTGTACTCATTTCGTAATCATACGTACATACATACATTGCACTTGAAGTATGCCATCCGTCTGTAACCTAGAGAATCTGGTTTTTAAATCAGAACATACCGAAGAAGCCTTGCGCATTTCTGTATGGAGGATTCTTTTAGCACTGACAACCATGTTTTATGCCGCTACGAAATCAATCAGTCTCTATCCGTTATCGGAAGTGGTGGTATGTAGACCGAATTTGCCAACGTTTGATTGATTTTTGAATTAATGTCTGTATGTCACGGGTGCTCTGCACACCACTCCCTCTTATGCACTGAATATAATGTTATATTTGTTTTCAGTTTACATTGTCTTAAGACCGATTGCTGTTACGTCAACTCTCACAATGGAGAATGGTAGGTTATGGAACAGTGCTGGCAGGTAATCCCAAAATTCTTGCATTTGTTGACTACTCGAGAGTGGAGCAGCTATTCGATATGAAATACTACACTCTCATATCGAATAGAGATTCCTGAATCAGCGGGTGATCAGGTAGGGTTTGGGGCGTGCTCTAGGGAACTAGCGTTGTCTCTTGCTTGTGGACTACCTAATCATTGTAGCGTGTATCAGGTGGAAATTTTAACTATTGAGGAAGTGACCGGCTAGCTGCGGGATAACAGTTCATCAGTCATTGGGTTCAATGCCTTCTCTGACAGTCAGGCGGTAATCAAGGCAGTGGCACCAGTATTTCTGAACTCAACATCTGTTCAAGTCTGCCGCAGATCTCTTAACAACATGGCTACGCATTTGAGTTTGTGATTTTCAGCGCAAACGGATGGAAAAACCTTCTCAAAATACCGTTCGGAACCGGTGTAAAACTGTAGGTCCCTGTCAGAGAGAGAGACAAATTAGAAAGCGCACAGCTCGCTGGTTGTGCGAAGCTCTCCCAAATCCCTTTATGGGATGTAATGGGCAACGGGTTTTTTCTGAATGCCAGGACACAGGGATATTCCAGAGAGTTGCAGAGCGGATGAGCTGGCCGGACTAGGGACTGCCTTACAGGGTCCACAAAAACTGGAACGTGTTGGAATGCTCCTTCCTACAAGAATCCTCCTATATGATGATGTAGGAGAGGTGGACCAATGGCACAGATTGTGTACGCACAAGCACAAATACAAATCAGACAGTTAGTGTATCTAGTCTCCAGCCAGGTCTAAGGTATCAATGCTTGTTTCAGGACGAATCTACTGAACATGTTCTCTGCACGTGGACAGCACTAGCTGGCAGGAGGATTCTACTAATTTAGGGATGCTAGTTCTTTACGGATCTGGGAAAATATATCAGATAGGCGTTGGCAACATCGTGAGTATCTTCGAACAAACTAAAAGGTTTGTCAGTGGGACTAAAGTACAATTTCGTTAGCCCGTGGTATCATAATGGATTATTAAGTCCATGTGAGCAGCTCATCGACTGCCACCAACATCAACACCTAACCAACCTCTTTCGTGGATTTTCTCCATGATTTGACGTAATATGGTAGGTCGTGTAGGTCTGCCACAAATGGCTCTTGCTTTCGAACATGACGCATTTGAGTTTGTCCGACGTGATGGTTCAGGCCCTAAACTTCCCCTTACACCAGAGATAAGTCTGAATAGACCTCTTGTTGGTCATGCAGATTTGTCAATGTACGGTCCGATTTATTTAAACAATTCGACAACTCGCTTATTTGTCTAGATATCGAAAGTTTATATTTGATTTATTTTAAGACACCGGAGTTACGAAGTAAAGCACACAATTTGCGGAGTAAAGCACACAGAAGTGCACACTACATGTTTGCAAACAGCGTTTTCATGAATTGAAGATCTGCTATTTTTTGTTGTTTATTTGTTGTCTGTCACGTTTTTGTTCTCAGCAGTTTTCAACAAACAAAGCCACATTTGGGGTCACAAAACTATATTAAATAAATGAATGGTTTCCCGTTACATCCCATGAAGGGATTAGGGAGAGCTTCTCACAAACCCGTGAGCTGTGCGCGTTCTAGTTTTACACTCACTGATTGGGAAGCTTTTTCATGGCTAAGTACTCGATAGTGTTGTCGTCACTAAGCGAGGTGACCGCCGTCGAAAGAAATTTAAGGAGGTCAGAGCAGGGATCGAATCGGCCACTCACGGCCACAAAAACCATATTATATAACATATTAATCAATGTGTCTCCAACATGAAGTATTGAATAGCAAACACAATATAGTTGGAAACAAGTATACTATATTTGCGACAAGCTACAAATACGTTATATTTATATTCCGATAACTACCCGCGTTACCGTTTTTGTTTTTACTAAAATCTTTGCGTTTTACTTTTTTGACTTTTCAAAACAAAAAGACCGTCGTCTTCATGAAACAACAAATTGTAGTTTTTGAATTTGAATTTTATTAGTTATAAGCGAATCACAAACTTGTCATTCATGAGCATGAGCTCGGTTGATAACTTTTTGTATGACTGATGAATTTGAAAAAATATTAACAACAAATTTTGTGAACATGATAGTGATGCGAACAACTTTGATTACATTCGTATTAGGCATCAAGAAGGGCGGTAATCCGACAATAAATATTAACTATAGCTGATGTTCATGCTTATGAAAGGAAAGTTTGTGGTTCGCTCTAGTTTATTATTTTTTATCACATTTTTTTCAAATTTCAACATCGAGACGTTTATTTATTTTTGAACAAAGAATACAAGATTAAGTCTTCTTATATTATTCCGATGTGGCACCCGTTAATTTTTTTTGAAAAAAATTATACATAATGATTTTGATGGACTCGAAATAATTGGCTTGCTATCAAATCCTGTAAATTCGGCGAAAACGGGAACATGACACTTTTTACTTCTTGATTTTAAAACCACTGAAATATTTACAAAATGTCTGCTGGAAGACTATACTGTTTTCGACTGTTTGGATGCGTGGAATTTTATTGCACTGCGTTGAGTCTTTTATATTAATAAGATCCGGTTATTTAGTCGAGAAATTTAATGACAAAATTATTCAGTAATAGTTTTTTTTTTGTTGAAATTTGTCAAACACTCCCGCCGGAAATACTAAATAAGTCTAGCAGGGATGTTCTAAAGGCTTTTCCAATAGGTACTTGACAACTTTGAATTTAATTTGTGAAAGCACTATTTCACTGATCATCTAACTGTTACTTTCCTTTTTTTTCAGTAAACTCAAGATTTTCATCATGGTAAAGTACACGAACGAACAACGTATGCAAATTATAAAAATGTACTACCGAAATTCGGAGTCGGTGACCGCAACTTTAAGAGCGTTAACTCCAATTTTCGGTCGTTATTCTCGCCCTAGTAGACAATTAATAACAAGTTTATTGCAATAATTTGAGTCTACTTATTCATTGTGTGATGCTGCCGTGCCAGTGAGACAACGGGTTGGTCGAAGTGACGAAAATATCGCTGCCGTTGAGGCGTCCATAGCAAACGATCCAAATCAGTCGAATCCGCGACGTTCTCAAGAACTGGCCATCGAATTTTGCGTAAAGATCTTGGTTTACACCCATACAAGATCAAACTGACTCAAGAATTGAAGCCGATGGACCATTTGACGCGACGTACGTTCTGCGATTGGGCTCTGGAGAAGATGCGCCAAGATGATGAATTTCATCGCAAAATCATCTTTAGTGACGAAGCTCATTTTTGGCTCAATGGGTTCGTCAATAAGCAAAATATGCATTATTGGTTTGGTGAAAAACCAAATGTGCTTCATGAATCACCATGATTCATGAATCACCACATCATCCACACAAAAAAACTGTTTGGGGTGGGGTTTGCTTGCCGGCAGCGTCATTGGGCCATATTTGTCGTCGATAATAACGATCGTCACGTTCCTGTGAATGGCGATCGTTATCGCGCCATGATTACCGATTATTTTTGGCCCGAATTGGAAAACATGGACTTGGACGACATGTGGTTTCAACAGGATGGTGCCACAAGGCACACAGCACGCGATACAATCGATTTATTGCAGAGTAAGTTTGGTGAGCGTGTTATCTCAAGAAATTGACCTCATCCGTGCGATTTAACGCCTCTAGATTTTTTTCTTTGAGACTACGTCAAATCATTGGTCTATGCCAACAAGCCGACGACGCGAAACAATATTGAACGCGAAACAGCGGCCGATATGTTTGACCGAGTCACCGAAAATTGGTCGAAATTACGAATCGTCCGCTGCCGACGTTTCCGCGGTGGCCATATGAACGAAGTCGAGTTCCATTCATAAATGTTTTGATTGTATTTCAAGTCGATCATAAAGTTTGGAAATATCTCAAATGGTTTGCGTTTTATTTTAAAAAAAAGTTGTCAAGTCCTTATTGGAAAACCCTATATAAATCACTTTGTGTTAATTTTATTTTTGATTCTCAACTCAACAATTTTTGAACTCACCATTTTTCGATTTCGAACTCAACATTTTCTGAACTATAATTCAACCGGTTTTAAATGTTATATTTTTAAGCGATTTATTACCATCGTAAAATATTTTAAAGCGCACAACTGAGTGATTGTGAGAATCTCTCCACTATTCCTTCGTGAGATGTAATGGAGAATTAATTTTTTTTAAGTTATCATTATTGTGACAACGATTTAAATTCCAGTGAAATACATTTATATAACACCAGTTCAGTGAAAGTAAAACATTTTATCTTCCACACCATTCCAGAATACAATATTGTCTATACTTTTTCTACAATTGAGATTTTCTGAGACGCAATCCAACTTGTGAAACTTTTGCACTTTAATTTTGTTTGTTTGTTCATATTCATTTATTATTTTTTAAAATTTATAAAGATTTTTCAGTTGCGGCTGAATGACTTTATATTAAATAGTTTTCAATTTTATGTTTTTAATCCTTTCTATGGATTTTCACTTGGTTTCATTCGATGTATACATACACACACTGGTAGGTACTAGAGTACATATATTTTTACTTTTTAAATTCAAGCGTATTTATTTTTTTAGTTAAACAACTTTTGCTTGAATCTTGTTTTTTTCACGATAAGATTACAACTTTTTTATGCTTTCTTTTTTTTTGTATTCATATCTTTTTGAACGCAGGTTTTAAATAATATTTTTGGCCACCATCAATGTACATATACCTTTATAGAGAAAAAAACTTATCCGTACACTATGCTGGGGAAAAATTACCTGCGGACTATCCAATGCCAAACCGAATAATGGATTATTGGGAACATAACCCGTTTCAGGTTCCATAGGACCTCCATTTGAGACATCGCACGATATGTACATAGCTCCACCCTCTTGATCTTCCAGGGAATCTGCGTAATAGTATAAAATTTGAGTACTTTAGTATAACATCTTAACCACCAAATGTACATTTGCTACATCATTACATTAGCAACATATGTATGTATATAGTATGCGCGTATCTTGAAAATAGCATCCCTTAAAACTTTTTGAAAATCAACCACCTGTAACAGAACACTCAGCAAAAAGTTAACATTTAATTCTTGAAATGTATGTATCTTTACAATAATAGGGTGGAAAAAAACCAAATCAATTTTCTTGTATCCTCGTAGGTTTAATGAAGATGTAAGTTTGAAGTTATAACTACTTATAGTCAGCTGATTTAATGCAAATACATATTTTGAAAACTCGGTAAAAGAGGGCGGATCAACAAGTCCGTGACTTTTTAAATGAAAGACAATTTTTTTTTGCAAAAAAATATTATTTTTCAACATATTCTCCTTTTAGCTCAATACACTTAGTCCAACGTTTCTCCAATTTTTGTATCCCTTCCAAAACATAGGATTTTTCGAGAACCACAAAATATGCATTAGTTTGATCAACAATTTCATCGTTGCAGCTAAATCTCTTTCCACCGTGCCATTTCTTTAGATTTGGAAATAGAAAATAGTCACTGGGGGCTACATCCGCAGAATATGGCAATTCGTAGCCCAATTCATGGAATTTTACCATTGAGACTACACACGTGTGCACCCGTGCATTATCTTGATGAAAAATAACTTTTTTCCTTTTTTTTAACTCCTCGTTAAATCGGTCCAATAAGTTGGCATAATATTCGCCGTTTATTATTTTACCCTTTTGAAGGTAATCGATGTGTTTTATCCCGCGTGCATCTCAAAAAACTGTTACCATCACCTTATTGGCCGACAAACTTACCTTGGCCTTCTTCGGTGCCGGTTCACCCGGAGAAAGCCATTGTTTAGATCCATGATTAATGTTTTGAATTGCGGTTAAACAACTCCAAACAATCCTTTGAAGTTGTGACACGATTACGTTTATGGTCAATTGAGAGCAAACGCGGCACCCATCTTAAACCCAACTGATCATTTAAAATCGAAACCACACTGCCATATGAAATGCCTATGGCATCAACAATCTCACGCACTTTTACTATTCGATCGGCCAACACCATATGGTGGATTTTTTCGACATTTTCGGGTGTATTGGCCTCAATTGTCCGTCCAGAACGTTCAGCGTCATTTTTACTTATGCGACCACAACGAATGTCAGTAAACCACTGTGTTTTACCATTGAAATCGATGGTGCAGAGTCCCCATAGTATTTATCACGCTCCTCCTTGGTTTGATTTTCGCAAAAAAAAATTTTAATGAGCACTCAAAATGCACTTTTTTCATTGATAAAAAAAAATGCACGAGGTTGTAAGTTTTGGACAGCTTTTAAACGCAAAGTAAATGACGGAACTTGCTTAAAATTTGACATTAGTCTATTAACACGGGGTACTTGACGGGAGCAGTGTTGCAATTCATATAACTACGAGGGAAGTTCGAAAAGTCACGGACTCATTGATCCGCCTTTAATTCAATGTTGACTTTGTACAAAAAATCCCTCCCTAAATTTTGATACCCTCACTCACCCATAGGGACGGAGTTTTGGGACTTTTTAAGATGATTGAGCCATGCCCTTGTGTGTGTCTGGCTGGCTGGTTAAAACGATACCGATCACAATGCAATTTTGTCAGTGACTATTATTTGTTCAAACTTATGGGCGTTTTGACCACACCCCTTTTGGTACCTCCCTTACAAATTGACACGTTTAGTTATGTTTCTTCGAAAATTTTTTTCTGCTTAGCTTTAACTCACACATTGGTTAATAATCTGTACACGCAAAGAAAAACCTCGTTCCTCCCAAACGAAATCTCAGATATCTGAAGTTCGTTTAGGAACTGTAGTTAAGTCATACATGTTATTTCGTTTGGGAGAACTGAAAAATGTTTGCGGCAAACGAGTTATGAAAAAAACGTTTGCGAGAAAGAAAATACGGTTCCACCAACTGTTGTTTCGGTTACAGCATCTGTAGGTCCCAATCAGTGAGTGTAAAACTAGAACGCGCACATCTCACAGGTTTGTGAGAAGCTCTCCCTAATCCCTTCATGGGATGTAACGGGAAACCATTTATTTATTTATTTTTTATAAGCTCGTTTTTGTGTAAATTCCTAACTTTTATGATTTTGGTTTTACCCATAAAGTTTTTTTTAAAAAAAAGTTGGAATTTTTGTTAATTTTTTTTCTGTCTACTTACACGTCTGTCTCGCCTTGCATTCAAATAACAACTAAAAGCGAAGCAAACTACGGCGCGTCAATTGTCCATCCAAGATATACGGGTGGTTCAGTCACGACTGGACAAATTCCCCCAGCGTATTCCTTGACTCATTTCATGAAAATATGTGTATCTTCGACCATCCCCAAAAATGAAAGGGGGCGAAATAGCGTTCCAAAGTTATGACTGACTATTTTGCATTTGAGTCAAATAGTCATAACTTTGGAACGGTAAGACCTTTGGGCTTCGTTTAGGTAAATTTGGAAAGGTATTGTTTTTTAAGAAAAAAAAAACATAAGTTATCTGGCATCTGGAAGAGAAAATTGAGGTTATGTGCACGTTCTTATGTCTTTTTTTTTTTCAAATTTACGTTCTTCGTAATCTGTGCTCTCATTAGAAAAATGGCTAATTTCAGTTATCGGAAACGTTGTACGCGTTTGATGCAAACGAGAACTCGTTTGCAACAACATGATACACATTTGCCATATACGACTTTATTTGGGAGAACTACATGAACGGTTGCGATTAATAAATTAATACAAATCGATCAAAGTATTGTTGCGGCAACCGAGCAATAACGTTTTTTTCTTTGCGTGTAAATTTCTTCTTTTCGGGTTGTGAATCCGATAAATCGTGTGAAAAGGCTTCGCGTCATCAAACGTCAAACACCGATTAAAACGAGAGTAATTTTGCCACACCATGTTGGTACCTCCCACAGAAAAGCTGTTTGGCCGTCTTGTTGTTCGGCACGAGAAGTTCCGTAAAACCGAATCAATCTTTATGAAATTTTCTGGACAATATCTAGTCAGATGCCACTCTCCTGTGGAAAATGGGTGGTTGTGCCACACACATTCTGTCCCATCCCACTCAAAAGTTGGGCGGATGACCGGTTTATCGACACGATAACTCTCGTAAACTATATCCGACCTTAATGAAATTCAGTTTTCCTAAAAATTCAAACCTCCCATACAAAAGTTGACCGGCTTTCCGCTTGGGCAACTCGATATCTACCGTAAACCACAACGGATCAAAATAAAATTTGGTACTGATCAATATTCTGTCAAAAGCTACTGTGTTATAACAAATGAACAACTTCGCCGTGCCCATTTGTGTACTTCCCAAATAAAAATTGGGCGGACAATTGGCTGGCACTCAGGATAAATCCCCAAAATCACTTAGAATCCTAATTAAGTTGAGTATTGAATAATATTTAGTGCAATGCCACTCTGCTATTGAAGACCCGTATTCAGTTATTCCGAAATTTTCGTAAGAAATGTTGTCATTTATCTCTAAACGGAAAATGTTGTTAAAGAGAGTTACCACATATTTCTGATTTACCTTGCAAATATTTCATTAATTATCCATCTTTGCCCTCTATTTTATGTTTAACGCGTGTGTTATTACTCCTGTTTACTAAAATAATCGAAGTGCTAAAATTTCGGTCCTAATTGTTTTCGTACGAAATAACTTTGGGGTAACAACCCTGTAATTGATTTTGCCAACGAAATTTTCGCAAAGAGCTGAGTACCCAGCAAATGAAAAGTGTGCGAAATTTTCGGTTCTTGAAATTTTCGTTGTTTTTTATAAAATTCATAAAAACTGATTACCGGGGTTAAGGGCGATTTTTAATAGAACTCGGTCGCAATGGATGACTTAGGGTGAGGGTATGTTTAAGTCGGTCTATCCGACTGAAAGTTTTGTACTGGTTTGTTTGTGTATTTTGCATTTTATGCAAATTTGAAATTTTCTGCAAATTTTCAAATTTCCCAAAAAGTGTTAAATGTTTATACTGACACTGGGTGCCGATCGGCTTAAATTTAAATTAATTGACGCAAATCCCATGGGTTTTAGTGTATAACCACAATCAGAGCGATAACGTTGGCGTCAATTCAAAATGCGTTGTCTATAAACCCAATCACTTGGCGTCAAAAATTCTCACCCTTGTTTACTTTTTAATTTTTGGTCACTAAGACACACACGTACCAATCTCAGCAAATATTTTTCAATTATTGTATTCTACAGGCCGGAAATACAAAAACTGCATCGACTGTTCTTTTTTACCCTACAGAATATTAATTTACTATTCCAGTTCACATTTGTTTAAGAAATTTGAAATAATTTAATTTCAATTGTTAGAAAAATAGAAAAATGTTGTTCAACACGTAGTAAATTTTTGCATTAAGCTGGCAACAATCTGCCATCTTGACGCCAGGGAAATAAAAAGCATTCTAATTTTCGTCGTCTACGTCAGAAGCGACTTCAAACCATAGAAAAAAGAAATAATAGATATAGCGCGCCCATTCTCAACTTTGTTAACTAGGTGCTGTCCTGTACTACTGTCACTTTCATTGAAGTTTCCCATAATTCTCATTGACGTTTATTCAAAATTCTGGGAAATTTTTGTGAAAGTAATTTGAACAAGGGAAAATGTGACAAAATTTAAATGATTTTATATTATAGCATTTGTTTCTTATATAAAAAAAAACTATTTCAAAGCCATGAGGCCGGTGTTGGGATATCAATAAGAGAAAACCCGTAAGACCGCCCTAAGATGAACATATCGGAACTCCTTTTTTTTAATCTAAAAACTTCCCCGGCCAAAAACTGTATCAACTTTTGTGGTCGCAAATGCCAAAACCGTTAGAGTGGCTGAGGACTCTCAACAAGGAATGGTAGCTGAACCGGAGGAAGAACTAATTTATTATGACATAATCTGTGGTGGCATGGCTTTACAATTCTATGGCCATCAGATACTTTAAGTAATAAGTGTTTCGAATTGATATTTTTGTTGAAAATTATTTTTGCTTTTGAAATGAAATTTTAGAATTTTAATGTCATATTTTTTGACTTTTTTTTGGGGAACAAAAAAATTCCATTTATTGCTTTCAACGACATCTAGAAAATTACTCATTACACTAACATTTTCCCAACACTTGTTCTTCATCTATTTGTTTACTTTATATAGGCTTCAAACGACAGCTCTTGATCTTCTTCGATAAGAATACTTAGCCATGTACAAATTATCAACGTCTACGTTATTGCTCCGATTGTGTTCGTGCACTTATTTGGCAAAGGCATAGGGGTCGGAGACAGTTACCTTGGGTCGGAGTTGGAGTCGAAATAATTTAGACGACTCCGGCTCCAATTCACAACATTCTTTAAAACCGGAAGTTTCCGACCACAATTGTTTTTTTTTTGTACCCGATTTTATAATTTTTCATTTCCCTATTAAAACAGAAACCGGATTTTCATTTGCCTTGGGTTAAATGAAAGGTTTTTTGTTTCTCCCGCGATTGCCATAACTTGACACGTCGTTGCTAACATGATGTTTTTTCAGGAATCAAGGACAACCTAATAATACTGGAGTCGGAGTGGAATTGTGGCTTTTCAAAGTGCTGGAGTCCGAATGGAGTAGTGGTTTTTCAAAATGCAAGAGTCGAAGTCGTCCAATTTTGGTCAGAGTCCACAGTTCTGCACAGGAATTCTGCAACATGTTAACGACAAAAATCGGTAGTTAAATTCACAAAATTCCGAAACTTTGTATTTAAATTTAATGAATTTTAAAAATTTTACTAAGTACCTATTTGTATCGTTAAAAAAGTTATAGAATTCCGCTGGACATGAGCGTATTGGATCTCAATAAAATGTACAAAAAATACCATTGAGGTCCATATAGCCACATTTACAAGAAAACTGGGTATTCTACATTGTAGACATCGCGGTGTTACTTGCATTTGGGGCTGGGCAAAATTGGAATCTTTTTTATTCACATATTATTCAATTGGCTAGACAAGTTGAAGCTTTATGAACGTTTTTCACTTTAGTAAATAGTGGCCATTGGTGGCGCAATGGTAGTGTGTGCGGCTCTTGTACCTGATTACGTGGGTTCCTGCTCTGACCACCTTACGTGACTCTATTTAGCCATGAAAAAACTTCTCAAAATTCCGTTCGGAACCGGCGTAAAACTGATGGTCCTAATCAGTGAGTATAGAACTACTTGGCTTGGTCGTGAGAAGCTCCCTCTAATCCCTTCAAGGATGTAATGGAAACCTTTTTTTTTTGGTTTTTGTAAATATCCACATTATATTATACGAAAAATATAATTTTTTTTTTAAAATTCGAGGAAACTCGTTTTGTTTAAGTTTTTCTGCTATTAACAAATTTTTTTGCACACATTTAACATATTTTGCATATTCACGTAAAAGTGCATTATTGGTGAAAAACATGGGTTCCCTTTACATCCCATGAAGGGATTGGGGAGTACTTCTCGCTTTATAATTTTATACTCACTGAATGGGACCGACATGCTGAACCCCTCAAAATGTTTGGAAAAAATGGGAGGAGTTTTTTTTAACTTCCTTTAACATAAAATGTCTTTTTCCTTATGTGTTTGATTCTTCAGCCAAAAATTTCAATAAAATAAAATCTTAAACGTGTTAGTTTACAAAAACAAATAAATGTGTGCTGTTATTTCGCTTCCAAAAACAAAAACAAACATTTTTGCATTTCAGTAAAATGGTCATAACTTTGGAACGGACCTCTGGGCTTCGTTTAGGTCATTTTGGAAAGGTAAGAGGTATGGCTATCTTTCAACAGAAAAAAAACAAGTTACCTGCCATCTGGCTGAGCAAATTGAGGTTATGTGAATTTTTTTCCCATTTTCCTGAAAGGCCTCTTAAATACCTTTCCAACAAGCCCAAAAACAAAAAAATCCGACCACTGGCTCAGAAGTTAGCAACTTTACCCTACTACCCTCCGACCACCAATCCGAAAAATTTGAACCCGCTGCCATTTCGCACCCTTGCATTTTCGGACATGGTCCTAGTGAACTTTTCTTCATGAAATGAGCCAAGGAATACGCTGGAGAAATTTGTCCGGAACTTCCTGAATCAATCTGTATAAAACCCGCAAAAGTGTTCAAAAAAGCTCCAATTTTGGGGTTGAGATTCTCTTGGCATAGGTTTACTTTCCACCAAAATTCATCAAATTCGGGGACATGTCACTTGGAAAATATTTTTTTTTTTACCTTGGACTATAAGATTTACTCCTGTAGTATCGATTGTGATACATAAATAAATAAAAGAAACATAATTATACATTTTCCTAATCATCTCAAATTATTTTTCACGCATGTTCAAGTTTTACACTGTTTGTCCATTTTACCCTTTTTGCATTCCAAACGAACTTTCTCAAATTTGTAAGTTTAACACTTTTTTGTCCACATACATTATTTTAATAACTATCCTAATCATTCCCAACCGATTTTTCCTGCATTTTAAACCTTTTCCTTTGTTTTACTCGCAAACACAATTTTGAACATATTATCAATCATTCCATGTTATTTTTCTCTCATTTTGAAGTTAATTTTTCCCGTTTCCATCACATTTCTAACAAATTGAGAAATTTTGAGGATTCCCTCTTTTTTACCGCTTATATCCACTACTATTTTCAATAAATTCCCATTAATTCGCGCACTGAATAAAAATTAAACTCCCGAGCAGTGTTGCCATTCGTGAAGATTTATCTTTTGTTTTAAGTTATTTGAAGTGCTGAAAAGGTTTTCAGATTTTTCCCAAAAAACAATTTTTGTCAAATCAATGAAGTTTGTTTATTTAAAATTAATTAAATATAAAATTTGTTTTATATGGAAATATTTGTATTAGTTTAATATTAATTGTATATTTATTTGCTACACTGCGTTTACACGGGCCAATTCGCGACAAGCCAATTGAGAATGTATATTAGTTGTCAAAAATAGTAAAATTGGCTTTGTGACGTGGGCGTCCAGCCAATTAAAAAAGCCAATACACTTTTAGTATTTACACACAACCATGGCAGCTATCAGCTGGCAGCTCTCATTTACCTAGATTTTGTATGGAGACGAAAAAAGCGTAATTTCTAAATAACCACCCACACAATGCCACAAACAGCAACAATAAAACAAATCTCACAGCTATCGACGCCGGCTGCTCTCTCTTTTTTTGTTTGGTTTAAGCGCTAGAGAATTAAAAGCTGCCAGCTGCTAACTGCCTTGTGTTTAAACGCTATGTCAAATCTTTGGCAAAATCTACTGGCTTCGAAAAATCAAAGCCAGTGACAAAGCCAATGAGAAAAGTGTTAGTGGATTAGTAAAAACGTGTAAATGTATTGCTATTGGCTCCGAAAAACTGGCCCGTGTAAACGCCGGGTTAGTTACATTCAAAACCAATTTAAATTATGATTTTCTACTATTTCTAACGCATCAGTGTTATAAAATTGTAATTGGATATACATATGTGATTTTATTAATAATTTCTTTTTTAAAAGTTTTTTTTTACAAAAAAGAGTTTTTTTCAAAAATGTTCAGTTAAAAAAAAAAAATATGGCAACACTCGACTCGCTTAGGAGTGAGACAAATAAATAAAACTTCTACCCACATTATCAACATCTCAAGTTATTCTACAGTTAGAGTTTACTAAAAGTTATAGCTGTCAGTTTGAGTTTAAAAATTATAACTGTTAGTTAGCACTAACCAGACATTGTGTTAATGACCCTTAAAAATAAAAATAAACATCAGGATTCGGGCACTGATTTATAATATCTTGTACCACAATGGTAGACTAGTTTTTTCGGTAATATTAAAAAATGCGGCATATATTACGAAAATAAAACCCATAAATCTTCCGGGGACGTTATTTCATCGTACTATTGAAGAAAATTTATACTTCGACGTAAAAAAATTCATATTCAAATTATAAATTTTATTTATTCAATTAAACCAGTACAGAAATTTTAGTCGGCTGAACCGACTTAAACATACCCTCACCCGAAGTCATCCATTACGACCGAGTTCTATTAAATATTGACAAATGCGCCAATATTCTATAGCAGAGTGGCATTGCGCTGAATATTATTCAATACCCAACATAATTACGATCCTAAGTGATTGTGGGGAGTTATCGTGACAACCAGCTAATTGTCCGCCCAATATTTACATCGGAGGTACAAAAATGGGCATGGCGAAGCTGTTCATCTGATTTTACACAGTATTACACAAAATATTGGTTGAGGTATACGAGAGATATCCAGTAGGCCAGCCGGAAAGCCGCCCAACTTTTGTATCTTTATCTTTTAGGAAAACATTACCGAGAACCGAATTTCATTAAGATCCCTAGTAGTCTACGAGAGTTAAAGTGTCGATGAACCGGTCATCCGTCCAAGTTTTGTGCGCATTTGACTAACTTTTGTCTAGTATCAAACTTCATAAAGATTGGTTCGGTTGTGTGGGAGTTAGCTTGCCGAACAACCAGCCGGCCGGCACAACTTATCTTGGTAGGGCGTGGCAAAATCACCCTTGTCTAAATCGGTGACTGGCGTTTGATGACACGAAGCCTACAACCTAATTTCATTAAAATCGAAAGTGTTTCACGCCACTTATCGCATTGTTAACCCGGACGATCACAAGCTTTTGCATGGGTGGTACCAGAATGGGCGTGGCAAAACGACTCATTTTCCATAGAAGAGTGGCATTTAACTAAATTTTGTCTAGTACTAAATTTCATAATGATTGGTTCGGTTTTACGGATGATATCTTGCCGAACAACTTATATATGGGGAGCACCAACATGGGCGTGGCAAAATCACCCTTGTATTACTTGTGAATCGCGTTTGATAACATGAAGCCTTGGAAGTGTTTCACGCGACTTATCGCCTTGACAACCCGGACGACCACCAAGCTTTTGTATGAGAGGTACCAGAATGACCGTGGCAACCTCGCCATTTTTCTCCAGTTACGTAGACATTTACAGATTATTACCTTGTGCCTAATCACATCTACCAGAAAAAAGTTTTAGAAGAAACATTATTTTGTATTACTTGGACAAATAATAGTCACTGCCAAAATTTTGCTGTGATCCATAAAGATTTACGGCAGACAGACAGATAGACGGACATGGCTTAATCATCTTAAAAAGTCCCAAAACGAATTTCGTCCATAGATACACAGTGTTTAATATGGCTCCTTCTATGCGTTACATATTTCCGTATACACCTATGGGTGAGGGTATACAAATATTGATTTTATCATCATATAAATGCTTTTAAAATGTTTCCTCTGCATTTGTTGCTTGGAACACTGTACACACATTTCCAAGTGTACAGCCATAGACACAAACGTATACACAGTTTTAAGATGTACATAAATATATACTATATTTCAAACTCCGCCCCTTTTCGCTCAGCGCACACAACAATGACTCTTTTTTTGTGTTGCGGTGGTTGATGTTATTGTTGTTGGATTGGAAACTAGTAAAACAGGGATGTTTCAGATGCCCACATATACACACATCCAAATGTAAGTATGTAAGCTATTTTTTTTTTGATTTAGAAACAAGATGGATATTTAAACAATTCTTGGAATAGTCCATGAATGCAAAGCTATGAACACCGGGTGAGGCTATTTACCTTCATAGATACATACATACAAATTGTAGACATATTTTCAAATGTAAAAATATTGATTATCGTTTGTATTATTTACCCACTTACCCAGAATTAGTTTCAAGAGTTTGGAACTTTTATATAGCAATCCCATGACATGACTCCTTTAGCAGGTTGCTGTAGTCTTGCAGTTTGTTGTCGGGATCGGTGTGTTATCTGATACTTTTTACGTTTCATACTGTGTGATTTGTGTATAGCTGGGAACAAAATAAATAATAAAAAATATGTATTTAGTATCATTATGCTTAAGTGCAACTTTTTTTTTTTAAATAAGAACGTATGTATAATAAGGACCTGCTTATGTAGGTCACTTTGAGGCCATTTTACGACATCATTCTTGACCAAATTCAGAAACGACGAATAGTTTTTGTTAAAATTTTTATTGTTTGTGTTCAAGTTTACATTAATATTGACAAAAATCTTACGGAAAACTACGTTTGTGTATTATAAGTATAAAAGTGTTTTTTATCTCCCGCAAAAATAATATTTCAACGACTTTGTATGCGGAGCCGCTTAAAATCACTCAATATCGCATAGCTCCCCATACAAAGAGGTTGAAATATTAGTTAAGCAGGGAATTAAAGTTGGGCAGCTGCAGTTCGCCACTCATTATTTTCAACAGTAGGCAGGCTTATTTTCACCGTCGTGACTTCGGTAATACTGAATATTGTCGTACTTGGAGGTCAGAAAATCCACGAGTAATTGTTGGGAAACAAATGGTATACCAACGTATCGCTTTTTGGGGCGAATTTTGGGCTTGGCCACCAACCGAACATTTTTAACCGATAATGCGGCTGGTCAGCAATAGCGGCCGGAAGACGGGCCCCAGGAAATAACACACCAATTGCAAAATGAAAATGGGCCCAAATTTAGGGTTTGTTTTCATTATGAAGGTGGGCCCCAAATTTCAAAATGAAATAGCCTTCCAAGCAATGATGAAGGCCCCACAAAATTGTGATGCACGACCCCAAATATTTTAGTGGGGGCGGCTTTAATTTTTTGGTTTTAAAACTTTTAAAAATAAGGCCCCGGTGAGAGTACGGTTTGCGAGGCCCCTCGATCCGACAATGTTTTTCATTAGTCGACCCGAAAATAAAACGAAAAAATTTAATAAAATTTTTCGATAACTCGTTTAGTTATCGAGATATCGAGTGTTACAATTTTAAAAAATCGACAAGTTTTTTGGCTGAAGTTCAGGAGAAGGCAAAAAAAAATTTAAAAAAAAACCAAAATTAAAGAGGTATTAAAGAATGTGAGAAAATTGAAAACTAGCCGTCGCACGGACCCAAGGGGCCCACAGGGTCCAAAAAACCGTCACACCCAGGGACATTTGGCTATGGATTAGTGTGGGTACTTCAACGAAAGGTATTTGTGTCACGAATTCCGTGGTGTCATTCTTTTTTTCGTGGGATGTCTGTAAGTCCATATAAGTCCACTTTTGTGCGTACAGTAACCATGAGATTGGTTATGGTAACCATCCAGAAAACAAATTTTTTTTTAAAAAGTACCGAGTGATTCTTCCGATTTTGCCACACATCGACTTAAGGTACAGAGGGAATTTTAACCCCCCTGCCTGAGCCCGGCCGGACGACTTAGTGCAATATAAATTTAACGATTTTTCAAAAGTTCTACCACACGGTACGAGCAACATAGGTCCCTGCGATGGCTACTTTTCCTTGTTCTCACATTCTTTACCTTTTCTTTAATTTTGGTATATTTTTAAAAACTTTTTTTTTTGCCTGCCCCAGGTCCTGAATTTTTGCCAGTTTTTTAACTCTCAAAATAAGCTCAACAATTTTCTAAAAATTTCGATAACTCGTTTAGTTATCGACATATCGTGGGCTAAAGTTTTAAATTATCGACAACTTTTTTACCAATTTAATGTGGACTAGCGTGGTACACCTCAAAATAACCCCAACAAATTAAATAAAATATATCGATAACTTCTTTAGTTATCGGGATATCGGGGGCTGCAATCTTTTATATGTACAACTTTCAGCAATTTTACTTCTTATTTTTTACCACTCAAGAAAACTACACAAAAATGAAAAATTATTTTAAAAAAATCGCGCGACTATCTCGATAACTAAGCGAGTTATCGATAAATTTTATTTCTTTCTTTCGGCTTATTTTGGGTTGTTCGAAAAATAAATTATGAAAGTGAATCAAATGGCAAAAAAGTTATTGAATTTTTAAAATTTCAACGCCAATATCTCGATAACTAAGCGAGTTATCGATAAATTTTATTTAATTTTTTCGGCTTATTTCGGTGTGCTCCAAAAAAAGTTATCGAAATTAATAAAATGGCGAAAAAAGTTATTGATTTTTAAAAACTTCAACGCCCTATATCTCGATAACTAAGAGAGTTATCGATAACTTTTATTTTATTTTTTCGGCTTATTTTGGGGTGCCTGAAAAAAAAAGTTATC
This sequence comes from Phaonia tiefii, assembly GCA_963931995.1. Taxonomy (NCBI): domain Eukaryota; kingdom Metazoa; phylum Arthropoda; class Insecta; order Diptera; family Muscidae; genus Phaonia; species Phaonia tiefii. The sequence goes on along the minus strand of OZ008367.1, from coordinate 187,950,211 downwards.
GAAATAGGCGCAAGAGAACCCAAAAATAATTATTTGTTGTATACCGATAACATTTTGGGCCAGATTTTATTGACTCTTTGGGGTGTATTTTCTTGAAATGTAATTTTAAAGAATAGAAATTGCACCCCAGGAAAATCGGCCCAATAGAAAAAAAATTGGTTTTGTTTTATCCGTCGATTTGATTAATTCCATGAAACATTAAACAAAATAAGATAGAATAGAATATTTATTTCAAATATTTGTCTCCCCTTTTTTGACGTCTTTTTTTGTAAAAAGTTTTTTCATTTCTGTCTAAAACAGTAAAATATAGTGTATTAAAATTTTAGTTGATCGTGTGTTTAAGCGCCGAAGGCAAAAAAATTTTCCCAAAAAATTGCGCAATTTTTTTAATTTCTTTCTTAAACAGTAAAATATAGATTACTAGCTGACCCCGCAGACTTCGTCCTGCCTTCAAAAGTATTTATAACATCAGATGGTAAACAATGATTAATATCTCGACGTGGGCGCCATCTATTTTATCAACACCTTTACTTTTACCTAGGAATTATATGTTGCGAATTTGAAACAAATCGGTTCATAAATAACCGAAATCGACATCAGCGCCACCTACTTTGCAGCGCCACCTATCTATGGAAATTTTTTTGTCTACATACCATTCGGAGTCAACAGTGAACAAAATAAAAAAAGGCTCAGCCAAATCCGTCACTCCGTTCTTTAGTTATAATGTCCCAAACACACGCCAACTCGTTTTTATATATACTATTAGATTAAAATTTACTTTTTAGTAATATTTGGGGCATAATTTCGTTTGTTATTATGGGGCGTTTTTTCATTAAGTTTTATAGTAGCTATACGAAATAGCACCCCGAGGAATTACACCCCAATTTAGTTATGAAATAACACCCCAAAACATGAAGACGGACCCCAAGTAAAATGAGAATGTTCCCCAAAAAAATAATTGGGGTCCACTTTCATTGGGGCCCACATTCATAATGAAAAAACACCCCAAGTGTAAGCGAAAATGGACCCCAAATGTACAAAATAACACCCCAAAATTTCGTGTTGTTGTAACCTGTGTATTGGTTTGGGCCCATTTTCATCTTGCAATTGGGGTGTTATTTCCTGGGGTCCGTCTTCATTCCGCCGTTCTTTCATGTAGCGCTCCATATTTAAAAATCTTGAACTGTAACGCTGCCATTTTTTAATCTTTAAGAACAGTTAACCTCTCAAATGTCTCGAAATTTAAATCTTGCATGAATTTTGGGCACTTTTATTACCAATTTTGAACTTACTTGTTTAGAAAATCCTTAGTGGCATTTATGTGAACGTCTCAAAAACTCGAAAACTTGCACAGAAAATGTCAAAACAAACATTTTTCTAATACAACACGACTTCCATAAATGAAGAAATGTTTCGAATGTAGAAATGTTTTCGAAATCAAAGTTGTCAAGTCGTGTGGCAATTTAATGGTCAAGTTAATCAGCTGATCACAGTTTTTGTAAGTAAATTTTCGTATTCCGTTTTACGCAGACCCATTAGTGTGGCCCTTATTTGTACGGAGATTTTTAGAGATGAAAATGTTTTGTTCCCACGCCCCAGTTTTGTTCATTTACTCCAAAATCTGATGTACGCAAAATTTTTCCCCGATCGGATAACTCTAAGGCGTGCGGCAAACGCCCTGAAGATCTCACAAGCATCACCCTACGGTTGCGTACCCTCGTGCTGTTTGTATAAAATAATACCTAGCTACATATAGACAGTTATTTGTGCAAAATTTGGTGGAGGTTGGAGATCATTATATGTCTATCCGACATCATCAGAAATGGCAGTATGGCTGTATTGAAAATATTTTGAAGCTTAAAATAAGGTATATGTTACCTTAGTACGCTGCTTTAAGAATCCGATTTGGGGTACGATATTCAAAATTGTAGAAAATAATATAATAATAGTATAATATACTACACAGTGTGTTCGTTACCTGTTTAAGCCCGGTATTCAGTTTTTATGAAGTTTTCATTGCCATAAGAGGTACGTGTATAAAGAATAAAGTATAAAGAATAACGAAAATTTTGCTCACTTTTCATTTGCTTGGTACTCAGCTCTTTACGAAAATTTCGTAGGCAAAACCAATGACAGGGCTGTTACGCCAAAGTTATTTCGTACGAAACCAATTGTTTGATAATTGTTCGGCACCCGAATTATGACATTTCGATAATTTTAACAATCAAAAGTAAGACCTCACGCGTTAAAATTAGGAGGAATGCGTAGAGGGATTATAAATTAAAGATTTAGAAGGTAAATCAAAGATAGATGGTAACTCACCGCAACAAAATTTTCCGTTTAGACATAAATGACAAAATTTCCTACGAAAATTTCATGGCCTTGTTTGTGTGCCAAATTTAGATGAAATTGGTAATGTAGCCGATAGTACGGTAATGGAGCCGATAGGCACAATTTTTATTGGGAATTTTTATTCTAAATAATCAGCCTGGGCCTTATAAAGGCAGTTGCACAAAAATTTCTTGAAATCGGTTATTATTTATTAGCTTTAAATCCAATAATACCAATGTTGGTTGGTAAAAGTTGTATGGCGGCTATATAACGGCGTTTTCAACAGAGACGCTACAAAAGTAAATCGATAGTGGCAGCAAACGACACCATATTTTTTTTCGCTCTTTTGACATTTCTCTTCAGTAAGGTTTGCCATTTCATCATGGAAAGATATACGAGCCAACAACGAGTCGAAATTATTAAAATTTACTACCGAAATTTGGAGTCAGTGGCCTCAACTTTAAGAGCGCTACGTCCAATTTATGGTCGTCATAATCGTCCTACCAGATCAACAATTGAGCGTCTTGTGGAAAAATTTGAATCCACAGGCACAGTACAAAATGTTCCCGTGCCAGTGAGACAAAGAAGTGCCCGTAGTGTCGAGAATATTGCTGCCGCTCAGGTTTCAGTTCAAGAAAGCCCAAATGTGTCTCTCACACGTCGTTCTCAAGCGTTGGGCATCTCTGTAACGTCGTTGTGGCGAATTTTGAGAAAAGATCTTGGCCTACATCCTTACAAGATCAAATTGACGCAAGAACTGAAAAAATCATCTTCAGCGATGAGGCTCTTTGCTGGCTGAATGGCTTCGTCAATAAGCAAAATATGCGTTATTGGTCAGACAGCAATCCACACGTAATCCATGAGTCATCATTGCATCCCGAAAAAATTACTGTTTGGTGGGGTTTATGGGCCGACGGCGTCATTGGGCCGTACTTCTTCCGTGATGATCAAGACCGGCACATTACTGTGAATGCGAATCGCTACCGTTCAAAGATAACCGAATATTTTTGGCCCCAATAGGATAATATGGACTTGGAGGACATGTGGTTCCAACAGGACGGCGCCACAAGCCACACAGCGAATACCACAATCAATTTATTGGAAACCAAGTTTGGCGAACGTGTTATCTCACGAAATGGCCCAGTCGATTGGCCGCCTCGGTCGTGCGATTTGACGCCGTTAGATTATTTCCTGTGGGGCTACGTCAAGTCTATGGTCTATGCCAACAAGTCAGCGACGATTGATGAACTTCGTACGAATATCGAACGTGAAATTGCAGCAGTATCGGCCGATTTAGGCTTGACAACCGTCGAAAATTGGGTTCAGCGTCTGGACTTCTGCAAGCGTGCCCGTGGTGGCGATGCAAAGAAATCGAGTTCCATACATAATGGCATCGAACGTACTTTCACAGGAATAACAAATTTCATTGGTATCTAAACCCGGTTTTGTTTTATTTAAAAAATCAATGAGTGTTCGAACTCACGGATGATGTGTTAACACCTTTTTGCTACACGGTACCTGTTCGATTTCTATGAACACATTAGTAAATGTTACATTGGAATATACAAAATAATAGTTTTTTTGTATACACCGGGAATGCTGAACATCAAATGACTCGCTTTTTTTGGCCATAGCAACAACAACGAAACAACCAAACACATAAAATCACACATACTTTGTCCGAATTAGCTGACGTATACGTGTGCAACATAACCACATGTTTGCCATATCAACACCCAATAAACATTGACGTAAACTAGTTTATTAACAATTGTTTTCCAAACACTATTTCCAAACTAGTTTACGAAAATTAAAATTCACAAATTTATTGTAATGTATTTTGTAAAAGATGTACTAAAATAGAAATTTACAATACTTTCGTAAGTATACTGGCCTGCTTGAATTACAATCGTCGCCGCCGACACCAATGATACGGTTTTTAATACGCGGTTTTTTGATTTTAAAGAGATTCTAAATATCAAATCCCTTATAAAATCAATATCAAAAATATTTATTGAAGTCGGAAATTGTAATTCTAATTGTTCTAGTTTTTTTTAAAGTAGTAAGTAGTAAGTAAAGAGTAAGTAGTTTCAGCACATTTATAGCAAATGTAAAAATAATATGTTTTTTGTTTTGAACAGATGCTGCAGTAAAGCGTGGTTTTGACGAGGGCCACTTTATTCAAGAGTCAAAAAGGTTTTTTCAATTTGCCAAAAATAGGCAAAAACAAAGAGCAAAATATAAACACAAATCAATACCATCTGACAATGAATATTAATATAATATTTCTTAATTTTTAATTAACATTTTCTCGTTATGGCTGTATATAGTTGTATAGAGTAGACTTATGCAATCTAGGTCAATTGACAAAAACTTAACTACCTCTTAACTGTTTTCTTTTGCATCTTTTGTTTTGTTGTGTTTTGAAGTACAAATTCATAAATCATTCAATGTAGAAATTCATAAATCATTAATATGTACATATGTATATTTGATGTAAAATTTATTTTTAATGTATCACTTATTCATTTATATTCATTCACTTATTCTTAAATCATTAAATATATTAATTAATAAATATGTAAATATATTTAAAAATATAAATTTAAATTTGTTTTACTTTGGAAAAGTATTTACATCCAATTTTCAAACAAACAAATATACACATTTACAACAAACTTTCCACATGATATATTAAATATTGTTTTTTCAAATTGATTTCCAATTGTTTTCCAAGCTTGGATACAATTGTAGAATAAGAGATATATAAAATTACAACAAACTTTCCACATGATTTATTAAATATTGTTTTCACAAATTGATTCCCAATTGTTTTCCAAGCATGGATACAATTGTAGAATAAGGGACCCTTTTTGTTTATCCGATAATTGGAAATCAACATGTTACAATGATTACCATAAAGAATTTCCAAGCTTACGTTTACTAATGTAAGTTTATAATCAATTTAAAGAAAGTTTATAATGTTTATTGGGCAGCAACGAAACAGCCAAACACACAGCATCACACATACTTTGTACAAAGTAGCTAACGTATTAGTGTGTCACCATAACGTCGACTGCGCAAGCCCATGGGCTTGCAAATGAAATTTTGCGTGGCTATGCTTTATATCTCCGTTCAACAACAGCAACAGACACATGTGCATACTAAGGTGGACCTTGAAATTACATTTTTGCGATATTTTGGTAGATGAGGGCTCTATTTTTTGGACTTTGTGGGTTCCAATAGTTCCGGCCGAAAATGTTGGTTTTTGAAATTCCCTTATTTTGCTCGATTTTAGTTTTTTTTTAAATGGCGCGGGATTCTGCATTTCAGCCTTTAATTTTTTTCTCATTTATTCCTTATCTCATACTGGCACTCATATATTGTGTGACAGCTACTGTACATACATACATAAATAATACATAAATACATACATTTATACAAATCGTACCTACATATGTACATAATATCCTTTAACCAAATTAATGAATCGTTCAAAATTAATGAAATTGTATATTATATTAAAGAAAGATGTTTCATTATTGCTTTTTTAGAAAAAAATATTTTAAAATTCAATAAAATGAGTGTAATGTAAAGGATGGCCTATTTAATAGATTCTACTTAACAATGTCGATAAAATGTCTGCAATTTTTCTGTATAGTTTCCCATATTTACATGAAGAACATATTTCATTCCATCAATGTGAAAGGTTTCTTAGCATTAATGATGGTCTACAAATCAAAAACTGCAGCAATGAAGGAGTTCATTGAAGTAATGTAACATTTCATAGCATCAAAGAAACTTTTCATTGCATCAATGTAAACCCATTAATGTAACCCATTCATTGATGCTATGGCGCGCTTTTCTTTCAGTGTACATTCGCCGCAATGGCGTAACCTTTCCGGTTATGAAATCATTTTCGTTACGGCGATGTATCTTCGCATATATGTAAGTAATTCCCCAAGTATACACGAAAAAAACATAATTGGTAAAATCAAATAACACTGAGCAACAAATTAAAAAAAATCTTTTGTCCTAAGAACGTCACTATGTTTTTCGGATGTAGTTTGGTCTAGAACATCAAAACAAAAATATTAAAAATATCTATCACGCCACTGAATTTTAAAGGGTTAAAATTCAATTTGCGCTAGTTTGTTTACTCTTTAGCCCATATCTTGTGAACGGATGCTCCGAATATTTAGTTTAAGGTAACAATCGAAAGATTAATAATAATTTTCGAATACATCTCTTCACTTGATCAAAACGTTTGAGCACAATTTAGAAAAATAATCATCTTTTCGGAAAAATTTAAAATTTCTTCGACATCCAAAAATCACGGAAAAATAGTAAAATCGACTTTAAAAATCTACAAAAATATTATGTACGTGTGCTATACTCCAACGAAATTTTTGAGACACAAACCGAGAAAAGCGGTGTTTAAATGCGGATTTTACTACTATTTTATTTATATATGCAGTTTTCCTCACGATACAAAACAGTATATGTATATAGTAGAGTGCCCATGAAATACATAGAAAAATGGAAAAGTGTTATTTTTTTATCCTCAACCTATTAGAAAATGCGCGGGGAGCGGAAAAATAACACTTTTTATTTTATGGACACTTTAATATACAGGGTGATTCAGGAAGTTCCGGACAAATTTCTCCAGCGTATTTCTTGGCTCATTTCATGGAGAAAAGTCCACTAGGACCATGTCCGAAAATGCAAGGGTGCGAAATGGCAGCGGGTTCAAAATTTTCGGATTGGTGGTCGGAGGGTAGCAGGGTAAAGTTGCCTAACTTCTGAACCTGTATAGTAGATAAATAAATGTTATAAATATATATAAATAAATTCCATGAAGGCTTCTCACAATCGGTGAGTTGTGCGCTTTCTATTTTTAAGACTCACTGATTAAGACCTACAGTTTTACACCGGTTCCGAACGGATTATTAATAGAAGAGAAACTTTTCCATGGCTGATTACTCGACAGTGTCGCCGGGACTATGCGAGGTGACCGTCGTCGATGGAAATTTTGGGTGGTCAGAGCAGGAATAGAACCCATGGTATCTTGTACAACAAGCGCGCACGCTATCCATTGTACCACCGACGGCCACAAAACCGTGTATACGAAATAGATATTTTTGACTTAATTATTAATATAACCATTTAAAACTGTGATATATTTATTTTTCTTTTTACAAAAATGTAGTCAAACTCTTGTTAATGTTTGATCCACCAACAATTTATTCCAAATGAAATCTACATAACTGAGACCTAGATGGCGCCTGAACTCGAATCACATTTGAAAGTAAATACATATAAACGAAAAATAATGCAATTCGTTTGAAAAGATTTATTTTAAACTATAATTTTAGTTGATATTATAAAATGCCACTAGTTTTTATACATATCTGAACATTTTAGTAATATTCAAACTAAAGTCGATTTTACCATTTTTCCGTGATTTTTGAATGTCGAAGAAATTTGAAATTTTTATGAAAAGTTTATTATTTTTCTAAATTGCGCTTATACGGTTTGATCAAGTGAAGAGATGTATTACAAAATTATTATGGGCTAATAATCTTTCGATTGTTACCTTAAACTTAATATTCGGAGCATCCGTTCACAAGATATGGGCTAAAGAGTAAGCAAACTAGCGCAAATTGAATTTTAACCCCTTAAAATTCAGTATTTTTTTTTCATGTTTTAGACCAAACTACACCTGAAAAACATAGTGGCGTGGTTAGGACAAAAGCGTTGTTGCTCAGTGTATTTACAATTCTATGAATAAAATTTGTGGAATTCAAATATTATTTTCTTTAAATTGAAGAAAAAGTTCTTAAAATCAAAACTCTTGGTTTTCTAGATTTTCAAATTCAAATTATTTGATTTTATAAAAAAATATTTTGCTAATCAGCTAAATGTTTCACAGTTAGTTAAATTGAAAAACTTCGTTAATGCATTAGTAAAATCAATTCAATCCTTAGAATTTTTAACCACCTCATATTTGTTGAAATTTTGTCTCGAAATATATGATTTTTCAAATCATTATGATTAGTTCTTTATGACGTCACAGCCTACGAGAGAATTTTGTTTTTGATGATACTTCAGGGTCTTCGATCGTAACTAATTCGCATATGTAAATAGCATAATTAAATTTGTATATATACGATTGATTATCAACCGATTGTATCTATTAGGACACAGTAGTTAGGCGTCTGATAAGGAACTTGTCACGGAGTCATGCCAGTTAGTGTGCTTAGCAGAATTGTCTATTATTGCAACAACACCCAACCATTTTTCGATTAGAGAAATGTGCCTGACCTTTTGTAAGCTTGTAGTATGAATTATTCATACATTAACTGAAAACTAACGCAATCGGTCATAAAATTCAATTTAAAAACGGGAATATTTGCACAAAAATATTCCAGAAAGCAAATTAAGTTGTATGTATCCACCAAAATCACTTCAAAATTGTAGGAATTAATTGAACAATTTACGAATTTTATTCTTCAATACTGAGAAAAAATATTTCTAAAAGCCAGAAATATTTATTTAATTTGACTAAGTTAACTTTTTGTTATTCGTTGAATTTTCAAAATTTATGTTTTATATTTTTAATTGTCATTCGTTAATCCATACATAAAATTAACTAAAGCAAAGAATGTGCTTTCGTAAATACTGGTCAATACTTATCGCCCCACCGTGGTACCTCCTGGTACTTCACATACAAAATCTTCGTGGTCTTCCGGGTTGCCAAGCCAATAAATCGCGTGAAACACTTCCGACTTTAATGAAATCCACGTAGACAAGGGTCGCCGATTATGACAAGGGTGATTTTGCCACGCCCATTTTGGTACCTCCCGTCCAAAATCTGTTTGGCCGTCTGGTTGTTCGGAACGAGACAATCTTTATGAAACCAATCTTTATGAAATTTTGAACTGGACAATATTTAGTGAAATTCCAGTCTTTCTGGTACCTCCCATACAAAAGTTGGGCGAATAACCAGTTGATCGACATGATAACTCTCGTAAACCACAATCGATTGTAATGAAATTCGCTACTATGCAATATTTTGCTAACAGCTACTGTATAATTAATAACTGACTTCTGTGTCATGCCTAGTTTTGTACCTCCCATACAAAAGTTGGGGGGATGACTGCTTTACCGACTCGATATCTCCATTAAACCACAACCGATCTAAATAAAATTTTATACTGAAAATTTATAACTTCGCCATGCCCATTTTTGTACCTTCCATACAAATATTGGACAGATAATTGGTTGATAGTCAAAAAATCACTTAGGCTCCTAACGAAGTTTGGTATTAAATAATATTTAGCGCAATATGGTCACAGTTTCCTCGCCCATTCGTTCAACGTAAGGGTGAATATAGACGTTTTTAAAAGAACTCGGATGCAATGGATGACTTAGGGTGAGGGTATGTTTAAGTGGGTTCGCCCGACTGAAGTTTAAGTACTGAGTTTGTAAGGAGTTTCGTAAAATTTCACTTGTGAAATAAGTTAAATTTTATACAAAAACCATTGATGGAATATATTTTTCCATCAGTTATTTATAAAATTGTTTGTGGCCCTCAGTGGTGCAATGGTAGTGGTCGCGGCTCTTGTACATGAGAATGTTGATTCGATCTCTGCTCTGACCACCTTAAATTTCTTTCGACGGCTCTCTCCTCGTATAGTGACGGCAACACTATCGATAAATTAACCATGAAGAAGCATCTCAGTATACAGTTCGGAACCGGTGTAAAACTGTGGGTCCCAATCAGTTTTTTTATCATCTGAGCGAGAGTGTATATTCTAATCAGGGTTTGTATGTCGTGGGTTATGTATTACCCTGGGTAAACAATACACATGGCAGTAAGGAGTGGGTTCAGATTAGAGGTGTCGTTCGGGAAATCCCGAATCCCGAAATCCCGGGATTTTTCGGGATTTAGTGAATCCCGAATCCCGGGATTTTTGAACACAATCCCGGGAAATCCCGAAAATAAATTTAAATTAAAATCGTTTTTCGTTTTGTTCGCGCCATCTACATTAAACCATATCATTAAAATTTTTGATATTGTTTATTGTCTCGTTTATAAATGTAGGTTCGCATAGATGACAGCTTTTGCATAGCTCAAATGTATACGTTTTTTTGTGCATTCATATTCTTCTGCTTTGTCGTTGCAAGCAACTTTTTTATTTTTTATTTCGGGGAATCCAAATCAACTGTTAGCGGAGTTGGCTGTAAAATAAAATGGATTTTGTGGAGCATAAAATTAAAAGTCGAGATAAAAGCTCCGTATGGTTCCACTTTTTGGTGGAATCAACAGGTGCACCAAATGCTAAATGCAAAACTTGCAATAAAGTCCTGAAGACTAATGGCGGTTCCACGAAAGGCCTTTTAACTCATATTAAAGTAAGTGGCTTAAAAAATATTTGTGTTTTCTAACTAAACGTTGTTTTTTAAAGCTTCACAATATCAAATTGGAAAAGGGAGAAAAACAGGAATCGCTTCCACGAAACTTAAAAATAACAAATTTTGCTTCCATAAAACAAGAAGATTCCCTAGAAGCTGTTATTGCCCGCTTGACTGCATTAGATGGTTTGCCATTTTCCACGTTTTTGACTTCTATAGAACTTCGAAAGTCACTAAAAGCTCGCGGCCTTGATCTTCCACGATCAAGAGATGCAATCAGAAACAAATTTATGTGCTTCTTTCATAAATGCAAAGACTTTATGAAAAAAGAAATAATAACTATGAAATCGCATAATTCTAAATTCAGCCTTTCGTTTGACGAGTGGACTTCAACGGCAAATAAACGGTACATTAATGTCATTGTACACTCTCCTGAAAAAAACTACAACATTGGATTGGTAAGAATAAAAAAATCGGCAACAGCACTTAATTGCATTGCTTATTTGGAAGAACGCCTGGAGGAGTTTAATCTATCTCTAGATGAAGACATCGTAGGTTTTACGACAGATGGAGCATCCACTATGAAAAAAATTGGAAAAATTATTGTTCCAAAACAGCAATTATGTTTAGCACATGGTATACACCTTGCACTTATAGATGTTTTTTACAAAAACTCTTTTATAGATGTTTGTACTGCAAATGAAAGTTGCATTGATTCAGCTGAAGACGGCGATTCTTCCATATGCTCAGACGATAGTGGAGACTTTATATGTTATTTAAGAAAATCAGAAAATGCAATAACGGACAGGCATAATATTAAATCACTTATTGAAAAGGTAAGAAAAATATCAAAGATGTTTAGAAAATCCCCTCAGAAAAATGAGATTTTACAAACATATGTCAAACAAGACAAAGGCAAGGAGCTGAAACTTTTATTGGACTGCAAAACTAGGTGGAACACGTTGTTTGATATGTGCCAGAGATTTGCAGATTTGGAGATTCCAGTCAAAAAAGCACTCATTGATTTGAAATGTCAGTCTCTATCGGAAAAAGAATTCGGTCTACTTAAACAAATTATCAAAATTTTAAACCCTATTAAGATAACTGTGGAAGCTCTCTGTCGCCGGGATATGAACTTGTGTAAAGCTGATGCCGCTCTTTCGTTTATGCTTAAAGAAATATCAGATGTTAAATGTAACATAAGCAATGAAATTTTAACATCTTTACGAAACAGAATAAAAGAACGAAGAACCATAAACTCAAGCCTCCTTAACTTTTTAACAAATTCCAAAATTAAATCTGAATTTGATAATGACTTTGCTGTCAACCACCTGCAGGAGCAAATATTCGAGCTGGTCTCTCGTTTTAAAACGAATGCAGTCCCGAGCCATGTGACACTTGACAATGAGTTCAACGATGATATTCCCATAGAAGAAGATAATGGAGACATAACAAAGAAACTTAACGCTGCTATAGAAAAGTGCAAGAGTCCAATAAAGTCTATTAGGATCGTCGAAAATATAGAATCTGCAGTTCATCGTGAGATAGATTTGTTTATGAACGAGGGTGTAAGAGGCGTTTATTTACAAGCGGCGTACAACTACTTATTATCAATTCAACCAACAAGCGTTGATTGCGAAAGGTGTTTTTCATCAGCAGCTTATATGGGCAACAAAATACGATCTAAATTATCAGATGAAACATTAGACGCATTAATTTTTTTGAGAAATTTTTTAAAGCAGTAAGCCTTTATGAAAATTATTAAAAACATGAATTTTTCTTTGTTAAGTTATTCTTTTTTTTTACAATTATTAGAAGCAATATTTTTATATATTCTTCTTTTTTTGTAAATATAAATTATTTTGTTTTTCCTTTTTTATAAAAAAAAATTTTATAAACATGAATTTTGATTTGATAAGTTCTTTTTTTTATCTTTTACAAATGCACTATAGTCACTTTAAATTTCCTTTTTTTTCTTTTTATAAAAAGTCAATACAAATGTGTTACAATAAAAAAACTAACCCATAAAAAACAAATTTTTATTATAGTCCCTCTTTTTCCTCTTTTATCGTCGCCACGAGTCTGCCTGCAAAGTTTCTGCTCGATTGGATCAAGGGAAAAGGGTTTAATATCGATCCAAAGTTTTTCCGGCAGACAAGTTAAAATAAAGGGAGTAAGAAATGGTATTCCTATGAAGTAAAATATTGGTCCCGGGATCCCGAAAAATCCCGGGATCCCGGGATCTTATATTATAAAATCCCGAATCCCGGGATTGGTAAAACTCAGTCCCGAACGACATCCCTAGTTCAGATACATATGAATTGATGTTCAAAATTGCATTAAATTTTTTTTTTTTTGGAAAAGCACGGTAAAATTTAATGTCACTAAAGTAAAACGTCGATATGTTTGAAAATAAAAATTGTATACCATCTTCTGAAGACATCGCTAGGTTATCATCTCGTTTAGAGATGAATATGAGGTTGTTTTTTGGTTGTATGCAACCTTTCCGGGTTATGTAAATATCCTCAGTTTTGCAATTTGTACATTTTGGCGATTTTTTTTAAATAGTGTTTACTATGGGATTGGACCCTCTTTTCTAAACACAACAAAACAAAAATTGTATATTTTTACGATTGGACCTCCGTTTGCGAGATATAGCAATTTTTTTAATTTTTTCTACATCCGAATTAGGGGTGGTAGAAATGGAAGCGTGGCGTCCTGTCCACATGCCGGAAGGTGGACTTATACAATGTAGAACGTATGCTGCACTTATGGATTCGATTTTAGACAAGAAACGATAAATTTTTTGAATTTAATTAGGAATAGATGTTATTTTGGGCTAAGCAATCTCTTTAGAGATAAAGCTTTCTCTCGAGTAACAAAAGTCCAACTATACTACACTGTCATACAACCTGTCTTGCTTTATGGCGCAGAATCCTGGGTCTTATCGCAAGCAGACGCAACATCTGTAGAAGTCTTCAAGAGAAAAATAATAGCAAAAATGTATGGCCCTATAGTGCACAACAGCGAGTATGAGCTATATCCCGACATTGACATAGTTAAACGGATCAAAATAAAGCGATTGCGTTGGCTAGGCCATGTCAGTAGAATGGATGAAGTCAAACCAGCACCAAGGGTTTTCGAAACCGAATTCGAAGGAGGCCGAAACATAGGAAGACCAAGACTCCGCTGGAGGGTTCAGGTTGACGAATCCGTGCGTACACTTGGTATTGCCAACTGAAGAGATAAGGCAAAAGATCGAACTGGTTGGCGAAATATGTTAATTTTGTTTTGTAAGGTCCCAGACCCCTCGGGGTTGTTCGAGACCGGATAAGTATAAGTAAATAAGTAATTAGGACGGTAGAATTAGGCGTCAGAATCAGATTAATACGTAGCATGATCAAACGTCTGATCTTAGAATAATGGGATTTGGGGAACATGCCCTTCCTAGGAAAAATATCTTAACCTAATATCTTTATAGGTTAGGTAAGGCGCTGCTGGCAGTCGATGAACGACTCACATAGACTTATTAGTCCACTCGGGCAAACCAGATAAAGCATTAGCTCTACCGGAGAACTATTTAGATGGTTCCAAGAGCTCAAGCTCTTGTCTACGCCTATCTCAGACAATTCTCCCAAATCCCTAAATAGGTAGGATCCCATAGTAGACATCCTCCCGCCGGCTAGTGCTGGACACGTGCAAAGAAGATGTTCAGTAGATTCTTCGTCATCGTTACAGCTTCGTTACTTCGTCATCGTGTTACAGCTTCTATACAAGTCATTTGCTCTGGCCTTTAATCACGCCTTATGTCGACCAATCAGATAGTCTATCATCATCTATGATACCTTGGGCATGGCCAACGATAGCCCTCGTCAATCTAAACATCTAATAGCAGCGCTCTCCCAGGATTTGCTTACAAATTGCTAGGGTCATGTTGCAAGCCTCATTGTGCTATAATTGCCTCAGACCCGATCATGCTGTTTTGAACTGCCAATCCAAAAATAGATGCAAAGAATGCCGCCGACGTCATCATTTACTATTGCATGTTGCTGCTGCTAATATGCTTGATGCCGCTTAAACTGCTACTGAGGCGTGGACGCCACAAATAACTAAAACCTCTGCCACCACTTGTGCTACTATTCCTTGGTCTACCATAACTAATATTGCCCGTCCCGTCGTCTTGCCATCATTCTCACCAGACTCCAAACCAACATCAACTGAATATATCTGTGGTCACAAGGCATAACAGCATATGGGCATTTCCACAGAAAAGTCCACCTTTTGTCACGTCACGTCACCCTCGTATATTGCTTATATTTTAAGACCAGTTAGTTAGATGTTTTTTTCATCTGTTGTTAAAGATAGAACTTCTTACATTATGTATTCAGTAAAATAATAGAAAACAATCGAACTTAATGGTCCCAAAATATAAACAATTTACTCTGGTGACGTGATGCGACATAGGGTGGCACTATCTGTGGAAATACCCATATGCCTATTTTTGCAATTTTTTAGGAGATCGTTTTAAGGGTTAAAATTTCATTTATAATGTAGTGATTGATTGAGATTTGCTAATAAATCTTTTCTAATATCTTGGGAACTACAAATTGGATTATTCATATTTGGATTACATATTGTGCAGTACGATATATACAGCTCGATTCTTGAAAAATTTAATTTGAGTATAACTCGAGTTATGCTGGTATGCCTTGTCACCACAGATATTATGCCCACTGCTTTAGTACTGGCGAAAAATGGTTTTGGCCATTTAGTATCCTGCCGTGTTCTACTAGATTGTGCCTCTAAGTTGTCGTATATTACTGAAAGTTGTGCTCAACACTTAGGACTTGCACGGATTCCCTCAAAAGTTTTAGTAAGTGGAATTTCATCACTAGAAGCTGAAACAACTCGTGGATCCTGTCATATTGTTGTACAATCTCGAGTCTCAAAGCATTCAGTTGAAACGGTGGTACATGTTTTGTCGAGTATTACTACACCTCTTCCTAGTCACTCTTTTGAAAATAAAGCAACCCACTTGCTCCAGGATTAGCCCCTGACAGACCCATTGCCGTCGGTGGTGCAATGGTTGTCTGTTGTGCATGAGAACGTGGGTTTGATCCATGTTATGGCCACCTTACATTTCCTTCGATGACGGCCACCTCGCTTTGTAATGGCGACACTATCGAGTACTTAGCCACGAAAAAGCTTCTAAAAATACCGTTCGGATCCGGTGTAAAACTGTAGGTCCCAATCTTACTTACTTACTTATCCGGTCACGAACAACCCCGAGGGGTCAGGGATCTTACAAAACGAAGATAACATAATTCGCCAACCAGTTCGATCTTTTGCCTTATCGCTCCAGTTGGCAATACCAAGTGTACACAGGGATTCGTCAACCTGACCCTTCCAGCGGAGTCTTGGTCTTCCTATTTTTCGTCTTCCTTCGAGTTCGGTTTCGAAAACCCTTCGTACTGGTTCGTCTTCATCCATTCTACTGACATCGCCTAGCCAGCGCAATCGCGTTATTTTGATCCGCTTAACTATGTCAATGTCGGGATATAGCTCATACAGCTCATGGTTCATGTGTAGCCGATACTCGCCGTTGTGCACTATAGGGCCATACATTTTTCTCTCGAAGACTCCTACAGATGTTTCGTCTGCTTGCTATAAGACCCAGGATTCTGCGCCATAAAGCAAGACAGGTTGTATGAGTGTCTGGTATAGTTAGATTTTTGTTACTCAAGAGAGGGCTTTGTCTCTAAACTGCTTGCTTAGCCCAAAATAACATCTAGTCGCAAGCACAATTCTCCGCTTGATTTCAAGGCTGACGTTGTTGTTTTTGTTTACGGTAGATTCGAGGTATATAAATTGGTCTACTACCTCGAAATTATATGGGTTATCAACGTTCACGCTTTGGTCTAAGCGCGTGGATGCCCTGCTCGTTGAAACCATTAATTTTGTATTGTCCTCATTTACCGTCAGAGCCACTTCTCTTGACTCCTTCTCAATTCTCGAAAACACCGCAGTAACTTCTCTAACTGTGCGTCCAGTGATATCTATATCATCAGCATACGCTAGCAGCATGTGACTTTTGCTGCTGATCGTTTTATTCATGTTGACAGCAACTTTTCTCATAATGATCTCCATTAAGATGTTAAAGAGATCGCACGATAGGGTACCGCCTTGCCTGAGGCCTCGCTTAGTTTCGAAAGGTTCGGTAAGATCCTTACCAACTTTCACTGCGGATTTGGTGTTCGTCAGGGTCATCCTGCAAAGGCGTATGAGTTTTGCAGGAATACCAAGCTCAGACATTGCTTCATAGAGTTTCTCCCGTACCGGACTATCGAAGGCCGCTTTATAATCGATAAATAGATGATAGGTGTCGATTTGTTTTTCGTGTGTCTTCTCCAGGATTTGACGTAGCGTGAAAATCTGGTCGGTTGTCGATTTTCCAGGCCTAAAGCCACACTGGTATGGTTCAATCAGGTCAGTGTTAATCAAATAACTTATTTAGCGTTAATCAAATAACTTATTTATTCAACATTGTAGACAATGGTTGTTGTGAAAATTGCGATTGAATCGCAAAAGTGTTTTGAATTACAAAACCAAATATTTTATGCTGTGTGCGATAACGCCGGCGTTAATTGATTTTTCACACACCGAACGCATTTACGTTTTATAAAGCGGTACAGTTATTCTGAAGTACATCCTAGGTCCCTGTATCCCTGTATTCAGATCCTGCGAAATATTGCCACTTATCAATACATGGAAATTTTTCTTGCAGAGAGTTACCACCTATTTCTGATTTACCTTGCAAATTTTTCATGACTAATTCCTTTTGTGGCCGTCGGTGGTGCAATGGTAGTGTGCGCGGCTCTTGTGCATGAGGACGTGGGTTCGATCCCTACTCTGACCACCTTAAATTTCTTTCGACGGCGGTCACCTCCCTTAGTGATGGCGACACAATCGGCTATTTAGCCATGAAAAAGCTTCTCAAAATACCGTTCGGAATCGGTGTAAAACTGTAGTTCCCAATCAGTGACTGTAAAACTAGAACGCGCACAGCTCACTGGTTGTGAGTAGCTCTCCCTAATCCCCTCGTGGGATGTAACGAGAAACCATTTTTTTTTAAATTCCTTTTCGTCATCCATTTCTGTTTTAAGGCATGTGGTTGGTGGTATATTTGTTTGTTAAAATAAACGAAATGTCAAAATTACGGTAATAAACAATTGTTTTCGTACGAAATAACTTTGGCATAACAACCCTGTAATTGATTTTGTTCACAAAATTTTCCATAGAGTTGAATACTAAGCAAATTAAAAGTAAGCACAATTTTCGACTCACTAAATTTTCGTCACTTTTTTATACTCGTACCTCATAGGTGAAAGAAAATACGGGGCTTAACAAACCAATTGAAACTGATCAATTTTCGATGACGTCGGAGGTAAAAATTTATAAAAATTTATCATTCGTTATTTTATGCATAACTACAAACATACATATCTTCATATATCCTGCAATAACTCTCATATCAAAATAAGAATCATTTTAGTGGGTTGTATCTGTAAAACCTTTGGCTTTTAGTGCACAACTAAAGTGTACTGATTGTGTTAACTGCATAGAAATTGGCCTACACAATTTTGCTAAAGAATCTGCAAATTTGAAAAGAATTTTGAATTTTATCAAGTTTTGCCCTGCAATTAGGCAGATTATGTTGTTTTATCTCTTTAAAACACACAAAGAAAAAAACATTTTGACATTTGTTGCAATGTAAATCACCTCACCTTTTCAACAGATTGTATTCCATATTTACGATTTTTTTTTTGGTATGCTTGTATAATCCTTAGTTGATTTAAATGATGAAAAAAATATTTGTGCAGCAATTTGTTGTTAATTTCCGTTTGGATTTTTAAAACTTTAGTTTAATTCACTATTTTTTTTTGTTGTTTTAATAACATAATATTTGTTTTAAAAATATATATGTAAATAAAAAAGAATTTTTTAATTCAATTTAAAACCGTTACGCGTTTACGTTATTCAACTTAGACTTAGATTTTGTGTGTGATTAAATATACATAGAAGCATGTAAGTATGTATGTACATATACTAATTAGTATGTTAATATTCCGACATGTGTATGAATTATTTGGTTTCTAACTAAGGAACAACTTGCAACGACGAACTTAAGACAGCAACTAATTTTAAGTTTCAGATCGATTCAGAAAAACTATTGTTCCTCCATTGCTTGGGTATTGATGGATAATTTCGAGTGTGTGTTAAAACGTAAAGCGACAACCACAAAGTAAAGGCAAAAAGTATGCACACATTCAAACATACGGCGGCGGATACAGTGACAACAACTATTTCATTATAACCTACAACAACAACAACTACGATGGTGACGATGACACCAAGAGAAAGACAATAAGAATATCGCCCTTAACAAAACACACAAAAAAATACTACACACTAGTGGATGAAGCAGCTCATCACTGAAAAAACCCCTCCCTCTTCATTGTTCACCCATCCCAATCCGGCAGCTAGAGTGTTACCAACTTAGCATTTCCGCTCGTTAACTCTTATAAAGTTTTAGCACTTTTGTCCCATGCAACCGCTATGATAGTACAAGGTTTGAAAAGTAGGTACACTCACATAACTAATTGCTTGAAAAGAGGTTGTAGCAACCATAAATTCGGTTGATTGTCACCGAATTGCAGTTGCCACAACCGAATTGAAGTTTAAAGTAATTTAGTCCACACAACTGAAACTTGGTTGGAACAACCACGTTTCACGTTTGATTCCATTGTGACAACTGAATTTACAATTATATTCGTTTAATCAACTAAATTTCCTATATTTTAGATTGCAGTAACCGAATTTGGAATCAATACATTTGCTGCGACCGAATTTGGAATCAATTCGTTTACAAACAAACAATCAACTAAATTTGTAAACAATTCGGTTGCTATAACCGAATCTGGTATCAAGGGTATCTGGTATAGGGACATGGGACTGTCCTTGGAGGTGGAATGTTTCTGATAACCATTCACTTGGGAGTGGCCAGAAATAATTCCTTCATTGGGCAGTCCAAGCAGCTCACTACTTCCACGCAGTATTTCCTGGGCAATGACTTATTGGGAACCTCCGTTAGCTAGCTAAAGTGAGAAGGGGAAACGAATGAGCAGCCTGAGTGGTAATGCGATCACTGATACGACTCAGGATTATTAGATGACCCTGTCACTGAAGCTCTTCCAAGTAGTGTGCATATTCTTCTCTCCTTTGAAGGCGGATGAGCCAACACCCCTGGCCAACGGCGTATTAAAATTGAAGAAACCAAAATCCAGTTTCGACACACTGCATTCTGAACCGTAATCATCCTGGCAGTAGGTAAAATGCAAACCACGGTGGGATGGGTTTTCCTCCCGCCACCATTATATAGGCAATGAAAATACATAGAAAAAATAATGAACACAGAAAGCCCCTAACTGTTGACGACCTCGCAAACGTTATAAGGACCACGATTTAAGGATTAAAAAAAAATAAATGGTTTCCCATTACATTCCATGAAGGAATTGGGGAGAGCTTCTCACAACCAGTGAGCTGTGCGCTTTCTAGTTTTAGACTCACTGATTGGGACCTACAGTTTTACATCGATTCCGAACGGTATTTTGAGAAGCGTTTTCATGGCTAAGTACTCGATAGTGTCGCCTTCACTTTGTGAGGTGACCGCTGCCGAAAGAAATTTAAGGTGGTCAGAGCAGGGATAGAACCCAGGATCTCATGTACAAGAGGCGCGTACACTAACCATTGCACCACCGACGGCCACAACGATTTAAGGATATGTACCTGGAATGTGCGAAAGCTATACAGGACGGGTGCCACTTTCCAACTGGCGGATGTCCTCGAAAAATATAAAGCTGACATCACAGCGATCCAGGAAATGCGATGGTCAGGATATGGTTGCACCAGAAAGAAACACTGTGATATTTACTACAGCTGCAATGAGCGAAAGCACGAATTCGGATGCGAATTTATAGTTTAAGGGTCAACCCAGTGAGTGAACGCATAGCCGCAATTCGCATCAAAGTGAAATATTTCAACATCTCGTTAATTTGTGGTCACGCGCTATAAAGAGGATGTCCACAGACGATAAAGACGATGAGGTCAAAGAATCATTTTATGAGCGTCTGGAGGAAGTATACGAACACTGCCCTCACCACGACATTAAGATTATTTTAATGATAAATCGGGAAAGGAAAGTGCCTTTCGACCAACCATCGATAATCACAGTCTACATGGTACCACCTCCGGTAATGGAATAAGACTGGTAGACTTCGCCGCTGCAAGGAACTCACTTTATGACCGTCTGGAGGAAGTATACGAACACTGCCCTCACCACGACATTAAGATTATTGTTGGATATTTTAATGCCAAATTGAAAAAGGAAAGTGTCTTTCGACCCACCATCGGTAATCACAGTCTACATGATACCACCTCCGGTAATGGAATAAGTCTGATAGACTTCGCCGCTACAGAGAATATGGTAGTTAGTAGCACACGATTACAGCATAAGAACATATGTACATAAGGCGACCTGTATATCGCCTGATCAGAGGACGAAGAACCAGATTGATGACTTGGTAATAGATGGCAGGCAATCTTCTAGTGTAGAGGATGTACTTGTGATTCGAGGTGCTAATATCGACTCGGATCATTACCTGGTGGCTGTGAAAGTTCGCACAGGGCCGAGCAGCGCGATAAACGTGGGCGATACGGACACGGGAAAAGCTAGATATTGACAAGCTACAAATACCGGAGATATTAATGTCCTATCAATAGAAGCTCTATATCGTGATAGGGCAGAAAACCCGCTTCCCGACGACCCAGATGCGCAGTGGAAGCACAACTCCCATTCTTTGGAAACCGCTGCAAGGATTGAATGCCACATTGCAACCGATGAAAAAGACGCTGCACGTATGGCAACGAAACAGTCAGTTACAACGCGTGCTGCGACTGAGCGGTACAAAAGGCTGAGAAGGAAGGAAAACCAACTATTTAGGTGGAAAAAATGGAAGTGGGAGCAGAGGGAGAGTGAAAGAACCGAAATGTGCAGGATGAATGGTGAATAACGAAAATTTTTGATAAGATGTGAAATAAGAAGATCTACTAACGGACCTTATATTAGGTTGCCCTCCTGCAAGGACGATAATGGGAATCTGGTGACTGATAAGCAGTGTGTGTTCAAAATGTGGAGAGACCACTTTTCAGCACTACTCCACTCAGATTCTTCCACTGAAGATCAGGAGGTAATGATTGTGGAAGATAGTGTAAATTTAACCCTCCCCCCCCCCCCCAACCAAGGCTAGATAAGAACGGTGATCTGGCGGCTTAAGAATAATACAGCTGCTGGTGCGGATGGGCTACCCGCTTAACTTTCTAAGGCAGGTGACGAAGGACTGCTAGCCCACATGCTTCAACTGATATGCGGTATATAGTTGGGGGAATCTGTGCCTGTCGATTGGAGTATCAGTGTATTATGTCCTGTATTCAAAAAGGGTGATCCGTGTGTCTGTTCTAACTATCGCGGTATCAGTCTTTTATCCATCGCATATAACGTATTGTCGATCGTATTATATGGAAGACTAAAGCCAATTATTGAAAACCTGATTGGACCTTATCAGTGTGTTTTTAGACAAGGCAAGTTCACGACTGACCAAATATTCACGCTACGCCAAATCCTGGAAAGACCCACGAAAAGCAAATCGATACATACCACCTTTTTGTCGATTACAAAGCTGCTTTCGATAGCCCCATACGGGAAAAATTGTAGGAAGCTATGTCTGAACTAGGGTTTCCGGCAAAACTGATACGCCTCAGTAGTATGACGCTGACCAACACCAAATCAGCAGTGAAAGTGGGGAAATACCATACTGAACCATTCTGTACCAAGCGAGGACTGAGACAAGGTGACACATTTTCTTTCAATCTCTTCAACATTTTAAAGGAGATAATAATGAGAAAAGCTGCAGTAAATACGAACAAGACCATTAACATGAAAAGCCATATGTTGCTGGCGTATGCTGACGATATAGACACCATTGAGCGAAATTTGCGAGAGGTTACTGCAGTATTTTCAAGAATCGAAAAAGAATCAGCGAAGGTGGGTCTTGCTGTTAATGACGGCAAGACAAAATTTATGGTGTCAACGACTAGAGAAACCTCTCGAATTGGTCCGCACTTGAACGTTGATAACCGATTTAATTTTGAAGTGGTAGATGAATTTGTCTACCTTGGATCCGCCGTGAACAAGGACAACAACGTCAGCCTGGAGATGGATAGGAGAATTGTGCTTGCAAATAGACGCTATTTTGGGCTCAGCAAGGATTTTAGGAACAGAACCCTCTCTCAACGGTCAAAAGTCCAGTTATATCAGACACTCATTTTGCCTATCTTGACATATGGCTCCGAAACTTGGGCCATATCGCAAGCGGATAAAAAACACCTGGGAGTATACGAGAGTAAAATTCTCCGTAAAATATATGGTCCTATTAGGTAAAACGGCGAGTACCGACACATTATAATTGGGGTGACCCATACAAAGTGCATAAATTCCTCGCTTTGCAATTATTTGTGAGAATGAAAAAAAAATAAAGTAATCAATAATACAATAATACATAATACATTCAATGATTATTTGTGAGAATAAAAAAAAATAAAGTCATCAATAATACATTCAATGATTCTCACTAAATTGTTTTTTTTTTAATTAACAGAAAAATATTTTGAATAGATTGCTATAACCTCTCAATTTGGTTGTGACAACCCCTAAATTCGGTTGTAACATCCTTAAAATTCGGTTGCGGCAGCCTCTAATTCGGTTGTGATGACCTCTAGTGTAGTTGTGACAGCTTCTAAATGTGGTTATGGTTAATTCGGCTGTCTCGACCGAAGTTTTGCACAAACTTTTTGTCTAATACATAGTGTCAACACTTGACTCTTCAAAAAACCTCCGAATTCAAGAAACCGGTTTTGGCTTTCATATCCAAGTCTTAAAAAAAATTCATAAAAATTTCATAAGAAAAAAAAAATCATAAGAAATACTCCAATATTTAACGAAGTAAATACTATACGAACAACCACACAACTTCAGTTAGAGATAAGTTTGTACAAGCAGTCGGTGGCGTAACGGGCTAGACGCTGCCCGAAACGACGCTCTGTCACAAACATCGAAACGATCTTCCAGTGGATGTGAGTTCGAATCCTACCGATGCTGTTCCTTTTTTTTAAATTTTTTTTTTAATAAACAAAATTTCTAAAAATACTTCGGATCGAAGACAAAACGAAAACAGAGATACAATTTTGTTTGTTAATATATCAAGTTCTTCATCGACTAAAAACGAAATTTTTTTGATAAATAGCGTACAAATATTTTCGTAGATGGGTGAAATTTTGCATCGATTGAAAAATAATATTTTTCCAATAAACAACCTACAAATATGGTAGTTGATGTGCGATTTTTTTATCACAGGATTTTCAATTAATATTTTGTTTGAATTTTCTAATTTTTTAATTGAATTGAAAAATTATTTTTTCTGTGTGTATAAAGCTGCCATAGTTCTCATCTGAAATTTCCTTTCACACTATTCGTGGTGCGGTCGGTGCGATAGAGAGTTATTGGACGTAAACTGACTTACACCAGGAGGAATTACAAAAATTTTTGGCTTAAATTTGTCATGTCGTTTTGATGAAAAACTGTGAAATTTAAACGTATTCTGAACGCACTGCACGCTCTTGTGAACTTCATAGAGAAATCTATATATATAAAAGAATATACTCTTGTCGATGTAGAGGATTCCTTTAACAACGGCTTAACGGGATCTATAAAATTGGGTTTATTGGCGTTTTTCCCGATCCATGGATTACTTAGAAGGTTCCGTGAATACAACTATTGTGATAGACAAATTTGCCTAAAGGATAATGCAAGATATCTAGTTGTGAGTCTCGACAGATTGTTTGGTATCAAGCCAATCATTATGAATAGGATCAGTAGAGACACAGCGGTCCCACATTTGTGTAAAAGGGACATCGGAGTTCGATGTGGCCTAAACCAGAAAATAGTTTACTGGATAAATACAGCTGCTGAACACCCGATATTGCTTTAATATTTTGTCATTTCGTGGCCGGTACTGGAAATGTCCTCTTACATAAGCTAGTTGACAAAAGTCATGCGAAAGGAAATGGAATTTACCCCTTCGCACAACCCCTACCGCTGGGGGGATAATTTTTTACCTCTTACCAAGGCAAATAGGAGTGGACTACATTACACTGACGTCTCATGTCCCGGACAGTCAAGATTTTGAGCGATGCCTCCCAGGTTATAGAAGATATTTAGGCTTCTACATCGATGATTCCAACCTAGATGCCAAAGTAGGATTTGGAGTTTATTCTAAACGGTCGGGTCTGGGTATCAACAACTTCACTGATAATCAGGCTGCTATAAAATCTCTGCAATCTGAATTCCTGACTTCAGGAAAACCCACAACTGCCATCCACCTCTAAGTGAGTTGGTCAAACAGTTTGTTGTCGACCTCATATGAGTGCTTGATCTCAGGAACATATCAGGGACACGAACCTCTCTGACTTGCATATATGCAAGATGACCAGGAGATGATATGATAGATGGCCAGAGGATACAAAATGCAGGATCTCCAGGCAACTACACGCTTAAAAATCTGCCTTTTGTTGTTGTTTGGATGCAAATATAAAGTGTGTTTGGAATATGTCCCAAATAAAATATACTTATGTCCAAACATATTGCGTTTGCTATTCAATATTAAATTTTTGAGACACAATGATTAATATGTTAGTATATATGTGTTTGCGACCCACATATATTTATGTTTGTGATACAAATACAGCTGTGTTTGTTGCACTGTCTATGCTCTCTCGAGAGCAAGAGAATAAAAGAGGGACAACGAGAGAGTCTATATTGTAAGTGTGTTTCTGTATTTTTGCATTATTCTCTCAGCCAGTGAGTCATAAATATTCCTGAATGTGCGTGCAAATTGCAGATGAAGTCAGTGTTTCTTATGTTGGCTGATGTATTGCGTTTTAGTTTTATGTATTCAGTCATTAATGGTTCAGCGGACATAGGATATCAAAATCGCTTGATCAGTGAAAAAAGAATAAACGACGGCTCGGACGCTTAAATGGTTTGTGATGTTACTTTGGTTTTTGTGTATGTGTTTCGTATATATGTATGTGTGCTACCAAAGTGAGAAACGATTTTGGAGAAAGAAACTGGAAAGGGCAACAACGTGAAGTCCTTTGTCTGTCCAAGCCTTTACTGAGAAAATCGGAACGGCGGACCATTTGTGAAATAAGTATAAAAAAACACAAGTAATTAATCCACGCTAATAAAAGTAATAAATCCACATGAACTTGATTTGTACATCAGTATGTTGGTTGTGTACCAACGCATAATGATAACCATGGCATAGCTGAAACCTTCCGAAAACAAAAACGTGAGAGACAACAAAGAAAGGAGAAGCAAAAAAAAAATCAGCAGATTCTCATTTCATGAAAACAAAACAAATAATGTATTCAATGCACCTAAATGTAAAAAAGGCGTTTTAAATCTTTTAACTTTTTGTATTAATTATTTATACAATTGTAATAGATAATTATTCAAATATTATTAATTATAATATAATTATTCAAATATTATTAATTTGAATAATTATATATTACAATTGTATAAATAATTAATACATAAAATTAATTCATAAAAATAATATTAATTATAATAAATAATACATACATATATATTGAAATCAAAGAATAATTCGTTTTTAAATATTATTATGTTTGGGAGGAAATACATATATGTTTCCACGTAAAAGCATATATGTTTGCCAGTATACATCATGCTGTTTACATTTAAACACAAGTGAGTTTGAGACTTGCAAACATATTAATGTTTGAAGTGTGTTTCAAACATATACATTATTTTTCAGCGTGTATGGCTGCGTTATGCGTTATTCTAGACAATAGGCAGGCACGCATCTAGAGACGGCATTTCAGCTCCTGGGTACTGCAGAAGATATGGGGATGAAGAAAAGGACGAGAGCGTTGAATATTTCAAATGCTACTGCCGAGCGGTTTGTATGATTACGATACAATATCTAGGATCTTACTTTATATTGGATCTAGCAGACATTCAGGGAGTTCAGCTAAATGATATTGCAATTTTTTTTGCAGAATATCCATGAATACTATGTTCCAGGAAATTTTTTGACATGTTTCATATAATGTTAGGATACTAATATTGTATGCATTGTCTTTAGTTAAAGTACAAAATACTTTGAAAATGTAAAAAAATACATTTTTAAAAACAGTTTAGCTCACGAGGTCTTAATGCTAGACACGAAATATTTTGGGATTGATCAGAAAACAAACCAAACTACATTTTTATGGGTGGACAAAAATAAATTTCTTCCCATCCATACAATGTGGGTCCGTCTCATATACATATGTACTTATATATACTCTCATTACATATTACAATCAGTGAGCTGTGCGCTCTCTAGTTTCACACTCACTGATTGGATCCTATAGTTTTACACCGGTTTGGAACGGGTGTTTTTGAGAAGCTTTTGTGTGGCGAAGTACACGTTAGTGTCGCCTTCAGTAATCGAGGTGAACGTCGCCAAAGAAATATAAGGTGGTGGAGAGCATGGATCCAATATACGTTCGCATGTACAAGTGCAAATTAGCTATTGCACCAACCTAACTAATCTAACATCATATTGGAAGTTAATATACAACAGTTTGCTTGAAATGACTTATGACGGGATAATAATATTATTGACCTCAATTTACTCGGTTTTGGATAAATAAAAATTTAAAAAAAAATGGTTTCCCGTTACATTCCATTTAGGGATTAGGGAGAGCTTCTCACAACCAGTGAGCTGAGCGCGTTCTAGTTTTACACTCATTGATTGGGAAATACAGTTTTATACCGGTTCCGAACGGTATTTTGAGAAGCTTTTTTATGGCTAAATACTCGATAGTGTCGCCGTCACTAAGCGAGGTGATCGCCGTCGAAAGAAATTTAAGGTGGTCAGAGCAGGGATCGAACCCACGTTCTCATGCACAAGAACCTCATATAGTACCATTGCATCACCAACGGCCAAAAATAAAAATATTTAAGGCTCTTCTACATCAAAAGAGCCATTATTATCATTTAGCACTATTTCAAAGTCAGGAAACGTTGGTAACCCTTTTAATCAGGTGTTAGTTAAATCAGTTCATTTTTGCTACCCCTGTACGCAGAGTTCTCGACACAACATACATAGTGAGAAACAGACAGACAGTAGGTACAAATTGTCATCCAATATCATTATTGGACGACATCAGATACCTCAGAGTTACATGTGTGGGAATGAGTAAGCAAGCGAGCCGTGGTGGTAGTATGAATGAATGAATGAGTAAGTGTCTGACAAACTGACGGATGAGAAGTATGGACAGCCAGACAGACAGACACATATACATTTAGGTAAATGTAAGATGTGAAAAATTACCACTGATCGTCTCGTTTGCTGGTAAAAAGCAAACAAAAAAAAAATCAATCGATTGCAAATGCATCTATCTGGTTCTGGTTAAGAGTTAACTATACAGTGCACTGGAGGAAGAAGTACACGATTCCATTTTGACTTAGTTTCTATGGTTGTCGTGGCTATCGGTTTAGAATTTTCAACTCTTTGCCGCCATGAACAACATTTCTATCATTAAAATATAAATTTTTCATATTACGAAGGTGGTGTGTAAATTTGACCAAAATATAGCTTAACGCTTATTGAGCTATTTGCTTTAAAAGATAGACATTACCACAAGGATAAAATCATGTAGAAACCAATCAACACTTATTTGTTTTGTTATAATCTCTTAACGTCTTTTACGGTGCGTTTACACGGGACAGTTTGAGACAAGATAGTTGAGAATATGTATTAGTTGTCACAAAGACAAAAATTGGTTGTGTGACGTACGCGTCCAGCCAGTTATAAAGACAGTACAGTCGTTTCGTAAAATGTCGTGCTCTGATTTTTTGTTTCTTTACTCTTTTGGCATTGTGTGTTTTGTCTTACTTCTCCAAATTACAATGGAACTGATGTACTCTGCAAAATTAGGCATGTATTCATGTTTATATGTTTGTATTGTCAAACAATATTTCAATCAAAATTATCAACATTTTCAAATACAAATATATTTTCCAATTTGTAAAGTCGTTTGAGATGTTTTGCTTTTTTCTAAAATTACTACGAAACGTCACCGATATGGCCGATGGCTGAACTAGTAGAGGTTGACGCAGTAGGATTTGTTGTAATTGTGTGAACCAACAACAGGCATTTGTTTTTTGTTTCATGACTAATCATCAAATTCAACACAGATCCATATGAACGAACGCAGTAAACAAAAAAGTACAACAACAAAATACACTGAATTTAACAGATGGAGTCATAAGAAAGTAAAATCAGTTGTTCTATTGCGCCAACCTTTATTAGTTCAGCCATTGTCTGGCCGCTTATGTCAAATCTCTTGCCGAAGTTACTGTCGGTGAAAAATCAGAGACAGTTGCGAGGCAAGTGAGAGAAGTGTAAATGTGGTAGTAAAAATGTGTGAATGTATTGCTACTGTGGGACCAAAACTGTCCCGTGTAAACGCCAGGTTAGACTCAACAACTAACAGTTTTCTTGCATCGAACCAGTTTTGCTAATGTTGATGCAATGAAAACATGCATAGATTCAAAGAAATGTTACGTTGATGGCCCATTTCAACATGTTCCATAATTCGTCATAGTAAAATCGTAAACTACGGTATCTGAGTAGATAACACGCCCGACTATAAGTCCTTAGGCCATTTGTTCGATTCCTGACGCTGAAGATTTAAAATGGATTGCTAAAATATTGCATTACCAAATTAGCTAGGACACCTAAAAATGTATGAACAATATAAATATAATTATATTAAGTCGTTATAAAAAACTCCTTTGCAGGCCTCCTAGCTGGCCTACCTTTGCGGTCCTCTTAGGAATGCTTTAATTCTTTGAAATCCCGAAATGCACAATGCTTATTTCCGAAATAATATTCAAAACTTATAAAGCAATAACTGAAGTACCGAGCTCATCAGGAGCAGGTATACCACGATTGCTATTTTCTGAAATGTTTGATCGAAGCAGAGAAGGGAAGCGGAAGAAGTTCCAGCATCAAAATATGCGTGTCAGCCCGCAAAAAAAAGTAAAAATGATTTGGCTGTTGTTCTCAAGGCAACAATGCAAAGCCCAACACGACCATTTTCTATCGAGTAATCACTGGCTTTTCTTCTGGAAAATAATTTTTCAAAGAGGAAGAACTGTAACATTCGCATGGAGAATACACCAAAAAATAATAATATATTTCCATCTTAAGCCCGGTATACGGTTTTTATGAAATTTTCGTTGCCATAAGAAGTACGTGTATAAAAAATAACGAAAATTTCATAAATCGAAAATTCCGCTCACTTTTCATTTGCTTGGTACTCAGCTCTTTGCTAAAATTTCGTAGCCAGAATCAAGTACAGGTTTGTTACGCTAAACATATTTCGTACGAAAACAATTGTTTCATAATTGTTTGGCACCGGAATTTAGACATTTCGATTATTTTAGTAAACAAAAGTAATACCACATGCGTTAAAAATAAAATGGGATTATTAATGAAATATTTGCAAGGTAAATGAGAGATATGTGGTAACTGTCTGTAACAACATTTTTTGTTTAGAGACAAATGACAAAATTTCTTACGAAAGTTTCGCAAGAACTGAATACGACGCTTTACAAGAGACTCCTAGTATTAAAAAACATGTGCCGGCCTAATGATGGAATTGTAAGCGAAAGAGTTGCAAAAGTTTGCTTACAAAGGCAGGAAATGCAGAAAGAAGATTACCATTCCTAAAAATTTAAGCCAAAAGAGAACAACCTGAAATATGGTATAAGTCCCCTTCACTACCGTATACGATTTTTCGAATTCTTATTACATTTAGGATACAAACGAGATTTCAGGTCGATTCCTAAATTTGCGCTTCACTTCGACGAAGGAAACATTTCACTTTCGACGCTCTGTTTTCGATGCATTCTAAAATACTCGTGATGACTTATCGATAAAAATTGTTAAATTTTTGACATCACTAATTAAATCAGCTGATTGGGAAAATTATTCATGATTAACAAACAAAATGTAAACAAAAGCTCAAATTTTAATTTAAAATGGATTCCATTGCGTTTTATGTTACTCATAACTCGGGAAATCTACGAAGTTTCCTTAAAAACTTATGAAACAACACGATGGAAATATTTTCGATGAATGATATTTTATTTGTAGTTAATACTTAACTTCTTTGTTTAAGTTAACTTTTATTAAATGAATTTTTGATGTTTTTAACCTGGGTGTCACGCGATCAAGATTAACGGCAAACGCTCGGATATTGGCGTCGAACGAAAATGACATAAAAATTAGTGACACGAGTATTTTAGAATACATATGATGTGAAAGAAAACACATGTTTCTGTTTGCACATTTCTAAAAACATATCTTTTCTAGCAATCACATCACCAAGGTATTGTAGAATAGCAAAAAGTGAATGAGGCGCGTATTGATGGTGAACGAGCTTTTTCATGGCTAAATACTCGATAGTGTCGCAGTCACTAAGCGAGGTGACTGCCGTCGAAAGAAATTTAAGGTGGTCAGAGCAGGGATCGAACCCACGTCGTCATGCACAAGAGCCGCGCACGCTACCATTGCACCACCGGCGGCCACAAGACGTAGCTTTGCGTATGTTCACCGTGTCAATTTCCACCGTATATTCTAGAGTTTATACGGGGAAAGAAGAGTCTGCGGATGATAATAGACAGAACTGGAGATCCCGGTAGAGCGATTACATTGCGCGCTATTGTGCGCAATATTGACCGGATCATTCATTCGATAAGTTCGAGCAGGATAGGGAGGCGACATTCCTACGCGGCATAAGAGTGAACTGCAGCACTCTTCGGAAGGTGAGGAACGCGGCCGGCGCCCGGGTTAGGGGCAAATACCGGCCCTCTTGGATGCGGATAACTCCCTAGTGGAGGTGGACGAGAGCAAGGCTAACCTCCTTGCTGACCACATACGGGAAACCACAATTGTGGACGATGTTGGCGCTTCTGGCGCTGATGATGGCGTGGAAGGCGAAATTCGGCGTTTGACCAATGGTGAACCTGCCGTATCTTTCGGAACGAATGTTATAGCCGATGGGTCACTGGGGGGTGAGGACGACTGCTGGCGTCGACAGGGCTTTGTTAGACCTGCAGACATCGGTGGGGCGTTGCGGAGCAGACCGAACCGTATGTCCAGCGGACGGGATGGAATCCCGGACGCGGTACTGAAGCGGGTGAATGCCGCTATCTGGCGATTTTTGGCGGTGCTATTTAACCATTGCCTCAACCTGGGGTATTTCCCGGCGGTAACGATTCCTATCCTTAAGACGGGCGCTGACCCAAGTAGGTGTGTTAGCTATAGGCCGATTTCGATGCTGTCGTCCATTGGCAAACGTTTCGAGAATTTTGTCTTGACTAGGATTGTCGACACAGCGGAAGATAAAAGAGTCCTCAAAGACAACCAGTTTGGTTTTCGGCGAGGGCACTCTACGTCACATGCGCTCATGGTTTAGGGCGATTATGTGACACGAGGGTTGAATGTCGGGCAAACCACTATTGCAGTGACCTTTGATATCTGCAGGGCATTTGATTCTGTCTGGCAAGATGGAATCCTTCATAAAATGACTGGATTCTGTTTTGACACTCTAGGATTGTGGCCAGTTTTCTCGAGGGGCGCAAATTCCGGACCAAGGTCGTAAATGCACTCTCGAGTGTTAGAGATGTTGTAACGGGAGTACTCCAGGGTTCGCTTTTGGGTCCTGTACTCTACAACATATTTGTCAGTGGGCGGGCTGCTGCTGGTTTATGCTGATGATATCCTCATGGCCCTGACGGGCCCATGGGCTAAGGTTACGAACTACAGGTTGAATGAGTACCTGGGGGTGTTGACTAAGTACTTCGACAAGTGGAGACTCAGGCTGAATGTTGATAAGTGCGAGGCCACTATCTTCCGGACAAAGCGGCGAAGGCTGTACCGGGACGCCAGGGCTTTTGTACCTAACCGTCGGGGACAGGTCTATTGCTTACACCGACAGGCTCAAATACCTGGGTGTAGTGTTCAGTTCGAACTTTGAATTCCATCGTCATATTGACCACATTTTGGTCAAGGCAAAAGGATATTAAACATGTACCTCCACATGCTACGTTGCCTTGGGGCCTCTCGACAGAGGTTCGCTTTGTGGTCTACAAACAGATCATCCGGCCCATTTAAGCCTATGCTTTCCCTGTCTGGGTTGGAATCTCTTCCAGCCAGATGGAGAAACTTACGAAAATGAGCTGTTTGGTCTTGCGGACGCAAAGAGCTGACAATGGCTCGTTGAGGAGCCCATCCTGTGCTGAAATGTACGGGATGGTAGATTTCGGTAGGATCGACGTGTTCCTTATAGGGGGGCGCTTGAATTTCTAGAGAGAACGGTCTCTCTAGATAATGAATTCGTATTTTATGTTTATAGTAAGCAATATGGTCGAAAAAAATAAATGAATTGACATGAAATGAACGTGTCAATTTCCACTGGAATTAGATAAGTTTGTGCAATATTGTTTCGAAACTGACAGATATTTTCAATACAATTACGATTGGCTACCCATGACACCTACGTTGTATAAGGTTCTTATTCGTTCCAAACAAATAATGCAGAACGTGGAACTTCCAGTAGGCTGCTTTGGAGAGGATGCTGCAGAATGCAGGATCAAAATATATAAAAATTACAGATTGTTTCACGCTCGTAGAAGTAGCCGTACCAATAATCTGTCGGACGTATTCAACATCAGACGCCATTGTTTCATCCTTACGCCTCAACAGCTGAAGTTATGAATTTGTGAAGAACCGACTAAAGGATTAATATCTCAACAGGATATAGGTGGTGATGAAACCATGGATGAAGAATATGAAGAAGAATTCGAAGAAGTGAACATTATTTTAGAGAGCTAGTTAGACATAATCGACAATTAATTTACAGTTCCAATTTTCGAAGCATAAAGTGCATAAATTTTATTTCTTGTTTTAGTACTATTGTTGTTGTTTTTAACTTTGAAAATATTAAATTTAATGATAATAATTACAAACATTATACAGTCTAAATGTGATAGTTACAATCTGGCTTGAAAATATAAAAAAGGCAAAGCAGGTATCAGAACTGTGGATGTGTTTTGTGAATTGTCAGAGAATTGACAACAGAAAAAACTCGTTCCTCCCAAACGAAATCTCAGATAACTGAAGTTCATTTGGGGACTGTAGTTGGGAGAAACGAACTTCTGTTAAGCCATACATATCATTTCGTTTGGGAGAACCGAAAAATGTTTGCAGCAAACGAGTTATGAAAAACATAAGCTGAAAAAACGTTTGCAAGAAACGATAAACGGTTCCGCCAACTGTTCCCTCGGTTACAGCATCCGAGTTGTAGTTGATCCTAACGAGAAAACGTTTGCGAGAACTGAAATACATTTGCAGTAAACGAGTTATGAAAAATTAAAGCTGAAAAACGTTTCTGATAAACGAAAAACGGTTCCACCAACTGTTCTTTCGGTTACAGCAACCGAGTTGTAGTTACAGCAACCGAGTTGTAGTTGTAGTTACTCTATTCAGTACATTACTTATACATTATATTTTATATTTATGGCTTCCATAAGCTCTTTTTTGTGTAAATTTCCAACTTTTATGATTTTGATTTTACCCAGAAAGTTTGTTTTAAAAAAGTTGGAATTTTTGTCTATTTTTTCAGTGTCTACGAACACGTCCGTCTCGACTTGCATTCAAATAACAACTAAAAGCGTAGCAAACTACAACGCGCCAGTTGTCCATCCAAGATATATTGACAAGGCAAAGGCCTTTTATGTGTATGCGTGAGTGTGTATGTCAAACGAGTGGACTATGTATACAGTCGACAGAAAGAGAGAAATTTACGTTCTTCGTACTCATTAGAAAAATGGCTAATTTCAGTTATCGCAAACGGTTTTTAACTTGCGACATATGTAATTTTGTACTCGTTTAATGCAAACGAGATCTCGTTTGCATCAACATGATACACATTTGCTATATACGGGTTTATTTGGGAGAACTATATGAACGGTTGCGATTAATAAATTAATACAAATCGATCAAAGTATTGTTGTGGCAACCGAGCAATAAACGTTTTTTTTCTTTGCGTGTATAATTTACACGATAATTTTATAAAAGCGCGATAATAATTTTATATAAGTGATGATTTATCCGACCCTTCGTATTGTATTCAAAAATTAATTTGTTCGAGCGATTGGTCGTGTTTTTAATTAATTATATTCTTCGATATTTCGCTACTCTTTGAATAGCATCGTCAGGAAGATGTACACAATTATTAATTAGAAATTATTAATTAATTATGAATTAAATAATTAATTATTAATAGAAATAATTGTGTATATCTTCCTGACGATGTTATCCAAAGGGTAGCGAAATATCGAAGAATATAATTAATTAAAAACACGACCAAACGCTCGAACAATTTAATTTTTGAATCAAGTAACATATATATATGTTACGTGGCATAGAGAAAGGGACCTAAGGATAAAAAAATCAATTTTGTGGACAACATCAGAGCATCGAATGAGACCGATCACATGCCCCAAAAGTGTTCCCTCCCAGAGATATGCGCGTTTTATGAAAGTGAAGTTCACCACAGATACACGTATTTAAATCTTTAAAATGGCTCTCCTGAACAAAACCGGTTTTTACCCTTAGGTCCCTTTCTATTTTGCGCGTCACATATGTAGATAGAATGTAATGTAAGTAGTCTGTCTGGCTAAGCTTTCATAGTGTTTATATTATCTCGCATTATTTTAAAGTTCTTCGGGCGTTATGCTTCCAAATTTAGATGTTATGCTATGTTTTTTTGGAAGCCCTTTTCTGCTTCTGTTTCTTACGGTGTATTGCTATATTCTTACGCAATTGTATCATCTAGGTTCCTTATTTACATTATTGATTTCATTCAATTTTCATTTAATTCTCTTTTTCTAGAATCTTGCGTACATTCTTTTCTTATTTTGACTTTACAGACTTCCATTTTGGTTTAGGATAATAGGCCTGTGACGATTTCAGTTTGTCGTTTTATTGTTAGATCTGAATTTTTAGCTTGTCATCAGACTACATTCACTTTTCACAATTTGACGCATTTTTGTTCATACAATTTTCAATTTTCAATTTCCATTTTCCTTATAAACTAGCTTTTCTTTTCTCTGTTTCTTTTCAGGATTTAATGCTTCTTTTTTATTTTTGGTTTTACATTTCTCTTTCGTTTCAAAATTTAATTTGTTTTATGCTTAAAATTTTGGAATTCTGGTTTACTTTCTTTTCAAGGACTAAATTTTACATTGTACTTTTAACTCTTTAGGTCACCTTGCTTCGAGTAGGCGACACTATCGAGTACTTAGCCAAGAAAAAGCTTTAAAAAATACCGTTCCGAACCAGTGTAAAACTAGAAACTAGTGTCTGGTCACTGGTTGTGAGAAACTCTCCTCAATCCCTTCATGGGCCAAGTTTTTTTTAGAGAATAGATTTTGTTCACATTATAATGAAGTGTAGATTGGTAGATATTAAAAACCCTTTTACATAACGTATAACACGTTTATGTCAAATGAAAAGTCAAAGGTCATGTTCGCTAATATTTGTTTAAAACTAAAATATCTCAAAAACAGTGACTCCAAAAAATGAGTGTTCATCTCACCCTGAAAATATAAGCAGTTGTTATAGTTTATGTCCTCATCACCAACAAATTTATTATTATAGTTTTAATTTGCAAAAACAACTTTTTTTGTTGAATATGATTCTTTGGGGGTTCAGAAACAATATTTATTCCACGAGTTTTTCAAATTTGGAATTTCTGAAAAAGTATGGTAATTTTTGGGTTACTCACGATAATCGCTTATTTGACCCTTAAAACCTGTAAATTTCATTTGACAATGTTCTGCAAATTTGTCTAAAATTATTAGATCATAATTTTTGTTGAATGTATAAACTTTTTAAAATTTCAAAAAACGGTTCATTTTTATAATTTTTTGACAAACATGTAAACAGCGCCATCTTGCAGCAACATTTTGCAACATTTTTTGAAACATAAAACAAGGTTAGCTCAAAACCCGTCCACAGAGGTATGTATCAGTGATAAAAATCGGGTGAAAAGTACGAAAAATATAGACTAAAAAGTTAAAAAAAGACAGACATTGTTTTATTGTATTTCAAAATATAATGCAGTTTAACAATTTTCGTGAATTTAAAAGAAATGATTGCAATTAATAAAATGGCCAATAATAGAAATTTGTTCCTATTACAGTGAAATATGGCAAAATCAACGATTTTTTTAATACTGAAACATAGGGAAATTAGAGGGAGGCAAAATAAAAAAATATCACTCTTTATTGTGTCTTTATCACTCTTTATTCATGGGCCTGTAATCGATTCGTCCCATGTGAATGGGAGAACCGAGCTCAAGACAAACATTCAATCGTACGGAACTGGCCTCTGCGAGAAAGTTTTACTCCCGGTTGGAAAAATATTGTTCGCGATCTGTTGGTCCCGAAGGAAAATAATTACCTGCCACCTTTGCCCATCAATCGATGTGTGATTAAACAGTATGTGAAAGCAATGGACCGATTTAAAAATTTGAAAAATTTGTTAAAATCATGGAAGGAGTTTCTACCCAGAAAACGGTGGGTGATGCGGAAACACGGGGATTATATTCGGATTCGGGAAGTAATTTTAAATAATAATCAGCAGGAAGGGTATCAGGGCTCGACAACTTTTTTTTGGCGGCACAGTTTTATCCGTACAACATTTATTGTACCCCTATAGAAGTGGGTACGTTTCATGAACGGTGATGAGTTCCCTTGAAATAATTCATTTTGTCTATACCCAATTGCTATACCCACCTCATATATACATCTATCATGAGCTACCAGTCAGTCGTCAGCCATCCATACCACAGACCTAATCAACTTCTTAACCAATCGCTGTCTACCGATCCAGTCACGAATGTGTCGCAGTATTTGTTGTTTTATGTTGCTTCTGGTTGTGTATTTTCTTCCATTACGTTTGTTGGCTGTTCGTTCCACCATCTCATTCGGAATGACTACTTGTAGGTATATGTATGTTAGTTAATAGGAATGTATTTATGTATGTATATATGTGCATACATATAATATAATACATGCAGATGAACGTATTGACCAGTTAGAAGCCAATTGCATTAACTCCATTTAAATAATAAACATCAAAGCGCTATTTAAAAAAACAATTTTCCCAGTACATCCCATAAAGGGATTGGGGGGAGAGGTTATCAGAATCTGTGAGATGTGTTGTTTCTAATTTTACTCTCATTAATTGGTACCTACAGGTTTTTCACCTGTTCCGAACCTCATGAGGTCAGATGTCTTACACATATTAATTAAACAAATAAATAAACAAATTAAACTAATGTTAACATATTTCTTCAACTGGTTCTATCTTTCACCTTTTCACGCCAGTTGGTAATACCAAGGATACGGAGGGATTATTCGGCCTGGTCTTTCCATCGGTTATCGATATCGAAAACCTTTCGCACTGGCTCATCTTCGTCCATTCCGATAACATGGGCTAGCCACCGCAACTGGCCTAATTTGATTCGCCTAGCTATGTCCACGTCAGAATATAGATTATATAGCTCTTGGTTCCAGCGACGTCGGTATTCGCCGTTTTCTCTAACAGGGCCATATATTTGCGATAAGACCCAAGTTTTGGTGTCATATGTCAAGACAGGTAAATTGAGAGTCTGATGTAGCTTTTGTCCGTCGAGAGAGGACATTATTTTTAAACTGCTTACTGAGCCCAAAATAGCATATATTTGCAAGCACAATTCTCCTACTTATCTCCAGGTTGACGTTGTTGCCCTTGTTAACGGCGGATTCAGGGTAGAAAAATTCATCTGCCACTTCAAAATTAAATCGGTTGTCAACGCTTAAGTGCGGACCAAGTCGAGAGGTTTCTCTAGTCATTGACATCATCAATTTTGTGCTGTCCTCATTAACAGCAAGACCCACCTTCGCTGATTCTTCTTCGATTCTTCAAAATACTGCAGTAACCTCTCGCGAATTTCGCCCAACGATGTCTATGTCGTCAACATATGCCGGAATCCTAAGTTCAGACATAGCTTCGTACAATTTTCCAAGTATGGGGTAGCAAAAACAGCTTTGTAAATGTATGAATCGATTTGCTCTTCGTGGGACTTTTCCAGAATTCGGCGTAGCGTGAATATTTGGTCAGTCGTGGACTTGCCTGGTCTAAAACCACACTGATAAGGTCCGATCAGATTTTCAAGAATTGGCTTTAGTCTTTCACATAACACGCTCGACAAGATCTTATACGCGATCGATAAAAGACTGATACCGCGATAGTTGGAACATACCCACGGATCACCCTTTTTGAATACAGGACATAATACACTGAGAATTTAATCGTCAGGCGTAGATTCCCTCAACCATATACTGCATATAAGTTGATAAATGGAGGCTGGCAGTCCTTCACCACCGGCCTTAAAAAGTTCGGCGGATAGCCCATCCACACCAGCGGCTTTAATATTCTCAGGCCGGGAGATTGCCGTTCGAATTTCGCCTTTACTGCGGGTGGGGGGTACAATCTACACTGTCTTCCACAATCATTACCTCGTGACCTTTTGAGGAAGAATCTTAGCGGAGTAGTGTGGAAAAGTGGTCTCTCCATATTCTAAGCACACGCTGCTTATCGGTCACCAGATTCCCATTCTCGCCTTTGTAGGAGGGCAGCCAATTATTTGGCCCGTTATTCGATCGTCTTACCCACTGGATAAATTTTCGGGGTTCGTTATTAATCCTGCGCATTTCGGTCTTCTCACTCTTTCTCTCTCTCTCTCTGCTCCCACTGCCATTCTAAATAGTGGGTTTTCCTCTCTTCTCAGCCTCTTGTACCGCTCATTCGCAACACGCGTTGTAGCTGACTGTTTCGTTGCCATATCCATGCAGCGGTTTTTTCATCAGATGCAATGTTCTTCGTCGTACCATGGCTTACCCTTCTGCGATTTTTCATAGCCAAGGTTAGTTCTTGCAACGGTTTCCAAAGAATGGGAGATGTGCTTCCATTTCGCTTCTGTGAATCGTGTGGTACTAACTACCATGTTCTTTACAGCGGCGAAGTCAATCAGTCTAATTCCATTATCGGAGGTGGTATCATGTAGACTGTGATTACCGATGGTTGGTCGAAAGACACTTTCCTTTCCCAATTTGGCATTAAAATCGCCTAGGATAATCTTAATATACTTGGATAAATACCCGATAGTGTCGCAGTCACTAAGCGAGGTGACCACCTTCGAAAGAAATTTTAGGTAGTCAGACCAGGCATTGAACCTACCATTACACCACAGAAGGCTACAAGCGCTGTTTTATACTGAAAGTAAGTCTGGATATTATTAATAAATTATCCAAATAGAATGATACAAAATCTCTAATAATAATTTCGTATTTAATCATTTAATAATTTACAGGAAAAAACATCGTGATTGCAAGAGTATGATATCCGAGGCGGTGCGGTCTGGTGAAATTTTATGAGAGAACATCTCAAAATACAATATTCAAACTTATAATTTGCTTATGTTAACGAAATATCGAAAGTTTAAATTTGAAGATGTGATAACTTTTGCGTGGCTAGCCGACTTGTGAGTATTCTCTTCCGGAATATGACCAACTCCGGTTTTGCGGATTCAACACTATCTTCGCGAAGTAAAGCTTTATACATAAAACTTATACCTTTATTGTTTATTTGATCGGTTTTTCAATTTCTACTTTCGATTAAATTTACCATCCAAAATATTTATTTAATTCTTTTCGCTCAAGTTTTTGGATTTCCATAATAATAGAGAAGTTTGATGAATAAAATATTCTAAGATTTTTCAAAATTCCTAAATCATTTTTATCTTATGTCAATGCATTCTATCAGAAAGAGTGGTCGGTCAGATTGCGTCGCCTGGGATTTTAAACTTTCCCCCATTTCATTTATGCAGATATTTCCCAAAGTTGTTAAATGGAGTTGATTCACTTGGTTGCTGAGCCACCATTAATAGGTATATATGTAAACGTTGCTCTTGTACTGTTCTTCTTATAGCAGCCAATGCTATTTTTTTTTTGTAATTAGCCACAATAGTTGTAAATCATTTTTAGCGTTTTTTCTTTTCTTTTGCTTTTTGGTTATTCGATATCATATTTGTGGCTGAATTGGTTAAATTGTGAAATACTTGTACTTTAAGAAAAAGCGTACAGAAACATTTCTTTTTTTGTGATTTTTTTTTTTGAATCTTTAATACATAGTTGTGTTTTCTTTAGACTTAAGAACGACTACATAAAGGAACACAAATTGGATAAAAAGAGGAGGAAATATATTTGATTCGCAAAAAAAAAATTGAAGCAATTATCTTTTTATCGAAGAACTTATTGAGATTTAACGACATTCTATAATTTTAAGGAAATTTTACAATTTTAAAGAAACTCACGAGGATGATTTTTATTTATTCGGTCTGTTTTCGACTTTTTCAATAGCATCATTCCAAACAACCGCTCGGAAATAGTTATACGGTTTGCCATAAAAAATGATGATGCATTTTACAAAACTTCTTTTTAAAAATGTTATCACTATTAATAGCAGTGCTGGGGAGTCGGAGCTGGAGTCTGGGATATTTGCCTGTAGCCGGAGTTGGAGTCGGGAGTCAAGGGGTGTAAGAAAAAAGATAAATTAATGTTGGTCCAAAAAATTTTATTCTTCTTCCTATAATTTGGCGATGAACATTTAATTAGACGGGTCGTTTGTGGATGTAGAAGAAAAAAGACTCTGGTTGTCTGCACCTAAAATAAAAAAATTTATTTTATTCTATAAACATTACCAAAACATTTCGGTTATATCCTTTAGCAATCAAAACCTATTAAGATAAATGTATTTTCAAAACAACTCGGAAGTTTTAAATTTTTCATGCGGGTGCTTTATTTCCTTAAATTTTTCATCTTAACAAAACTTGTAACACATCCGTCATTTTTGAGAAAAACATAATTTGTAAACGCTGTGTTGAATCGCTCGCTGTAGATCAGAATTGGAACAATAACGTTACTCAATAGCAAAAGGAGAAATACAGGGTGTTTCAAAAATGACCACCCTATTGGAAGATGCTCTTATTTTTGCAAATGGCCGCCAATGCCAAATCTGTTTTGAAATTTGTGAACTAGATAGATGTAGAATACAAGTATACAAGCCATGGAGCGATACACTCCCCAAGAACGCGGAATAATCGTGTCTATTTTTTTGCGTAACAATTCGTCTGTGGTGTTGGCGCAGCGCGAATACCGTCGCCGATTCCCCGGCAGTCCGACACCGACTGCGCAAACACTGCGCCATTTGGCCACTAACCTTGAAGAGTATGGGACCACACGAGACGTTGCCAGGAGTGGCCGACCCCGGAGCGTCCGTTCTGCCGAGAATATCGCCGCTGTTGCTGAGGATATCGAGCTGTCGCCGGAAACATCGACCAGATGCCGTGCCTCGCAATTAGCCATCAGCCGGTCGTCCCTATGGCGAATTTTGGTCAAAGACCTGCGCATTTTCCTTTACAAAGTCCAGTCCGTGCATCAGCTGCTGCCTGTCGACCGCTAAACGCGTGTAACCTACGATAGAGAAATACCTAAGAGTTTCCATTACTCTCTTCGATGCCTCTTCATGACGACGAGATGGTAGGCCATTTCATAGAGTTTAATTTGCTGCTGCATTTTACCAATTTTACACTTTCGTTGGACATAAAACGGACAGAAATCAAAGGAAATGCGTATTTTCGTTCAATGCAAACAACATAAAATGATAATTTAGCTGTCATTAGTATCAATAAACAATATTTATAATTAGTTTCTCTCTTCTTTGCTCTCTCATTATCCATCATCGGTCTAGTACCTTTTCGATCAGCTGTGCCATAGAATCCCCCTGAACCTACGCAAAAGCCATTTCCACCAAAATCAAAATGGGCGATGAGGCTCATTTCCACCTCAACGGGTACGTGAACAAGCAAAACTATCGCTTGTGGTGCACCGAAAATCCACTAGTGATGCACGAGGAGCCATTACACCCACTCAAAGTGACTGCATGGTACGCTGTTCACGCTGGAGGAGTCATCGGGCCATTTTTTCTCGAGATCGCCGCTGGTCAAACGACAATAGTTGACGGTGCGCGCTATAGGGCCATGTTAACCGATTTTTTTCTGCGCAATTCGACGAATTAGGAATGGAGGACATGTGGTTCCAACAGGACGGAGCAACGGCACACACTGCGCGAGCAACAACCGGCATTCTGAAGGCGGCGTTCCCGGGTCGCCTCATTTCTTCTTTTGGCGATTTGAATTGGCCCGCACGATCGCCGATTTAACCGTTCCAGACATTTTTTGTAGGGTTTTTTGAAGTCCCGTGTATACGTGAACAAGCCCGAGAGCCTGGAAGCCCTCAAGGTCAACATTCGACACGAGTGCGAGAATCTGTCGCCCGTAGTTCTCGCCGAAGTGATGAAAAATGCCATAAAACGAGCCCGTATGGTAAACAATTGTGACAGCGCCCATTTAACCGATATCATCTTCTCAACTTAACCAATAAAATTCTAAAGGTTCAAATAAGAATAATCAAAAAACAGAATCGAAGTTTTTCATTTAGAAAACAAAATGAGAGCCAAACAACATCGGATGATTTCTTTTGAAACAACTTGTATATACAGTCGCAATAACTGCCGCACTCATGGCTCTGGGGATTGATAGAAATATCAGATTGTTTACCCACAAGCTTCTTACAAAGAAACACATTTAGGCTAGTTTAGCGTCAACGGACCTCTAGAATTGTCAGCAGAGGAATGCTTCAAGGAAGCGTTTTGTCGCCTTTGCTATGGAATCTCTCCATGAACGGTATTCTTCTTTCTCTGGAGATGATGGGTGTTAAGAATATTGCCTACGCACATGACGTGGCATACATTCCCCCAGCCACATACCGTATATAAATCGATGCATGTGGGCTAGCAGTCCTTCGCCACCTGCCTTAAAAAGTTCTACGGGTAGCTCATCCGCACTAGCGGTTTTATTATTCTTAAGTCAGGAGATGGCCGTTCTAAATTCGCCTTTGATTGGTGGGAAGGGGGTACAATCTAC
Organism: Phaonia tiefii; assembly: GCA_963931995.1. Taxonomy (NCBI): domain Eukaryota; kingdom Metazoa; phylum Arthropoda; class Insecta; order Diptera; family Muscidae; genus Phaonia; species Phaonia tiefii. The sequence continues at coordinate 187,906,045 of OZ008367.1, read as the reverse complement.
ACTATCGTCCACTATCATTACCTCCTGATCTTCAGTGGAAGAATCTGAGTGGAGTAGTGCTGAAAAGTGGTCTCTCCACATTTTGAGCACACACTGCTCATCAGTCACCAGATTCCCGTTATCGTCCTTGCAGGAGGGCAGTCCATTATTGGGCCCGTTATTCGATCTACTTACTCTCTGGAAAAATTTTCGGGATTCACCATTCACCATTCATCCTTCATAATTCGGTTTTCTCACTCTCTCTCTGCTCCCACTGCCATTTTTTCCGCCAAAATAGTTGGATTCCTCATTTCTTAGCCTATTCTACCGCTCACTCGCAGCACGCGTTGTAACTGATTGTTTTGGTGCCATACGTGCAGCGTCTTTTTCATCATTTGCAATGCGAGCTTCTTCGTCGCACCATGGCTTATCCTTCTGAGGTTTTTGATAGAATGGGAGATGTGCTTCCACTGCGCATCTGGGTCTTCGGGAAGGGGGGTATTCTGCTCTACCAGGGGAGAGAGCTTCTGTCGATAGGACATTGATATCTCCGGTATTTGTAGCTTGTCAATATTCAGCTTTTCCTGTGTTCGGCTTCATACGTTTTTCACCCTGCTCAGTCTTGTGCGAACTTTCGCAGCCACCAGGTAATGATCCGAGTCGATATTGGCACCTCGAATCACACATACATCCATTACACTAGAAGAGTGCCTGCCATCTATTACCAAGTGATCAATTTGGTTCTTCGTCCGCTGATCAGGAGATATCCAGGTCGCCTTATGTATGTCCTTATGGTGGAATCGTGTGCTACTAACTACCATGTTCTTTGCAGCGGCGAAGTCTATCAGTCTTATTCCATTATCGAAGGTAGTATCATGTAGACTGTGATTACCGGTGGTTGGTCGAAAGGCACTGCCCTTCCTAATTTGGCATTAAAATAAAGAATAATCTCAATGTCGTGGTCAGGGCAGCGTTCGTATACTTCCTTCAGACGCTCATAAAATGTTTCTTTGCCCACATCATCTTTATCCTCTGTCGGTGCGTGAACACAAATTAACGAGATGTTGAAATATTTCGCTTTGATGAGAATTGTGGCCATGCGTTCACTCACTGTGTTGGACTTTAAACTAGGTGTCGCAGTCTCTTGTCAACTATAAATCCGCACCGAAATTCGTGCTTTCGCTCATGGCAGCTGTAGTAAATAGCGTAGATTTTATTTCTGTTGCAACCATATCCTGCCCATCGCATTTCCTGGATCGCTGTGATGTCAGCTTTATATTTTCCGAGTACATCCGCCAGTTGGAAAGTGGCACCAGTCCTGTATAGCGTTCGCACATTCCAGGTACATATCCTTAAATCATGGTCCTTATAACGTTTGCGAGAGTCGTCAACAGTTGGAGGTTTCTTTGTTCATTATTTTCCTTGTGGAATTTGCTCGACGATCCTCTATGCCCGACGATTGGAGTCTCAGTGTATTATGTCGTGTAGTAAAAAAGGGTGATCCGTGTGTCTGTTCCAGCTATCGCGCTATCAGTCTTTTATCCATCGCGTATAAGGTCTTGTCGAGCGTATTATGTGAAAGACTAAAGCCAATTATTGAGAACACGCTTATCACCTTACCCTTATCATTGTGGTTTTAGACTGGGCAAGTCCACGACTGACCAAATATTCTCGCTACCCCAAACCCTGGACAAGACCCATGGAAAGCAAATCGATACATACCACCTTTTTGCCGATTACAAAGCTGCTTTCGACATCCCCAACTGTACAAAGCTATGTCTGAACTTGGTGTTCCGGCAAAACTGATCCGCCTCTGTAGAATGATGCTGACCAACACCAAATCAGCAGTGAAAGTGGGGAAAGACCTCACTGAATCATTCTGTACCAAGCGACACACTGTCGTGCAATCTCTTCAACATCTTAATGGAGATAATATCCGGTGGTGAAATGGTTAGTGTGCGCGGCTCTTGTACATGAGATCCTGAGTTCGAACCCTGCTCTGACCACCTTCAAATTTCTTTCGGCGGCGGTCACCGCGCATAGTGACGGCGACACTATCGAGTATATAGCCATGAAAAAGCTTCTCAAAATACCGTTCGGAATCTCAAAATACCGTTCGGAAAGCGCACAGCTCAGTGGTTGTGAGAAGTTATCCCCGGTCCCTTCGTGGGATGTAATGGGAAACCATTAATTTATTTAATAATGAGAAAGGGTGGAGTAAATACGAACAAGACCATTAACACGAAAAGCCATATGTTGCTGGTGTATGCTGACGACATAGACATCATTGGGCGAAATTTGCGAGAGGTTACTGCAGTATTTTCAAGAATCGAAAAGGAATCAACGAAGGTGGGTCTTGATGTTAATGAGGGCAACACAAAATTTATGGTGTGAACGACTAGAGAAACCTCTCGTCTTGGTCCGCTCTTGAACGTTGACATACGATTTAATTTTGAAGTGGTAGATGAATTTGTCTGCCTTGGATCCGCCGTGAACAAGGACAACAACGTCAGCCTGGAGATAAATAGGAGAATTGTGCTTGCAAATAGATGCTATTAGGGTTGTCTTGACATATGGCTCCGAAACTTGGGTCATATCGCAAGCGGATGAAAAACACCTGCGAGTATTCGAGAAAAAATTCTCCGTAAAATATATGGTATTGTTAGAGAAAACGGCGAGTACTGACGTCGCTGGAACGCAGAGCTATATAATCTAAATTCTGACGTGGACATAACTAGACGAATCAAATTAGGCCAATTGCGTTGGCTAGGCCATTTTATCAGAATGGATGAAGATGAGCTAGCGTGAAAGGTTTTCGATAACGTACCCGATGGAAGCAGGAAAAGAGGACGACAAAGACTCCGCTGGAAAGACCAGGCAGAAGAATCCCTCCGTATCCTTGGTGTTACCAACTGGTGAGAAAAGGTGAAGGATAGAGCCAGTTGGAAGAATATGATGAAATTTGTTTTTTTAATTAAAATTTGTAACACGTTTGACCTCATGAGGTTGTAAAATAGTCAATAAAAGTAAAAGTACATGACGTGGCAATAGCGGTAAGGGGGAAATTTCCAAGTACTCTTTGGGACATCCTGCAACAGGCACTTCATACCACTTCAAGATGGGCTGTGGATCATGGTCTTAGGGTGAACTTAACCATGACGGAAATGGTTCTTTTCAGCAGGGGGTATAATGTACCTGTCTCCTTGAGGGATATCGAAGTTCCCTTCTCTGCAAGAGCCAAATACTAGCAAATGATGAATATAAGATGAAGATGGAAAATATTCTGGGCGATATATGCACGTATAGACTACTCAGGAGAGATCCGACGTCAAGTCTACAGGAGAAAAATAACAAACTATTGGATAATTTATTCAGCGAAAAGTTAATTTAAGCGCCCACGAGGAAGAAATTAAGCACGACAACATCTACAGCCCCAAAGAATCTATGGTTTGCCGAAAATTCATAAAGGGGGGAATCCTCTTTGCTCATCCATAAATGCTCCTGGTTATGCACTTTTCAAATTTATGGTTGAAATACTCAAAAATGTGACGGGAACCTCTGAATACAATGTTAAAGACGCAATTGATTTCAAATCCAGGATAAAAAACCTTGAAAATAGACCAAGACGAAATATTAGTATCGTTTGATATGGTCAATCTTTTTCCAAGTATACCCATAAATTTGGCATTAAGGACCATAGAGGAAAAATGGAGTACAATTGAGGATTACACGACTATACCACAGAGTATTTTTATGGAATTACTGTCGTTTTGTAGTATCAATGATACACGTTATTTTAAATATGAGGACAGATTTTATGAATAGAGAAAGGGAATGCCTATAGGTTCTCCACCATCAGCGATAATGGCGGACATTATAATGGAAGGATTACTTGACACGACGTTCAATACATTAACGAGGAGACCGAAAGTTATAACTAAATATGTGGACGATATATTTGTAACCATTGGGAAATCTGAGGCGGAGGACACGATGAAGGCGCTCAATTCTGGCAATCGACAACTTCAATTTACAGGTGAAGAGGAAAGGGGCCAACAATTGCCATACCTTGATTGCATAGTTATAAGACAAGATGGAAATTTAGAAGTTGACTGGTATCAAAAGCCTACAGCGTCAGGATGACTGATAAATTATTATTCTAAGCATCGTAGAGGGACAATAACACTGTGAGGCAAAATTTGATTTTTTTCAAAATGATGGGGTTCTGTTAACGAATTCTGGTTGAAAGGTATGTACGTGTATCGGCGTTTTGCCAGATCTGATCAGAATTTTTGTTTAGGGCGGGTCAAAGTCTCCGCCCCTCGGAACTTTCCTGCAACATATCGGCATGCAAAATTGTGTGTTCCTTACTTCTGAGGTACAAAATATGTTCAGAAGTTTTATAGAAAAGATAAACATTTTTGTGGAACAAATTAACCCTCTAACTGTCGCGTATAACCATAATTTTTACTTTTTTTTTTGAAAACTCGCAAAAAACTACTTCAAAACGACGGGGGGCGTGGTCAAAACGTTCTACAAAAATTATCGCCATAAAATTCCACTATATGTGTCCGAACACTACAAAACACAAATCTCAGCCCAAGTATTGCAATCTGTGGATACAAATAGGTATCTCCAAACCATGCATCCTGAATGCAGCAACCGCTTCTTCAGGTGTCGAAAAACGTTGACCTCTCAGTTTGTTTTTTACGTACGGGAATAAAAAGGAGTCATTCGGTGCCAAGTCAGGACTATACGGCGGATGAGCCATCAAATCGATGTTTTGGGTGCTCAAAAATGCAGTTGTTTCAGCCGATGTGTGAGAGCTCGCATTGTCGTGGTGAAGAGTGATCCGTCTTCGGCGGTTGGATTTCCTGATTTATTGTGCCACTCAGAATTCACTGTTCTTCGTTGTTCTAGTGGTACGGTTGCGATATGTCCGGTTTTTCCGAAAAAAAGGCGACCATTTGCTTGGAAGTGCTTCGGGCACGAACAACTTTTGTTGGATTTGGCTCGTGTTGATACACCCATACAGTTGACTGCTGTTTACTTTCGGACTCCTACGCGTAAATCCAGGATTCATCACCTATCATGATGTCATAGACGTGTTTCGAAGCACCGCGATCGTATTTTTGGAGCATTTTTTTGAGCGATTGACAAATTGTGTGGGATCCAACGCGAACAAATTTGTTTGACAGTCAAATGTTTATGCAATAGTGAATGTATGCTGGTCCCACTAATGACTAAGGTTATCTCAATCTCACGATAGGTCACATGACGATCTTGCAAAATCAGTTCGCGCACAGCATCAATGGTTTTCGGAACAACAGTTGATTTTGGACGACCTTCACGAAATTCGTCTTGGAGTGAACTACGACCACGATTGAATTCACCAGACCATCGATAAACATTGGTCCTTGATGGAGCTTCATCGCCAAAAGTTGAATTAAGTACATCCATGCACTGTTGCTGAGTTAATCCACGTCGAAAGTTGTAAAAAATATTCGCACGAAAATGTTCACGATGTAATTCCATTTTTGGGCCGAGATGAATCTTTTAAGTTACTGTAAACAACACAAATAGCACTCGTATGTCAAAACGTTCTCAGTACGCATAACCTCAAAAATGACCAACTTTACGATAAACCTGTCAGTTGCCAGATTGCAACACTAGGGTTGCCAAATCCCGAAACATAAACTTCAACCCGTATGCATAGATATTATTGTGATTTCCTACTCAATAATCTGTAACAGACAATATTGTACTTGAAAGAAAAATTTTGTGTTTACTGTTTTCACTAATGTTTTATAAAAGCTTTATGTTTTTCTTATATTAGATCCTTGAAATTGATCGATCGAAATATTGGAAACTAAATAAATTGTGATAAAAGGAACTTTGTAGAACTTCATTTTCTTTTTTCCATACCAACACTGAAAGAAACACTGAAGAAACGCTTCGTGGACGAAACATTTTCATTAATGTTTTTACGTTGTTATAGTGAAATTTGGTAGTCGCTGCAACGAAAAATTTCATACTTGACTTCTTTGGCAATTATTCATTTCGTTGCTGCAACAACTTACTTGTTCATCCTGCAACAATTTTATTTAATTTGAATTTTGCAAAAAAAAAATGGGTTGAAAATTAAAAAAAAATTAAGGCATGAGTTTTAAACTACTGATATTTGGTTTACCTCTTACTTTTTATATTTTATATTTGTTATTTATTTATTTTGGAGGTTTCTCAACATTTTTAGTTGGCGAAATAATTTCGTTATTGTAACGAAACTAATTTTTATGATGGTATAGAGAGAGAAGCAGTCGAAAAAATGTGCGAGCGTAAAATAAAGGCCAACAAGAGAAAATGGTGAGCGTGAGTGGTGGGTCACGTACACATCTTAAATCAGTTCCATTGCAACAACCGAAAGTGGTAGACATGTTGCTCCGCCGGAATAATCTAATAAATTTTTCAGAAAAATACTAATTACTGTGAATTTATGTGTTATACTTGTGAATTTCTGTGATCGTTTGTGTAACTTGAGAATCTATAGATCAAATAGATAAATAAATAGAATGCAAGGAGCAACACGACAGCAAAGAAAGTGACGCATCAATAGCAGAAAAACTACCCCGAAATATGTAACTGAACTTTTGTGTGTGTGTATGCGCGAGACGGTACAAGTCGCAACAAAATGTTCGTGCTTTTGTGTTTTAATCATAATTCGGTGGCGCCTGTTTCGTTGTGTTGGAGTTTGGATTCAGGAAAAAACGAAAGCCATGCATACATTTGTGCGGGCAGTCGAAGCCAATGAAAATGAAGAAGTCAAAGAAACAAAGTGTTTCAAGTACGACGAATATAAAAATAACAATTCAACGTACAGTCCAATGAATCACATCGAAATTTTAACTAATTTGGTTAAAATAAATAAAAGAACAGTTGAAGAAAATGCTTAAGGAGCGATCACTGGCTTAATGACGGGGAGATTTGGCGCTACAATTGAATATCAAAACAGTCAACACAACAACAGTTGCATGATTTAACAAAACAATGATGTGGTTCTATGTTAAGGGAGGAGCATAGGGGAGTAGAGCTTATGTTCATGGTAAGTACAGACATAGATATGTACATACTTATCTTGAATAGAAATCTTAACAATAAATTCCTCGTATATATTTTTAATTGCAGGACCTGAATACGACGGCCGCAATAACACTCAACCCCTCGACTACCACAATCTTCTCCAGACGAGTGTTTCAACATGGAATGAATATAATCTATTTAGCAACTAGATTTTCGAAAACAAAATATCAATAAAATTTTATCAAAACACATGCAATTGTCAATAAATAATTTCAAACACACTTCAAAACATTCATTGCAGAAATGAAACAAAATCATTGTAGTAATGAAACATATTCATTCCAACAATGACTCAAATTCGTTGCACTAATGAAACAAATTCATAGCAGCAATGAACAAATTCATTGCATCAATGAAGCAAATTCCTTGTCGGAACGATACCTATTCATTGCAACAATGAAATAAATTCATTGCAGCAACGAAACAAATTCGTTGCAATAATGAAGCAAATTCATTGCAGCAACAACCATACTTTCACCACAGTAACGAACAAGTTGCAGTTGATGAACACATTTTCATAGTGGGAATGAAACGTTACGTTAGCTCACTTTCGATGACAAAAGTTGTTGGGGTGATGAACATTTTCATCTGTGTGACGATGCTTTTCCGTTCAGTGTATGACCTCAAGCCGATACTAAAATTGAAAATCATAATAATAGGAAAAGAATAGGAAAGGAAAGAAAATACAACTTATTTTAATATTGTGTAAAAACAGATTTAGATTAGGATAAAAGATTTTTTTGAAAAAAATATAATAACACGGATCACAGGCCAAAGACAAAATGTATAAAATGCCACTCCATTGTAAACCAATTAAAATTAAGGACATAAGCCCAGAAACAAATGAAAATGAATAATTTCGACATTAAAATTCTTCGAATAAAATGGTTAACATATGATTATTGAGTGATTGCGCTTTTACTTGGAGGATGATTTTAAAACACTATATAAAATAAAATTATTGAATATCCGCAGAATTTTCGAAATATTAACATGTTGCCGGGTCTTATTTAAAATTTAATTTTAATAAAAGGTTATTTTATATTAATTTCTTAATGACAATGCCTGCAGAAATGGTAACGCCACCCAAGTATTTGTTGATTTCTAAGGCGACCATGGAGTTCAAAGACATAATTGTTGTTATATCGATTACTCACCATTAGGTCACAGTGGAGACTGGTATTTGCATTCATTCCATAACGACAACAACCCGATAAACCTTTTGATATAGAATTGGCCATCTGATGAAGACAAAACGTAGTTCAGACGCAAAAATATAGAAATTTTACGCATACATTTGTACCTACTCGTATTTGACATTATGTTGCCTTTCGTTTTCCAAGCCAGACACAATTCAATTGTTAACATGGATTTTTTGTTTCTAACATCCAACTGGAAAATATTTCTTTCACTTCACATAAATAGAAGACGCCAATAGATGTATGTATGTATGTATGCATTCGAAAGCATGGAAAACAAAAAGAACGACAGCATGAAAGCAAATGAAGCCCCACAAATGCTCTAACGCCACGAAAAAGTATTCCATTGATTTTTGAAACCTAAGAAATTATTTTTGAAAATGTGTAGTACTGCTCGCATTCGGCGACCGACTATTACAAAGTATTAAATTGTAAAAGTAGGAAAAAGGCGTAGAAAAGAAAACAACGAAATAACAAGTACAAAGGATACACACATACATTCATACATATGTAACTATATGTGTGAATGTGTAAACTCGTATCGTATGAGCACTTTGAACCCTGCGCCGAATCCGACTGGCATGGTTGGCGTAAGGGCCAAGGATTTCGTTTTATTATTGTCCAACACTTTCTCGGACTCAATTGATCATTGGTTTTTTATTTGTGTTAAGTCAATTTTATATGTAATGCTTTTTTTTACAGTTTAAAGACTCTTAAGTCAACATCAGTTACCAGGTACCGAATTTGAAATTAAATTTTTTGAGGTTTGTTATGATACGTTATATTTAACCTGATCATCCATCCCATTTTTGGTGGGATTGTCCCGTATTTTGGGAACTCGTCCCGCGATTTAAAACGAGTCTTATTTTAACGAAATACTTGTATTTAAAAAATTATGCCTTTTTACCCATTATTTCTCGATTTTTGGTCATTATCTTCAACTATACCAGTAACATCTGGTGTTCCTCAAGGCAGTCATTTAGGTCCTCTACTTTTCGTTCTTTATTTAAATGATCTACCGTCTATAGTTAAATCCTCTAACATTTTGATGTTTGCAGATGATGTTAAGTATAAGTTAGCCTATATGCGATACTGAGGATTCCACCCATCTTCAATATGACTTGGATGGTCTCACTAATTGGTGTTTGGTAAACGGTATGTCGCTAAATCAGGGAAAATGTAAAAAGCTTTCGTTTTGCCGTAGTACACCGTTGAATTTTGATTACCTTATTGGTTCTTATACATATATTGGAAAATGTGTCTTCCTTCATGGATTTAGGAGTAATTCTTGATCAAAAGTTGCGTTTTGATCTTCATATTGATTCCTGTATAGGCAAAGCCAGATCACTGTTAGCTTTTATAAAAAGATGGGCGAAAGAATTTGCTGATCCGTACGTCACTAAACGTCTTTTTGTCTCTCTCGTTAGACCTGGATTAGAATATGCTTCTATTGTGTGGTGTCCGTATAATGCCTGTTACATAGACCGCATCGAATCGATTCAAAGGCAATTTTTACTTTTTGCTTTACGTGGTCTCGCTTGGAACATTGATGATTTGCCACCTTATAAAAATCGACTGATACTTCCTTCCTACACTTGAAAAACGCAGGTATATGTTAAATGCTATGTTTATTGTAAAACTCATTAGGGGTTGTATAGATTCAAATTTTCTCGTGAGTCAAATAAATTTTAATGTTCCCTGTAGACAAACCCGATATTTCTATCCTATAAAACTACCGACTGTCCGTTATAATTACGATTACTACAATCCTTTTCGACGCGTTTGCCTCATTTACAATGAGATCTATAATTCCTTACCCGCTTCAGATTCTTTGAATATAATGAAGCAACATTTAATTCGTAATTAATCGGGAACTATTATCCAGCTTGTGTTGCCAACCATTTTCCTCTGATAAACCAGTCCTGCTTCTATTAATCAATCTTATTATAAATTCTGAATTCTACAATGAATTGTAGCTGACGCTGAATAGATGGATGGATCATTAGCGGTTGACGCCAGATGCTGACATTCATGTCCCTCATCTTCATGTTCCAGATCTTCAAGTCCCTACTCTTCCTGTTTATCTCCCATTATGCTATTTTTATGTTCCTGTTTATCGTTCCACACATATTGTTGCGACGTTCCTGCTCCAGATGTGACTGCCTATGTTATCTCCTATGATTTTATCCTAAAGTTCCTGTGAATCATTCCACTAAAATTTGTGGAGTTTGTTTACCATTTCTCTTGTTCCTGCTCATCCTCCTGTTGTTCTACTCCACCTGATGTTCCTGTTCCTCATGTTCCAGATGCTCCCGTCCCAGCTCCTGTATTGGTACTGCTTTAATTATAAGTTATTTTTTATTTTTGTATTTTGTATTATTTTTTAACAATTTTGTTTCATTTTAATTATTTTATGTTAATATTTTTATATTTATATTTTTCTTTTTTTTAAATTTTTAAATTATACAAATTTTTTTCATATTATTTTGAATTTTACTCTACTCTTTTTCTTATGTTAAATGTATTTTAATTTTATTAAGTATTATATGTTATATCTACTACGTATATAATATAAATTTTATAACGTTGTTGAAAACATATTACCAGCTGTATCCTATTGAGGATTGTAGCTGTGAGATAAATAAATAAATAAAAAAAAAATAAACCAGTTCATCAGGTTAGTTATATTAAATGTTTCACCAGGTCGTCGATTTGTTGTTGCAATTTATACCTACAGTGGCTCAATAAAGTAATCGAATAAGCTGAAATATTTTATTCAATTCAGAATTGTGCCGACCAACCAATGATTTATTCCAAGGATATAACTTATGTTTAGTGCTACTTATGTTAGTTAAAGAAACCCAAAATTTATTTTTTGAAAAATTCAATCATGAAAATAAAAAAAACAAACAATAAATCGAACAACTGGCGATTATTTGTTGCACTGCTGCACATCTCTAGCAAGAATAATGGCAAAATATTTTCGGTGATATTTATTGATCTTGAACCGAACAATTATTAAAGAACAATAGATATAAACTATAAAAAGTAAGAGATAAACAAAAATATCAGTAGATTAAATCTCATGGCTTCACTGTTTTTTTCACATTTTTCTACAAAATTCAAACTAAATAAAAATTGTTGTAGGAACGAAAAGTAAGCAGTTGCAGCAACGAAATGAAAAATTGTCGAAGAAGTCAAGTATGAAATTTTTCGTTGCAGCGACTACCAAATTGGTCGGATATACGACACTTTTTACTATAGCAACGTAAAAACATTAACGAAAATGTTTCATCTATGCGACGAAGCGTTTTTTTTTTAGTGCAGGTACTCGAGCACATATTTCAATATACATACCTCAAAAAAGAAATGGCCGATTCGTTTTAAATCATTTTTCTTTAAAGTTCAATGCTTCTTACTTAAAAAAAAATATTTGAATCAAATCGGCCTTATATATTTGAGATACATTGAAATATGTTCACAACTGTTTTGTGTACAGACAATTCTTTGATACAGTATAGGAACGTGAGGTTCGGTACATATAACTTTTTTTTTTTTTTTTTTAAGACCAGCACTCAGGGGATGCCCCCTATAAATGCAATGCATTGTGCTGGCGACGGAAATTTAGGTAGAGGAGGGTGGAAAGAGGGAGTAGTGCTTATTTACATTAGCCTTGAATCGCTGTATGTCACAATTGGTGGGAAATACACTTGCGGGAAGAACGAATTTTCTCTGTAGTGTGTTGTGCGATCGACTGGCCAATAGATAGTAAACGGATGGGAGTTCCTTTAAAGCCGCGTACTTCTACTACTGCAAATGCAAATTACTTTTTTTTTACGGCTATTAAAAAGGTCAGACTATGAATCTAAAAAGTGACCACAGGTACGGATGAATATGAATATCATTGAGGTCAGTTTCGAGAGCATGCTAAATTTTTTATAGGTTTTTTATAGGTTTTGTATATTGTAATAAATACACATAAAATTTTTTATAGGTTTTGTATATTGTAATAAATACACATAATATTTGTACACAGAGTTTGATTCTTACCTTTACATATTGCTAATGCTTGTAACACCTTCACAGAATTCGCTCTAGGGCGAAAATAATTAAAGTATTAAGGGACGCTTCTTGTTTCCATTATTTAATTATAACTTACCATTAAAACTAATAAAACAGACCATAATCAAATTTCAATACCTATATCCTACAAAAAAAAACACATTTTAATGCTATGTTTTCATATAAATAAAATTACCTATGTGCCCAAATTATCCAAATATTCATTTTTGAATACAAAAAGTGTCAAATCAAAATTACCTATGTATGTGTGTTTTTTGTACCTTTTGTTGAACCACGCCAAACTAGGTTAATTAATCAGATTTTTTTTGCGATATAATGGTGGCATATTTCCTAAGGTATCGGCTACAAGTATTGAATTTTCAAAATTTTGCAAAATGAAAATAAAAAATGGTTTTTATGCTCTCCTGAAAAGTATTGAAACAACCGATAGGTAATTTTGTCAGAGCACCGACGATGTGTAAGTTTCAGCATGGTGAACCGACTTAATCATACCCTCACCCTAAGTCATTCATTGCGTGGGAGTTCTGTTAAAAACACCTATACTCAAAAGTGACCATATTCAATAGCAGATTACACTAAATAAATAAATTAGTTAGGATCCCAAGTGGTTTTGGGGAATTGTTTTGACTACCAACCAATTTCCCTCCCAATATTTATATGCGAGGTAGAAAAATGGGCATGGCAAGTTGTTGCCAAAATTTTGATCAGTACCAAATTGTATTAAGATCGGTTATTATTTATTGGAGATATCGAGTCGGCAAACCGGAAACACGCCCAACTTTTGTGTGGGAGGTACGAAACTGGGCGTGGCACAATAGTCAGTTTTTAATTATACAGTAGTTTTTAGCAAAATATTGTCTAGTACCGAATTTTATTAAGATCAGTTGTTGTTTACGAGAGTTATCGTGTCGATCAACCGGTCATAATTAAAAAAACAAATTAAACATATTCTTCCTACTGGCTCTATCCTTCGCCTTTCCTCGCCAGTTGGTAACACCAAGGATACGGAGGGATTCTTCTGCCTGGTATTTCCAGCGGTGTGTTGGTCGTCCTCTTTTCATGATTCCATCATGTACGTTATCGAAAATTTTTCGCGCTGGTCCATTCTGATAACAGCCTAGCCACCGTAATTGACCTAATTTGACTCGCCTAGCTATGTCCACGTCAGAATTCAAGTGATATAGCTCTTGGTCCCAACGACGTCAGTACTCTCCGTTTTCTTTAACAGGACCATATATTTTACGCAGAACTTTTCTCTCGAATAGTCCCAGTTGTTTCTCATCCACTTGTGACTCAAGTTTCGGCGACATATATCAAGACAGGTACAATGATAGTCTGATATAGCTGGACTATTGTCTGTCGAGAGAGGGCTCTGTTCTTTAACTGCTTGCTGAGCCCAAAATAGCATCTATTTGCAAGCACAATTCTCCTATTTATCTCCAGGCTGACGTTGTTGCCCTTGTTCACGGCGGATCAAAGGTAGACAAAGCACCAAGTCCAGAGGTTTCCCAAGTAGTTGACACCATCAATTTTGTCCTGCCGTCATTAACAGCAAGACCCACCTTCGCTGATTCTTCTTCGATTCTTGAAAATACTGCAGTAACCTCTCGCAAATTTCGCCCAATGATGTCTATGTCGTCAGCATACGCCATACATATGGCTTTTCGTGTTAATGGTCTTGTTCGTATTTACTGCAGCTTTTCTCATTATTTTCTCAATTAAGATGTTGAGGGGATTGCACGAATGTGTGTGGCCTTGTCTCAGTCCTCGCTTGGTACAGAATGGTTCAGTGAGGTCTTTCCACACTTTCACTGCTGATTTGGTGTTGGTCAGCGTCATTCTACAGAGGCGGATCAGTTTTGCCGGAATCCCAAGTTCAGACATGGTTACGTACAGTATGCCCCGAATGGGGCTATCGAAAGCAGCTCTGTAATAGACAAAAATGTGGTATGTATCTATTTGCTTTTCGGGGTCTTTTCCAGGATTTGGGTAGCGTGAATAGTTGGTCAGTCGTGGACTTGCCTGGTCTAAAACCACACTGATTCGAGTAGGGTCCAATCAGGTTGTCAATAATTGGGTTTAGTTTTTCACATAATACGCTCGACAAGATCTTATACACGATGGTTAAAAGACTGATACCGCGATAGTTGGAACAGACACAGGACATAATACACTGAGACTCCAATCGTCAGGCATAGATTCCCCCAGCCATATACCGCATATAAGTCGATGCATGTGGGCTAGCAGTCCTTCGCCACCTGCCTTAAAAAGTTCAGCGGGTAGCCCATCCGCACCAGCGGCTTTGTTATTCTTAAGCCGGAAGATCACCGATCTAATCTCGCGTTGGTTGAGGGGAGGTACAATCTTCACTATCTTCCACTGACATTACCTCCTGATCTTCAGTGGAAGAATCTGAGTGGAGTAGTGCTGAAAAGTGGTAGCTCCATATTTTGAGCATACACTGCTTATCAGCCACCAAATTCCCATTGTCGTCCTTCAAGGAGGGCAGTCCATTATTATGTCCGTTATTCGATATTCTTAAATAAATAAATGGTTTCCCGTTACCTCCCATGAAGGGATTAGGATGAGCTTCTCACAAACCAGTGAGCTGTGCGCATTCTAGTTTTACACTCACTGATTGGGACCTACATTTTTACACCGGTTCCGAACGGTAGTTTGAGAAGCTTTTTCATGGCTAAGGACTCGTTAGTGTCGCCGTCACTAAGCGAGGTGACCGCCGTCAAAAGAAATTTAAGGTGGTCGGAGCAGAAATCGACCCCACGTTCTTATGCACAAGAGCCGCGCACACTACCATTGCAAAAATTTTCGGGATTCACTATTCATCCTGCATTATTCGGTTTTCTCATTCTCCGTCTGCTCCCACTGCCATTTTTTCCGCCTAAATAGTTGGTTAGGTCGTTATCCCTAATGGCCGCCAGAATCGATTACGTCGGCTTCGTTATTTTTCATTTAATGCTCTTCACAACGAGAATTGTTTTCCGATTGTTTCTAACAAAATGTTTATTGCTTCTATCGATTGCCTCTCTATTCCCTCTTAAAATGCAGTTTTATTGTCAGTTATTGAGGATATAAATACGTATATCAGTACGTAAATTGTGCATTTGCTGTCTTCCAAAATAAGGCGCCACAGGACCGAAATATATATTTTTTAAATTGTACTTCTTAGTTTTTTGTTGTTCAAATATTTGTGTTGTTACCATAATGAAAATACAAACTATATAATCCCCATTATATTCCCAGATCACATAAACACAAATTGTGTCTAAATTTTTAAAACAAAATCTCTTAAGCTGGCAACCCTGTGTGAGGGTTGCGAAATACGAATAGGCTAATTTTTCTGTGACGATATCACGCGACGTTACACTAAAGTGTACACAAACTATTACAAATGACCACCATGAAACAAATTCATTGCAGCAACAACCATACCTTCACCACATTAACGAACAATTTGCAGTTGATGAACACATTTTCATAGCGGGAATGAAACTGTACGTTAGCTCACTTTCTATGACAAAAGTTGTTGGGGTGATGAACATTTTCATCCCAGTGACGATGCTTTTCCGTTCAGTGTGGTGTACGGACAATTGTTTGATATAGTATACTTTATGTAATAGTCAAATATTTACGTGTGTGGTTGGCACTTCGACCCTCTTTGTTTATTTGCTTCCAAATAGTATGTTCCAATCTGTAGGCCAACTGTAACATACGGTGAAATTTTGAGGACGGTCAAACTATTATTATGCCTGCTATAACAGCTTCTCCTAAAATACACTTCCATACTGTTCCAACAACATATATACCAAATCTCATCTTCATACCTCTGATAGTTCAGGAGATATAGCCATTTTAAATTTCACTACCAAGTAAAGGTATGGCCTATCAGTGAAATTTTCATAGTAATCGGTCTATTAGAAAAGCCGGGAGAGCGATTTTTTAAAGGGGAGCGTGGCACCGGCCACTTCCACCCTGGCTGTAATTCATACAGTACCAACAACATATGTATATACCAAATTTCATTTTCACACCTTTGATAGTTCGTGAGATATAGCCACTTTAAATTTCAAATTGTATGGGCGGTGCCACGACCCTTTATCGAATCACTACTAAGTATAGCGAAGGACTATCGGCGGGTCATCAGTAGCACATTGTGAAATTTTCATAGGAATCGGTCTATTAGAAAAACCGTCAGAGCAATTTTTGAAAAGGGGGTGTGGCACCGCCTACTTCCACCCTGCCTGCAATTCATACTGTACCAACAACATATGTGCATATAAATACCAAATTTCATTTTCACACCTTTGGTAGTTCGTGAGATATAGCCATTTTAATTTTCAAATTGTATGGGCGGTGCCACGCCCCTTTATCGAATTACTACCAAGTACAAGTACTATCAGCAGTATATTAGAAATGTCGTCAGAGCTATTTGTGGGGAGGGGGGCGTGGCACCGCCCAACAGTAATCGTCACTCACAAAGATAGAAGGATGCACTCTTTGTCTGAGGTATCGATCGACATAGAGAATAGATCGACATATTAGTTGGTTGTCAAATGTCAAATGACAAAACTTAAGATTTATCAATCTACATAAAAATAATCTGAAAGATAGTTAACAACTTTCATATTTATTGACCTTTTAAACCTTCTCTGGACTTCCACAAATAATTCATGACGAAAATTAGCCAAATCGGTCCAGCCGTTCTTGAGTTTTAGCGAGACTAACGAACAGCAATTCATTTAGAAAGGGTGTTCCTAAATTTACGCAACATTTAAATTTGCTGCTATCGACGTAGAAAAGAGTTGGCAACCCTAAAAAAAAACAGCTGACAGCTGACAGTTCAGGGTTAATAAAAAATGGCAAATTACACGATAGAACAGCGTGTCTTCATTATTGAACAATATTTCAAAAGTAATGAAAGTTTTTCGGTCACAATTACTGGTGTTCTGGTGTTACTGGTGTTCGATATCGCGACATGATAACACCGTTTTTTTTGGCCAAAATCGAATGAAATTGATGTGGCCAATATATGGTTTCAACAAGACGGTGCCACATGTCATACAGCTCGTGAAACTTGAAATTGATGTGGCCAATATATGGTTTCAACAAGACGGTGCCACATGTCATACAGCTCGTGAAACTCTTCAATTACTGCAAGAGACATTTCCAGGTCGCGTGATTTCTCAATTTGGTGACCAGAACTGGCCCCCAAGATCGTGTGATCTAACACCATTAGATTTTTTTTTATGGGGTTTTTTAAAATCACAAGTCTATTATGTTAACAAGCCCACAACCACTCGTGCTTTAAAGGAGGAGATTCATCATTGCATCAACGAAATTCGACCAGATTTATCCAGAAAAGTCATGGAAAATTTCGACAAACGAATACGTATGTGTACGGAAAGCCGTGGAGGCAATTTTCCAGATGTTTTATACCAGAAATAACCCTATCCTATGTACTTTACGATTCAATAAAAATATTACCATAAGAAGAATAAAAACTTTGTTTTCTATTCAATTCAAATGTTACGTGAATTTTGGGACACCCTTATATATAGATGTGGAATTTTAAAACCCACCGGAAAATTCAGTTTTTACAGGTTTTGTTTGATGGAGTTAATCGTATATCGAATGATGTGGAGTGCTACGAACTGGTATAGGAACATTTCTCAAAGATGATGAAATATGAAGCCGAAATATAAGTGCACAGTTTTTCGCATGCGTTTACACAGCCAATGACTAAAGGATTAGAAGGATTGCAAATGTCAAACTCCATAAGAAAAAACAACGTTAATCCCAATACAGCGACCATTTAGTTGTATGTATACGCCGTATTAATTCGGCATATCTTTTGATTTGACATAAAAAGCTTAAGCTCAAATTGTAATAAAAAAATATTTTGATTGTAACGTTGATGTGAAACGAATTTGAATTGTATTTTTTGTATTTAAGGTAATATAGGATCCAGAATATAATTTAACTTAATTTATTGTAATAATGAAGGCAATTTCACTTTTTCCTTTCCGAGAGCGTGCGGGTCTCTTACACATACCTCTTCTTGATAGTATTAAATCAATACATAGCCCATCCCATCTACAAACACCAAGTAGCGCGGTTGCCTTAAGCTCTCACTTAAATACAAAAGTAAACAATGCCCTTCGTACAGAACTATAAAAACAATAATTTAACACGTGTAATTAAACAAACAACTAACTGGAACAAATGTATCAGATAAATCTTCAGATTCCAATATTGTCAGTTCATTCTTCTTTAACAGGTATCATCTAGTAAGGACTACTGGGATTGGACAGAGTGCACAGAAACAGAAGTACGTGAATCGGACCATGAAAGAGTGTACCGGATAATAGCGGTTTGGTGCGGCAAACAATACATCACTTGTGTTTGTTTAAATTCTTATTGGAAGTCCTCAAGTAGTACTAGGGGTGTGACTGCACTAAACAATCAGGAAGGAAGGATACAGTATTTTAAATCATCCCCAGTGCGGTTTGTTTCATGTAACTATGCGAGTGCTCTGTGGTTGTTTCAAAGTGTTGCAAAATGTGCTTTGTAATTAACTGGTAACCATGGTAAAGTTCTGACACAAAGTCAAATCATCAACTGCATACATTTTCTGATGCGGTATTTACTCAGGTGTATTGAGATTTACACTTGTGCCTGATTCTCTTGTTACAAGTATCGTTTGATGTCAAGTTCCTGCTGATGTGTTGACAAGTTCCTTTGGGTCCAAATTTCTGACGTTTATTCATGTTGACATTCAGAAGCAATTATTTTTATATTTTGCATTCTCGGTCACATGATCGATGGAATTGATTTTTTTGCAAACATTCTGCCGGTATTGAAATCTATACCTTGTGCTTATATACATTTTTGTTTGTCCTCAAACCGGTCCAATCATTGAAAAAATCCCAGCAACAACATTATTAATACAGGTGTGTGTCATTATGTAGCAGTGTATGTATATGTAATTACTGTTGAACAAACTGATAAAAGGTAAGAAAAGAAATCGCATATTAGTCTTTGATGCAAGCCAGTGGTATGTTGGGTAAAGTAAAAAAATGTAGTGTGATTATATTGATCTAATCGGACGATTTTGTCATTGCTGCAATGAAATATGTCATACAAGATTTCGTTTTGACCGTCCATTGTCCATTAATTGTGAATTTTTAATTATAATTATAGATATAAAAAATATGACGTTAATAAAATACATTGTTTCCCATTACAACCCATGGAGGGACTGGGGAGAACTGTGTGATCTCAGTGATCTGTGTGTTGTCTACGATAGTTTTGTACGATATAATTGTAAGACACTTCAATTATTATTAGCACTTATAAATCGCATAACTGCGGTAATAATTTATATACTCCGAATGAAATAATATTCCGATTTTACTTTGTTTATGTATAAAAAATAAGGTTATCTTTCTAGGGTTAAAAAACCAGTCAACAATTGGGCCTTACAAACAGAAGAAAACATGAAGCAGTGGCAACACTATTTGGGAGAATTGAATGGTTATTTTATGGATGTGGTAAACTTGGAGTTAGAGTCGCCCACATTCTTACGTCTCCCACCCCGACTCCGATCCAGCTATACCAGACTCTCATACAACCTGTCTTGCTTTATGGCGCAGAATCTTTGGTCTTATCGCAAGCAGACGAAACATCTGTAGGAGTCTTCGAGAGTAAAATAATCCGAAAAAATTATGGCCCTTTAGTGCACAACGGCGAGTATCGCCGACGCTTGAACCATGAGCTCTATGAGCTCTATCCCGACATTGACATAGTTAAGCGGATCAGTCAGTAGAATGGATGAAGACGAACCAGCACGAAAGGTTTTCGAAACCGAACTCAAAGGAAGACGACAAATAGGAAGACTAAGACTCCGCTGGAGGGATCACGTTGACGAATGCCTGAGTACACTTGGTTTTACCAACTGGAGAGATAAGGCAAAAGACAACAACGATGTATAAGTAGACAGTCAAACTTTCTCTTCACTCAAATGCTTAACCCAAAATAACAGCTATTCGCAAGAACAATTCTCCGCTT